>CM031234.1:17828313-18265813 GCA_018340775.1 Taxus wallichiana var. yunnanensis
ACGTATTGCTTGCATCATATCAATACACTATGTTACAAAACAAAGTAAAAGGAAGAAAAACTGTAGAAAGAAGTATTTGAAAATCCATAGTCCAAAGAACCAAAGGGAACAATTGCATGAATCTAACAAAAAGCTGTCGAATGAAGCACAATTAGGAAAATGCGAAAATATAATGGTAAGAACATCATGAGGACGCATTTAAGAAGAAATTTCCCACATAAGAAGAAATAAATGTGGTAGGTGGAATGACAATAATATAAAAGGCGTCGAAGGGAACCAAACTAAGGCACAAAAATCTAGAAGAAAAAATCAAGTACAAGAAATGTGAAGAAGAAGATTAGGGCACAACGAGGGAAATTTCATGGAAAGAAAATGGATGCTTATGGTTTGAGGATCACATAGAAGATCTTCCAAAGACAAATTTTCTTAAGCATTTTATGAAGTAATATATGAGTGACCCTAATGGTGCCTTCTCACACATTCCATTCAAAGTTTCACATGTGAGAGATCTGTAAAAGTACATACACTCACAAGTTCTAGAATATGATCACAAAACACTTGAGGTAGAGACAATGTCGTTGTTGTTAGAAGAAGACCCAAATACAAATGCACTGGTATATAAGAAGAACATTGAAGTCATCAATGAATTAAACATCGATGTTTGGAGTCGAACATACCATACTTTCCTCAGTAGACTTACGCGCATACTTCGGGTTCTATCGAAAGCAAGCTCACACAATCAAATACCGTACTTGGATGAACCATCGCATTAATATGTACAAAGGTGATAAAGCCTAGGGTTGGCTAGTTTATGGGATAAATGGTGTTATGCAATTACCAAAAAAGATGATGCTGAAAGAAACAACTCGTAGCGATGGGCGCTACAAAATCAAAACGAGGAGTATGAATATCTGATATTTCCAATCACACATTAAGGTATGTAGCTAAAGCTATATGTCTCAAAATTTATCACACCAATAGAGAGGATGGTGCCCATGGGCTTAACACATAGATTGCCCTAGATATGGTTCAATTTCATTCAACGTATAACCTTGCTGAGAACTATTAGCGATGTAATTCCATGAAAATACTAGGAGGATAAAAAGAAGGAAGCATACTTTTGTCTACAAGTCATCATTGATATGTTCGCTATGTACTTCACCAAAACCCTACCTCATACAACAAACACAATAAAGTGGTAGGAAGATAAACCTATCATGGAACAAATTTGGGAAAATATGACTCCTCCTGGATGCACTAACTCAAACCACATCATCATAGGATCGATAGAAATGGTTAAACAAATCATTAGAGAGAAATCTAGGATATCTGAGTAAGTTGTTGCAAAATACAAAAAAGGAAGTGTATTTTATTACCAACATCAACTATACATTCATTTGGCCTATAGGCCAGGTACACAACACATGCCTTCATTACCCTATGAGGCATCAAATGAACTAGTTGCTACATATGTAGAAGAAATTTGAAGTCTCCTCACTATTGATTACCTAAAGTCGAGTTTCCTAATTTTGATAAGAGGTAATCAAGAGACATTCAAGAATATCAGACATAAATTCCTCCACATAAGTGGACAAGGTGAAATCAAGACAAAGACCTTCCTAAGACATACAAATGGAAGAAAAGCCCCCTAACATCACAAAACCCATCACAAAAAGACAAAAAATTCTAGCAAAAAAATCTAAGTTGAAAGAATTCATGACTCAACAAAGAGAAAGAAGAAACAAGAGCTCAAGAAATAAGTCACTTCTAACCCTGCAGGAAGAAAATATTACACTCCATCACCTCCACATCCATAGGACCCTTCAGCACCATCAATTTTAAGACATGGAACCGATAAAAGAAACAAGGCTTAGTCAACAAGCCTATAGTTACTATCAAAAATGTCTAACAATTGGAAAAATTTAACAGCTTTCCCAAGAATATATTACAACTATAGGAGGGGAACAGATGGCTATTGTAGAATCCATATTATACTATCTAGAGAAGCATGCATTCATACTCGAAGATATAAGTCACTTTCTTACACCATCATTGGCGGAAGAAATACAAGACCAAATAGAGATAGAGAAAAACACCACTCATACCGCACTTCAAAGCAAGAACAAACCACTTCTTAAGAAAAGGAACTCCGTACCAAGATCATAGCTTGTAGAAACATAAAGGAAGTGGACGAGCTAATTGTCCTCACTGTTAAGTGAAACAAAAGAAGGAGAGAGAATATATAAAAAGGAAAATGAATCGATGATCGGAAACAAAAGAAGAAAACACAAGAGAAAGAACAAGAAGAGTATGATAAGAGAAAGAAGGAAGAATATGTTCATAAGAAAAAAGTAGGAGAAGGAGAGAAAGGAAGAAGAAATGATAAAATTGAAATTTGAGTTAGAAGAAAAAAAATAAATAAGAAGAAGAAAAGAAAATAAAGAAGAGGAAGAAAAGAAGAAAAGAAAAAGAAGAAGGAAAAGAGAAGAAAGAAGGGGAAGAAAAGAAGATAGAAGAGGTAGAAAAGAAAGAAAAAGAACAACAGAATGCAGAAGAACAAAAAACAAAGAAAATAAGAGAAGGAAAAGAAATAAAGAAGAAACAGAGAAGAAGGAGGCAACATAACAAGATATGAGAACTCTACAGAGAAGAGAAATGGAAAATGGAAAAAGAAGATAAGGGAAGGAAACATTACAATAAACATGAATTTCCATTAAGCCTAATTATATCTTACACACATTCCCGTCAGAGACTCCCTTAGTAAAATGAAACATGTTCCGACAGAAGAGGAAGAAAAGAAATTAATCCATTCAGCTCAGAACAATGGGTCATGTGAACAAATCCGCGAATGGATACAAAGTTAATTCTAGCATAAACTAATCCTCACTATAGTAAATAACATGCAGCTTGGCATTGAACAGAGTGCTCACACATGATTAGATATAAATATGTGTGGTAGACGAGTGGAGGGGTAATACACATGAAATGATTGCTAAGCGATTCAAATATAAAATTCAGCGAGGACTAAAACTGATCCTTCGTGCTTTCCGCTGAGGTAAACATTGAGAATGTGGTATAAGATATTTGAAGGAAAACCACATGACTTAGAGAGCTAATAAAAAGACAATTAGGTAAAAGTGCAATAAGATAATATGAGTTCGAGCTCACTAAGCCACAAAATAGAAAAATAAGAAGGCTAAAGAGAGGGAATTCCATGCCATGCAATAGCAAAAAGCAGAGACAAAACTAACTAATGTCACAGGTATATTATACATACACCATCAGATGGACTAGCATTGATCACTGTAAGACAAGGCTCGAGATGGAGAGGTAGGAAAAATAAATACACAAAGTGTCCACATGTTATTATATTTCAACATACATGGATGGAACATGTAGAAGCACAAAATGGCAAAGTTTCATTGAGAAATACCAAACAATAATAAGACACGGTGGACAAAGAAGATCTATGATATGCATGATAAGCAGCAACTCGCTGATAAAGCGCTAATGAGAATGCAACAGCGAAACCTCATACTAACACAATCTAGATGGAAGAAGGTGTAAGCAAACATCCACTCAATAGATATATAGTCTTTACGTCTAATAAAAATAAATAGCTTCATGAATGGACGAATCCTGTAAATACTCATTTGGAGTCTTGGCATAAATATGAAAAGATTATTACTCTCCTGATTGTGACAATACATGCCACATGCTACATCAGAGATTGATGTAAAGGTCGAGGCATCCCAATAACTCCATTCGGAGTGAGTCAAGTTATGGGAAACTCTTCTCCTCACGACTATAGATCTAAGTTCCTAGGATAAACATACTCACTTGGTTTTTCTAAAGGATTGATAAAGTTTGAATAGTGGGGATATTGTTGGCAGGATTTTAGATATAAAGCTATATAATGATAGAAATGATCGTGGAAGGACAGAATACGCTGAAGCGTAAGTAAAGTAGCAATAGATAAATAAGGAGAAACCGCAGAAACGCAGCATAACGGGAAGTAAAGATGCGAGGAATGAGGGATGTAAAAGAAGCCTACAAAGATGCACATAAATAAGGAAGTTACATATGCTAAGGCGTTAAGCCACAAGCGAAATATTAATAAAATATGTATTAGAGGACTAAAAGAAGCCGATAAGGCCGTAAATCAAGATAAATCATGTCAAATTATGTCAAAAGCCGACAGAGGTACTCGAGTCAAAGGAAGTGGCCTTTTAAAATAAAATGTATTTTGTATATTTATTGTAATCATTACATTATGTGTATGTGTGTTCCATGGAAGACTTATGTGAGAGTGCCATATTTGAGATAAAGAGAGTTAGAATGAAAGAGATGTATATGTACTGATGTAATGCATTTTGATATATGAATAAAGATATTGAAGTTTCGGATTAAATTATCTTGCATGTTGTTATTTACTTTTCTGTCCTTAGCATAGTGGTGGTGTATTTCCCACATACATCCTTAACATGTATCAATCAACTAAATCCTCAACCCCACAAGTATGTTGGGGTTTTAATTCAATAAAGGTTGTTACTAAAATGGTGTCATTACATATCATTATCATTGCTGAAAGCGCTTTCTTTTATACGATCGGAATTGATGAGGAGAAGACGATCAAGTAGTCAAATATGGCATATATCTCGTGTGTGTGTGTGTGTGTGTGTGTGTGTGTGTGTGTGTGTGTGTGTGTGTGTGTGTGTGTGTGTGTTTTTGTGTGTGTGTGTGTTTAAAAACACATGTATGTAGAAATGAAAAGACAGAAATGGAAATATGAAAAACGTGAAAAGGAATACGCAGCACTGATCTCGTGATGAGAGAAAAGAGTGAGGAAAGGATATCCTATACTTTGAATTTTTCAAGCTATCTCACAACACCACAAAGAAGCTGTAGGGAGAAATTTGCATTATTCTCAAACTGTAATAAACTTCCATGAATATGTAATGAAGATATCTTGTATTACCTATTTTTTTGGGTGATCCACGCTCATCACAAAGTAAAGTGTAGAGGAAATTCTTTGCCAGATCCCTAGCAACCTCCGTAACTTCTCCCATAATGCTAAGACATAACTACATGTCTTCAGAAAAAGACGATGTGTATAAGGTTCGTAGAGACCGGGTCTAACTCATTCGCTTATATAACCCCAATGTCAAGGATTTAAACCAAATCTAACAATATCAGTGGTAGAAAGTGTCGCGTAGTATGTAAAACCCAAATGATGTCTCCTCTCGTTGCTACGATGACGCCGCGATAGGAGGACGCGTCCCAAAAGAGAATGAACCACATAAAATATGTCCTCGTAGAGGGAATGGAATGCACCTAGAGAACTAAGGTGCACACAAACAAGTGGCTAGTAAACAAGTGTATGTTATGCAAGCAATATAGAATCTAGAATGCAAGTAAACACGTAAGAAGACAATCATAGACCACCAAAGTAGGTGGAAAACGTGAGACATCACCATGATGCTTCGCAAGACACTCACACAACAATTTACATACAAAAACAAGTGTGCACACCAAACAAAGGGAAATGACCATACAAAAACAAACAAGTGACAAACAATAGATAACCAAAAAATAGCATGGAAGAAAATAATCCCGTAAACAAATGTTTCATGAAGAAACCGTTATCATGTTAGAAATATAACCCATATGTAAAAGTCATGTATAAGCAATTAATGTAGAGTGCTAAGTACAAATGAAATAATGAACTCCGTAAGAAATGAATGTGGATGCCCTCAAAGGACTGTTATAGTATCGGGGTAGGGGATGCGAACATCCATGTCATGGTAGGTGACTCCAGATCTCGTGATCATAACTAGAAATGGATGTGAATGCACATGTGTTTATAGCAAAGATAATGACATATAAGAGATCTGTTTAGAATGTGTAATAAGTGTAACATGAACAAGAAATGTGTTAAGAGTAAAAACAACTAAGATATGTAATATGGCAATGAATTTTATGGAATGGAATGAAAGATGGATGATAAGAACAACATACCACCGAGTGAATGGAAGTGTATGCAAATAATTAGGTTCATTTAGTATGTCCCCTCAACAATAAATAATTAACCATAAATGAGAGTAAAGTCATCGGGAAATGGTTGAATAAAGGTGTGGTATACAACATGTCAGAAGGAGTGTGTATGTGTGTCAAGGATATATGACCTAGAGATGAACGTGGTGATGATGTAGCCTAAAGCTTATATCATTATGAGACAAACAGAGGAGCTGTGCTGATGTATCCTAAAGTGTGTACCACTACAAAATGAAGGAATAGGTGACCATTTTAGTACTATAATGTATGTCACTAACCTAGGAATGTCATATGATGAAAATTGAAAGGATGAACGAGTGAGTATGATAATGTTCATTTGATTTGTAGACCCTTGGAAACCGGCGATGGACTGGGGAACTAAATTTCATCATAGGTAGTGAGTGCAACACGCAGGAAGAATATGTCAGAAGTGTGATGATAAAAGACTACCATAACATGCTGGAAGATGTTTAAAATGAAATGTATGTGGTGCAATGCAAGATGTTTAGATATCCTAACAGTGTGATTGTGCTCCATAATTAATATGTATGATGAGTAGTATATGATGTTACACTCAGAGAAAATAGGATTGAGATATATGTGATGAACACTTGAGTGTAGATGCATAGATTATGTACGATGATATAGATGCGTAAATGTATCTGACTAAATGTAGAGTAATATGATGGAAGATGTAAGACATATGATGCGAGATGTATGAAGGGTTGCAATGTGTTGTATCTAGTGTGCAATGTGTGGGGTTCTTGTGTGTAGTATGCCCTCAATAATCAAGTGTGAATCACATCAAGAGCGTGTCATTAGGGTAATAATGATGCCTAAGCACTTGAGTAATGATATGCTAGATATTGATGTATGATAATGCAGAAATGAGAGATGATGATGCTAAGATGAGGGGTATGTGTGAATGTTATACCCCCAAGATACGCAAGTGATTGAACTATAGTGAAAAGATACTAGTGGATCAACGTAAGTGAGTAGCTTCTCTTAACAAAATTTATACGGACCTCGAGGTGATAAAGGAGTATGACCATCAAATGGTTCATCATCATAGTAAGTCTTCATTTAGGTCCTAATCATATCATAATATAGGTATGGTTTATGGGGCCAGTTGGTGGAGTTACAAGTTTAGCTATTGTGGAGGTGTTTTTGAGCATTCCTTGGTGTGATGCTGTTGGGTACACCTAAGTTTGAGGAGGAGTTAAACCAACATTTATGGGAGGTTTCTTATTTTATGTAGGTAATGTTGTAGATGAATTAGTAGGAGGAGGTGATGAAATACGAACCTTGAGAGGTGATTACTTAGTTGGAAAATTTTAATAGTGACACTTGACTCGAATTCCGAAGAAGGAACATGTGAAGCTAAAGAGTGTGATGCTCATTAAAGGCAGAGGAACAAACATTAAGCCCATTCGGGGTACAATATTTGGTAGAGGGAATCGTAACAAAATGTTGTGCAATAAATCGATAAAGCTCGAGGATCAAGATGTTTGATTCTTCATTGTAAATTGTAATAGTCAATGTCATTATGTCTCAATGATTCAAATGATAATCGTGAATATGAGAAACCTTGATATTTTCATGTTAGCTCTGATAAAGAGGATAACAATGAAAGTAGGCAGCAGTAAATCGATCAATCGATAACCAAGGAGCTTCAGTAAAAGATCATGTTGCTTAGTATTGTGATCAATGATGAGAGGTTTTCAGAATGGTATGACTTTAAGATCACCAACATGAGCACATGTAGTGGAAATAGAATGAGGACAAGACGTAAGAGGGGGAGAACAAAACATATGTTTCGCAGAAGCATCTCAAGATGTCAATTTCTTATATTGGAGAGATGTGGCAATCATGGATTCCATGGTCTTAAATTTGTCTCTGAAATAAATCATGTAGAGTCTTCAATCGAGTCCAACTAGGTTGATTGGATGGAATAACACTAGGGTCATCAACAGAGGAACGGATATAATCATTACTTTCGTTGTGGTACAGGATCATCATCGCAGATACTGGTGTCTAAGGATTTTCCGTGCAAAACATCCTCGACAATTAGGATATTCTTAAGTAAATCGGGATAAAGAATTCGTAGCAACTTAGTGGAGTCATAATAGAGGGAAAATGAGGATCTTAAGCGTGAAAGTGAATGGGTTCACCAAAATGATTAAATAAAATATGAATTTTAAAAATTTAATCTAAAAAGTACATTAGTGTAATAAATTTCTAAACTAAATGAGGAAAGTGACCCAAGCCACTAAGCAAGTAGAAATGTGAAATCCTAATGAGAAAAGAGGGTTGTGGAAGAGCTTAGCTGTCATTCAGATGAAGGTGTTGGGGACTTGTCAGAAATATAGGTGAAAGAGGAAAACAAGAGGAGTAAATGATCACACAAAAGACTAAGAAAGCACAAATCCGAGATCTCTCGAGAGACTGGGTGCCTCGGAGGGGGACAAGGGCGCGCGGCGCACCCAAAATTACACATGCTACATTTTCAAAAAAGTTTACAAAAAGGTCCCCAATGATGATTCACAGCTCATATTTCAGCCCAATATGTCTTACTTAGCCTCGTATGCTTTATTCCATCTTTTCATTACTTTTTCTTTGTTTTTGGCCTTTGAAGTGATGTAAATCGCAGCCTCGCCTAAAGTGCTGGCTCAGTAATCTGGCCGCCCCCGCTCTAGTCGGGCGCTTTAGTAACCACCGCCCGTGCACAGTGGCGATGGTTTTCAGAATCGCCACCTTAGAAGGGCGGAAGTCCCAGTAATCTCCGCAATGCGTCGTGGTGGTGGTCCTATGTGAATTTTCCAAAAATCTCACTCACATTTCAACATGAGATTCTCTCTTACTTAACTCCCATTTTAGAATGCGTTTCTTGCTTGTTTTAGATTATTCCAAAACCAAATTCCTTCGTGGCATGCCTCTTCTTTACTTATAATTTGTGATCGATACTATTAATATTTTTTAACTCCCCTTCATCAGTTAGTTATGTCACCCTTTAGTTTCCAAGTGTCTTCAACTATCGCTTTCAACCAAATTCCTATAAATACAATGCTTGTATTCAAGAAAATGGACATGATATTATTTTGAGTATTCTCAGACACATTACTAAGCCGCTCTTTCATGTTGGGCATTTTATTTCTAATCTTAGTTCACTCAGGTTATCTCTCCCACTCGCATTACTACTAGATTGTTACTAAGATTTCTTCTGCTATCGCACCATCTCATCAGTTGTTTCACCGCATCTCTGTATCCTGACCTCATGAACATAGGAGAATGAAAAGATAAGTGTGAGGGACATATATTCACATAACCAAATTTTCCACTATTCAGAGTACTCCGTGATGGGGTCATTGCATTATTCGCTTCATTTCTTTAAATTGTTATTTCAATCAGAAGCTTTCACATATCAAATAGAGTAGAGGAAATTAGTTACAATAGAGTCAAATTGCACAGAGGATTTATATCTTAGATTTTTGTATTATTAGTAAAGGTTTTCGAAGTGGACCTTACCCAAGTTTACAACAAAAGGCTCACAAGAACCAAGATAAACAAAGTAAAAACAATGTGTTTTTAAAACCGTGGGGTCCACACTCCCACCAAAAGAGGAAAAATAGTAAAAAGCAAAGGCAGGGGCCAACTTCCTACAAAGAGCCCAAGTGTGAACAAAAAAATGACAACAAAATTACAGCTATACAACAACACAAAAAATTTTCTCAAGAACCGAGAATAAGTGTGGGACCAACAACATTAATCAAATGCACTGCTAAAAACTTCGATAAACCACCCCAAAATCCTAAGAGAGTTTCAGGAAATGGCGAATTATGGGATCCCATAAGCTTTGAAATTTCTTGTAATCTTTACATTCTTCTAAGTCGTATCTGGGATGCCACTGGAGTCACAAAGTTTTTATGCGTACTCTACATAAGGTCCATTATAAAGACCCTCGGTGGCATAGCCAAATAATTGTTGAATTTTTCCTCTAGAGTCTTAAAGTTGGTTTCCAAAGCAGTAATTTCATCTTTGAGGCATGCGTCAGGGTCTCGGGCTTGCTTTTAATAGTAGACTTAAGTAGGAAATCTATGTTTTCTTCAACGGTTTTAACCACATTAGCCTACATATTAAATTTGTTTTCCAAATTGGTGCCAACATCAATATCGGGAAAACAGAGGGGGTTCTATCATCTATCAAAATTCTTTGGGATTTGCAGCGATCCCACAACTTCCAGCTTTAATGCATGCTACGGAGAACCCTTTTGGGGTGGCTCTTAGACAAAGTCTCTGAGGCAATGACTTTTTGTAACATACGCTTTTTTCTTGTGGAGGAGAGAGAAACCACAATAGGGCATGAGTCATCGCTGCAACAACACTAGACATGTGCTTTTGACTAATGAGATATATGACACCTGATGGAGAGGGATAACTTCTCTTATGGCCTCCGAACGCTGCAAGAATAGTTTTTTCCATTGAATTTAGAATGTATAGAAAGAGACTTACCTTCATCTCATGCCCAAAGTGGCCGAGCAAGACCAAATGACATGCGTTGAATGGTGGATATTCTCCTTCTAAAGTGACATAGTGTACCATCCTTCATGTCACCTCATCATATGAATATGGGATAGCTAAGAAACTAGAATTCCCTCCTTTTGATGTTGATCATTTCTACATCATCCAAGAACATATTTTCTTCTCGTCTCTTATCCATTTTTTTCCTCAAAATATTATTCCCTTCTCTTACGCTTAGACCAAGAATAAAAGAGATGAATTCCTCATTGATTTGTAAGCTCTCTTCATCTCCAATTTCGTAGACATTAAAGTCTTTCCAATTCACTATGAATCAGATGGATATATATTGGTCATGCCCTTTTTATGTGTCGGGATGAATTCAATGAAGCAATCCATATTAATGGTCTCCCAAATCTCAATTTCTCCCGCTCATGTGCTGGGATCAAATTTAGGTTCCAAACGGCAAGGGCACCACCCATTTTGAAAACCTCTGAAAATTCATAGAATTGAACTTAAATATATGAATAGTAGACTTCCCGTAAGCCCTTCGACAACATGTATTCCTATGTGAAGTAGAAATAAAATCCAATTCTTTTCTCCCTAAAAATTTTAGGTGTGACCAATTTTTTCGAGAACACGGAAGAATAAATCTGTGCATACTCCGAAAATCCATTGAGATATAGTTTTGAATCGCACACTAATGAGTGAATTCATTTCATTTTGAAATTATGTTTCTAACTTCAAGATATCTTAGATTGATTATATACTACTATTTCTTAAATTGTCGATATCTCTATCAGGGAAGTTACAGAGGAAGGAAAAGCTTCTAAAGCTTCAAATATTCCCTGTATCTCGAGGTAGAATAAGATTTAATAATCTAAATTTACAAATCAGAAAAGAAGCTTTGTTTAGATTAAGTTAATTAAATGCATCTCGTATAAGTGATTAACTACATCAAGTTAATTTACTTGCTTAGTTTTAGTGTAGATTTAGTTCAATTATTTAGAATAGAAGTAATTTGTTGTTTCATGGTTTCGTAGTATTTTAGTGATTTATGTAAATAGTTTCCCTTTCAGCAATATATTAAATTGTTAGTTTTATTTTGTTAAAATGGATACTTCAACATAGTTTAAACACCTAGATTCAAACAAACAACCAAGCCATAGGTGAATTTGATGTTACCCATTCATAGCTTCTAAATCTCCCCTTCGATGATCCAACCACTGGGAAATCATACTACCGTATCATAATCACTAATTCCCCATATCTATCCATCCATACATTCCATTATTGGCTTCCTCAGGCATGACCTCGGGGGCCGAGTGTGGTCAGGGTGCGATGCCAATTTTCATATGTACAAATTGGTGAACCTAACGTGAAGAGTTATTCTCCTTTCGTTTCCACTTTCTTCATCCACTTTTCCTCTCTCCCATTATTATGTGGGTATTTCTATACCCCCCAAAGAATTTGGGATACGACGGATATGGTCGAATCCATTTTAATTCAAGCATACAACTATCGGGAGATGGATAGCACAATAACAAATACCTCGCTATTCTAATGGGTGGATAAATACTCAATCACCCATCTTCACACCTCTCAAACTCCTCCTCCTTAGGGGAATAATGTTGAGTCCTCAATGAAATATCAAGGAAATCAACCAAATTACACAAACACAACAACCTAAGCTCTCAAGATCAAATTAATATGACTTTTACCTCTGGAGAGACACACTCATCTCCTTGGGTTTTATTTAGATAACCGATTAGTATGTAGTCTGACTAACTCCCACATTTAGATGAGGAGTACTTATCATAAGCACACAGAAGTGAGAAACGCTTCCAGCCATTTAATCAACCTTCGATAGGCCACAAGGACATGTTGATGTCTTGTTTCAAAATAACACCACTATCCCTCTCTTACAAATGTAAAAACATTACTAATTTAGGGGGTGGAAAACAATGAGCAATTTATAGCAGGATATCACATTACTCAACAATCTACCAAGGTTTAATAATGTACGCCTAAAAACAAAACCACACCATCAACAGAGAAGTCATCTCGTCATATGGTGGAAAAGCCAAGGAATTAGAACTTGCTCAAACTACTCAGACTTCATATACCTGGAAAGGAAAGATTGCCCATTATCCTCATAACTATGGCCAAGTACCCACAACACCAATTCCTCCAAATACAAGGGTGTTCTTAGCCCTAGGTATATTCTAACTAGGTCGTGCACCTTGGTGGCATGCGCCCCATGCTAACTATGGATATCCACAATAGTACCACTGGAAGCTACATTCTCAAACACCATACCAAATGGATATACAAGATTCCCTAGATTTATGCCTATGAGTCCATGTCAAGGTAATTTTCCTCCCTACATACACATGTATTTTAAATCACCACATGGGGATATGTGCTCTTACCCATACGGCCAGCACCACAGGGAATGCCTTATGCCCCAAAAATGTATATGATGTATCGTATCACAACCAATTCTATCTCCACTTCCTAAAAATTCCATCAATGGAAAAAGTATTACAGTAGCAGAACTTACCATTTGTGTATCTCTGGTGAGCTTCTTAACTTCTCCATGCAGTAATGCCATGCTCCCAAGACCTCTCGCCAGACCTTCCTTAATTTAAAGGGGAGGGAGATCCAATGCGCACATCAAGGCATATGTACGAACTTTGCTTCGAGAGATTCTCCGATGGCATGTGGTTGCTGCAAAATATTCCATAAGACATTAGAAGGTATTGCTCTCAATGGTATTGCTGCACGCGCAGGCTTCGATACATTCTTTCAAGAAACTCAGTAAGAGTTTATTTTAATATTTTGACATGAACAAACTTTTGTTAACAAGAATAAGAGAATTCATCCATATTAAACAAGATCACAACGAGACTGCCACACCTTTCATACAAATATGGTGACAAGTTATTTACTCCTTAGAAAGCACTAAAATGGATCAAACATAGCTCTACGACTTATTCATGCATTCTCTTAATCTGAGAATCAAGGAGGAGGTTCACAAGTTCCCACTTAGGAGCTGGTGAAGAGGTGTTAGAGGGTGCTCTCCGAATAGACCAAGAAACGACAGATAGTGGTCGCAAGACCTATGAATCAAATGGGAGGTTACACTCCTAATTAGGGTAATTCCAACTTTCTAACAACATGAATAACAACCATGACCTAATGTCCCAAACAAAAAAAGGTGTTATAACCGACAAGTAGTTACCGTATCACTGGAAAAGTGACATGCGAGCGTGGAATCTATAAGTAACTTCTTCCACGTACCCGACCTCCCGAGGTCGTGCTTAGATAGCTTGCGGGGATGAAATATGCATTTGAGAGTTGCATGCTTAGTTTGGGTAATCTAATGTCTTTGATACGCACTAATGGAATTTGTGAATCTAAGGCAAAGAAGGCCCTTCTAACTGGATCGGTGTGATAGATCGATCATCAAGGATGACCGTCAAGGCTCCAATCAATATCGAGCTCTAGCGTGATTCGATCCATAGGTCAGGAATACGTGGAAAATGACCTGGGATAGTTTTCGTATTCTCCCAGACAGGTCATACATGTGGATGGTAAATGTAGTTAATTCTATGGATGGTTCTCTCGCTCTAGTCAGAACTCTCTAGCTTTGATTTGTAGATCTATTCTAAACAATAAAATAGCTCATCTAATCTATTTGCAAGATTCTCGATCCTACCTTGGTGAGGAGTGTGTAACACTCGAACCTGTTGTTAGGAATTCAAGTGTGATATATGATTTCTTTCGTAAAAGGATGTGTTCCTTTGTCGAAGTCATGCTTGATATGGACTCGTATCTTCTTCGCAATCAAGATCTTCGACCGAGTCGAATATGATCGACTCTTTTATTTCTTTCATTTCGCACCGAGTTTAATCTGATCTCTAATGAATTGTGGATTTATCCATCTATAAGACTCAGCCTTGGATCAAGCTGGCATTGATCCAAGAGATGCTTTAAGTTTATTCGATGGATGAACAAAAATTATAGACCTTACGTAGGTCAGTAAGGTCTCAATGCGTCAATAAGCTATTCGAGTCTAACTCGTGCTGATCGTGTTAAATGAATTGGTTCCCTGATATCGTAATATCAGGAAGGTCTTGATCGTGGGCCAAGTAATAAATTCATATACATTTATACTACTAGCTTATTATCATTACTGGATTGAATCCATTATGGGAATGTATATCTGTTGGTTCTTATTCTGAACATTCTAAATGTTAGACCTAAACTAGATTTATTAAGGTTAATAACCTATGGGTTAGATTAGTGCTAATCTAACCTAGGCCTAAACTATAAACTAAATGTTCTAAGGTTAGTGACCTAGCGCTAAGGAGGTTAGACTAAGTATCACCTTAAATTCTAACCTATGTTTCTAACCTAACTAATGAACATGGAGGAAAGGGACCTATGAAGGGGCAAGTGCGAGCCATGGCGTGTAGTTTCTATGGCATTAAATGGGATGGATAAGTATGAAGGATGAGGGATTTGGTGGAGGTTTCAAATGGCTAGTGAGGCCGACGTGGCAGTAGTCGCCAAATTTGGAAATGGTCTTTGATTTGTTTTTTTCCATCGCCAACTATGGTGGTCGGTGGCAATGGAGATCGAGCGGAATTTTTGAGTTAATGCAATTAATGAACTCGGCCTCCGAGCTCGATTTCTGGGAAGACATGCAAAAAGGAAAACTCGGTTGTTTGCTTGGTTTTTCATGCGCTCCGGTTTCCTCTGCTTGATCACCGGTTCTTCGCACCAGCCTACTTGGTGTCGTATGGCAACTATGAGAATAACTAGCTCTTTTCTCTCGCACAAGGAAAGTTTATAAGGCATGGAAATAACAAATTATTGTTGTTGAATCTAACGTGGAAAAAGAGGAGAAGGCCTCGAGCTCTTTCATAGAGGTCTTCTTCAAATTTTTAAGCAACATTACTGTGCATGTTAGGCCCTAACTTTTAAAAAATCTTGCTTTTTTCAAATGATTTCATTGTAACAACTCGTTTTCTGTAGATGATTTTTGGGTTCATTGGTTTTTAAGGTAGCTTTGTAAGAATTAGTTGTTGTATCTTATCGCTCGATTTTTCAAATGAACCCTCGATGGGTGTGCATTTTGTTTCATACTGTTGAATTATCTTGCTATGTTTTGCATTCGGTTAGACATAGATTTGTAGAAATGCTTGCAAGGATAATATACGTGTTCTCGCTCAGGAGTCCATGAATTGTTTTCTTGTTTGATTCATCGCCGATACCTTGTTGTTTTCACTTGTTGAAAAGGATACTGTTGGAATTCTTGAATGTACATGATATTTCGACTTCTGTATAAGTTATGTCATGATTAATATATGTTATTGATGCTGTTGAACTTCTTGAAATGAAATTATGTCTTGGCTTCTGAAGAAGTACAGTCGTGAATACTTTATGTTATTGAATTCCGTTGGAATCCTTGAGTAGATAGTATTTGACTTCTGAAGGAGTTTTAGATGGAGAATATTACTTGGGCTCGACTCCTTTTGAACTATTGAAGCGTATATTATGTTTTCCTCTCTCGTATAAGCTTAGGAGCGAATATGTTGTTATGGACTCGCTGGAGTCCTGTTATGAAACCATTGTTTCGCTTCGTATAAGCCCGGTTGTGAATACTTATTATTATTGGCTTCATTTGGAATCCTTAATATATATATATCTTGTATTTTGGGCTTCAGAGAAGTTAGTCGTGAATGCCACACGTTTCTACTTCAAGGAGTTCAGTCGCTGTGATTAGGTATGTTATTGTTTTGGCTGGAATTCTAGAATTTTATAGGTATCTTGTATCTTTCTACTTGTAGAAGTTTATTTGAAGAATACTACATGGGTAAGACTCCTTTTTAATCCCGAAGCGTATATTATGTTTTCTTCTTCAATAATCTCAATTGTGATTATTGTTGTTATGGACTCATTGAGTCCTTGATATAACTCGGTGTTTTTACTTCGTGTAAGTCATTTCTTTGATTACTATGATATTGACTCGGTGAGAGTCCTTGAAATGTATCTAGTATTTTAAACTTCCATCAAGCTTGGTTATGAATGTTGTTGTTTTATTATGAATACTAAATAATATCGACTTCGGATGGAGTCACCGAAAGGTAATTTATGTCAGAATCTTTCAGAGAAGTTTTCACTGTGAGTACTTTTAGGATTCTTGATTGTCATATGAATTCAACTTCAATTTAAACCTTTAATATAAGTTTTGGTTGGATTGGCATCATTGGAGCCCATGATATGCGTGTTTGTGAGTTGGCTCGATTCTCGATTTCAGTCCTCACGAGCATGCATATCATTTTGACTCTTTCTTATCATCATGTGTTATGTTCATCTTCTGATTCTGGGATGAATTAAAGGTCAGTTTCTTTATCAACTCGATTTTGTTGATACCTCGATATATGTCAGAAGTGACTCGACTTCAAATGAAACCTGAGGAAAAATTTATTGGGATTTTCCTAGTTGAATGAAGTTGTGCTCATCAAACAATGAATATGGGTATATTCATATTGTTGAATGTTATGTAAAGGAATTGTAGAATTTGTTAAGTTTGGATTACTTATCGTTGCTTGTCGCGAGAGCTACCGTATTGTTTAGAAGTTACAGGAATTTTTATATTTAAATTTTGACGAAACTCGTGGTTCTTCTGTGGTCTCGCTCGACTTAGTCGCATGCGTATAATGTGAATGCTTTACTCTTGAGGAGAGGAGTAGTGCATGACATGAGCATGATCGAAGGGAAATCAATGTCTCGCTTCTTTCTTCTCATTGTAAAGTATATGTTGATAAATTTATATTTAATTGTTGGATTTGTAAAACATATTTCGATGGATTCATGAATTGTTAGGATATTCATTTTGTTGAATATAATGGCATGTTGATGTTTGTGTCCTGGGATTTAGATGGATAGTCGTTTTAGATGCATTTGTTCTTCTGGTCACTAACATTTATGAAGAAATATATGAAAAGTATCTAGGACTATTTAGTAACTATAAGATGAGTTACGCGTTATAGTCATGTTTGAATTACAAAAGAGCATAGTCTCAAATATGTTTACATGTTTGGTGAATTAATTTCATTTAAACAAGTTTTTAATGAAACAATGGTGGATTGCAATTGTTTTAAGATTTAGTGCTTATCATGCCTACCACCGAACTGACCATGTTGACAATTTTTCGCAGATGATCGGCCGTGAAGTGGTAAAGGCACGCAGATCTCGATATGATGTTCGATTGTTTAATTTGGTTTTATGATGAAATCCAACTTGATTCTCCGAATGTACTACTCAAGAAAGATGTTCTTTTGTTGTTGAGTATTGATCGATATGTCAATGCATAAAATGTATTTGATTAGCTTTGAAAGGAATGAAAAGAGATATTTGTTACTTATGTGTTTGTATTCATATCTTGATGGTTTGATCTTCTTCGGTTCGAATGATCTTGAGAGCATTGTTATTATTGTATAACTTTGAGACTTTTTGTGAATATCTAAGTAAGCTTGCAAGGTTATGTGACCGAATACTTATGATTGTTTAGTAGTTCTATTATGTTCTATTTATAGCTAAATTGGAACTTAGATCATCGTCTTTCGGGAAGCTAGGTTAAAATAAACTGAGCAGAAGCTAAACGAAGTGAATAAATTATTACTTCCTAGTCTTGATCTAAGGCAAGACAACGCTTAATTCGATTCTTAATCACTATATCTCGATACTAATAAGTAAGGATATAATGAGGACCTCTAGTCATTAAGGGTTAACTTCTGATTTGTAATGGGAACTCCTCATGGGACTTTACTATGTAAAGGTAATTCTAAGGTAATTTAAGGTGAGGAACCCAAGGATTGAGAAAGACTACCCTTAAGGGAGCTATCACCGATAGTATAATTTTAACTCAACGTAAGAAACACCTTTAAAATTAAGTAGATCTTTTCGAGGCGGATTTAAAGGTCGATGGCACAAGTCAACTATGGTTGCACTTCGAGAAGATTAGGATCTTCTCAAAGATACAACAATGCAGTGACTTATGGCGACACTCCTCGCATCGATCGCTAAGATTTACACATTAACTCGAACAAGTTACTCGGGACCGATTAGGAACGTGGTCACATTATAAGGCTGCCCTAGGAGACTCTGGGGTATCTTGACACACCGGATTAACTAGGGTTGACCCAAGATGTCGGGGGCAGTATCCCTAGTCCTCGGGAGCATCCCTATAACGCTGTCATCTTACTAATCCGCTCCCGAGTGAATAACTTGGGATGAGAGTCCATGTAAGTCAAGATAAGACATTCTACATAACATAGAATGGGGTGAAGGACGTATTCCAGATCGACGAGTATGCCGCCAAGGAATACGAGACATAAGCATTATGTTTCAAATATTTGGCCAAAGTATCGTGAAGTCAGTTGATTGCGTTGTCCTAAGTCACCTAGTCTAAGGGATGAGATGCCAATGAATAATGGTAACAATTATTCAGATAGGTTCCTCGAAAGAGCATTTTGAATCCCAGTATTAGGGAAGAGAACCGCAAGAGTAATGTGTTAAATAAAAATGCCAACTCTTAATACTCATGAATAGATGGTAGATTACCGAGTCATGGAATGAATAGATCTGAGGTACTCCGAGTCATTACAATGCATATGGTTATCGTTATAAGAATGGTTGTTTTGATTTGTGAGTTCTAAATTATGTATTTAGAACTGTGAAGCATTTGTCAAAAAAAAAAAATTACTTGTTCTAATGTATAAAAATGAGGATGTTACATCTTGGTATCGAGCCAAGGTCATGCAGTTCTGGCCTATCAGGTCCATAATCTGATAAAACCTGAATTTTCTTTGAATAAAATGGTTAGAACAAGGGGAACGTTGCGAATAATGCTCCACCCACAACAACCAAAACTTGATGAGATCCTCGCTGCCCGCTGGACACAAGAGATCGCTTAGTTGTACTTCGAACAGCAGTGATGGGAAATGAGGAGGATGAAGAAGCTGGTAATAACAATCAACAACCTCCCGAGGACAACCCCGATATGGGTGTTGATATTAATGTTGGAAATGCACCATTCAACCAGTAAAACAAAAAGGCCAAAGTGCTTGGCAAGTGCAGTAACTCACTAATGATATAAAAGGATAAGCCCACCTAAATATGATGGCACCACATTAGAGATGGAGCCGAGAACTCGGAAGCTCAAGAAGAAATGGAGAAGTACTTTGCAATAAGAAACTTCTCAGAGGAAACCAAAGCTATTTGGGAGCCTATCGCCTTTCCCACGAAGCATCTTCATGGTGGGATAGCCGTAAAGCCGAGCTAAATATTGATGAGACCAATGTTACTTGGGATCAATTTAAAGGCTATTTTAGGAAACGATGGCTGCCACAACTTTTCTATGATCAGAAAATGACATAATTTCAGAACTTAGCTCAAGGGAAGCTAATGGTAACTAAATACTGGGAGCGGTTTACAAAACTCCTCAAGTATGTACCGTAGTATCAAACTCCACGAGAAGTTCGTAAATACGGAAATTCATCATGGGATCAATCCCCATGATAGGGGAGAGGTCGATGTTCAAACCCAACCACTATGGAAGGAGTTGTTGAAAAGGCTATAAGACAAGAACAGTAAATTAAAGGCTATTTCTGCTCATAAAGAGGAAGTGCGGAAGAAGATTACAAACCCTTCTTCAACCTCTCTGCACCCAAAAAGGGACCATGGAAAAAGTTTGGAAACAAAAGTAAGTTTCTGGGATAATAGTAAGAAAGCAAAGAGCAAATAAGCCTCGCTTGAAATGTAAGGGATAATTTTTGCCAAAATTATAACAATGGGCGTAAGCCCTATGGAGGACAACGTGATAATTACAAGACTGGAGGCAATTTTGAGCCTAAAAAGGGACCCGTAGAGGCTCTACAATTGTGGCAAAGACCACTACGCAAATCGCCCTTCAAGAAGGATGATCGTAATCAACAGCAGCATAAGATACATGCCGCAAAGAGCAAGCAAGTCGAAAAGCAAGTGACACCTATAGAAGTTCCTGGTAAGTTATTTGGCATACTTGGCACTATTCTTTTTGATACAGAGCTATCGAATGTTTTATTTCTAATAAACTTGCTTCTAAACTTAAGAGAAAAGCTGGAAAATGGATAAATCTCGACTGTATAAAGATGGTAATAACTCGTTCATACAAAGTGAGTATGTGTCTTTTTGGGGCAAAGCCTTGACTTACCTAACTTTTCCACGGAAGTTGACCTCTATGTTACACCTTTGGGGTCTTACGACATTGTCACTGGTGTCAATTGGTTAGCTAACATAAAGCAAAAGTAGATCTGCATGAAAAGAATATAAGATGTTTAGATGATCACCTGAAACAAAAGAGATTCAAGGGGTGAAACGGGAAATTTCAGTTAGAAAACTGTTAGCTATGCAGCTTAAAAAGGCTAAAAACAAAGGATGTACCCTTTATGCAGTAAAGATATCTGAATTTTATAAGAAGATGGTGATTCCATGAAACGATTTCCTCTCGCACAAAGTTTCAAAGATGTTTTTCCTGAGGAATTACCAGGGTTACCACCCAAGAGGGAATTTGACTTCACCATCGAAATCAAACCAGGAATGGAACCTATTTCCAAAGCACCTTATCGGATGACTACTACAGAGTTAGTCGAGCTTAAGGCACAATTGTAAGAACTTTTGTCTAAAGGTTTGATTAGACCAAGTGTTTCACCTTGGGGAGTGCCTGTAATATTTGTGAAAAAGAAGGATGGAACACTTAGGCTGTGTATTGATTATCGGATGTTGAACAAAGCAACAATCAAGAATAGATATCCACTTCCAAGGATCGACGATTTATTTGATCAGATGTGTGGGGCAATGGTTTATTCTAAGATAGATCTTCGATCCGGGTTATCATCGCTAAGGATTAGAGAAGAAGATATTCATAAAACAATTTTTCCGAACAAGGTACTGACATTATGAATTCACGGTTCTACCCTTTGATTAACTAATGCACCCAAGAAACTTTTATGAACTTAATGAATAATATCTTTCAAGAATATTTGGACAAGTTTGTACTTGTATTCTGGATGATATTCTCATTTATTCTAAAAGTGTTCGAGGAGCACAATGAGCATTTGAAGATAGTTTGGGAATTTTGAGAAAAAGAAAGTTGTATGGTAAGTTATCCAAATGTTCTTTCTTTGATTCGTAAGTTCACTATTTGGGTCATGTCATTAGTAAAGGAAGGAATTGTGAGATCCTTCAAAAATAGTGGCAATAATCGAGTGGCTCGCACTAAAGAATGTGCATGAAGTAAGAAGCTTCATGGGTCTTGGGTTACTATAGAAAATTTGTTAAGGATTTTTCTAAAGGGTCATGCACCGATAACATCATGCAGTAAGAAGGATAAGAAATTTATTTGGAATGATAAGTGCGAAGTTGCTTTCAAAAGTCTGAAAAGCCGCTGACTTCCGCACCTATATTAGTTGTACTGCACCACTAATGGGAGCTTTATTGTTGTAACGGATGCTTCGGGGAAGGCCTTGAGGTGTTTTGTTACAAAATGATCAAGTCATGGCATATGAAAGTAGAAAACTTAAGTTACATGAGCTGAATTATGCTCCTCATGATTTGGAGTCACGCCATTGTTCATGCGCTTCAAGTCCTGGAGACACTATTTACTGGGAAACCTTTTGAGTTGAAAACCGATCACTTAGGACTGAAATATATTTTCACTCACCCTAATCAATGCCAGACAGAGAAGGTGGTTAGAATTTTTATCACAATATGATTTTGAAATTAGCTACATCAAAGGGAAAGAGAATAGAGTAAAGAGATGCTCTAAGTCGTAGGAAGCACATTTCTACTCTATAACATTAAGAACTCAGCTTAAGGATGAGGTAAAAAGTGCCTCGTAATATGATATTTACTTTCAAAGAAGTAAAAGCAAAGCAGCTGCTGCAGTAACCTAATGATGAAAGGTATAAAGGTTTTCATTTTGATAATGAAGGAATCTTGCGTTATGAAAACAGGTATACGTACTCTATGCCGAATGATTTGAGAAAGAAGTGTTAGTTCAATTTCATAATTCGCCTTTCTCCTGACACCCGGTATCACAAAAATGCTTCATGATCTCAAACAACAATACTTTTGGAAAGGTATGAAAAAGGATGTCATTGAATTTGTAACTCATTATCTGGAATGTCACATGGGTTAAGGCAGTAACATATGCACTACGCCTGGATCAAGTTATATCCTCATAAAGATACCGCAGATAAATGGCAAGTAATAACCATGGACTTTGTACAAGGGTTACCCATGTCTAGGAATAAACATGATGTTATCCCCGTAGTTGGATAAACTAACTAAGGTAGCTCATTTCATCGCTGGAAATCTAAAGGATGATTCACCAAAGTTGTTGGCCAAAAGATTCGCACATGAAATTTTCAGTGTTACATGGTGTACTGTAATTGATTATATCTGACAGGATCCTAGAATGATGTCAAGATTTTGGCAAACGCTTAATACACTCTCGAACGAAACTAAACTTCGCTTCGATATCATCCGAAACGGATGGACAAACCGAGAGGGTAAATCAAGTGTTGGAAGACATGTTGTGAATGTATCGTGCATGGATCAACAAAGATAAATGGGAAGAGTATCTTCCATTAGTCAATTCGCATACAACAACACTTATCACTCATCTCTTAAAATGGCACCATTTGAAGCACTTTATGGAAGAAAGTGCGTAACCCCCGTTAGTTGGGATAGTGTTGAGGATAGAGTGGTAATTGGACCAGAGATCTCTCACCGAAATGGAACAGAAGTTAAGTTGATTCGTGAATGATTAAAGGAAGCAAGCGGATAGGATAAGTAAGAGCTATGTTGACCTTAAGCGGGTTGATCAAGGTTTGAGCTTGGTGAGAAGGTTTTTCTTCGTGTTAAACCGTAAAGAGTTCTATAACTTTTGGCAAGGCTGCCAAGTTGTCACCTCGTTACGTGGGACCTTTCAAATTGTCAAAATAATCAACTCGTAGCTTATCGATTAGCATTACCACCGCTTTATCTCACATGCATGATGTTTTCCATATTTCTTTACTTAAGAAATACGTTTCAGATTTGTCACATGTCTTAAATTGGAATTCTCGCAGGTCCAAGACCCAGAATAATCGTGGTTAAACCCACACGAGTGCTGGAAACTCGCCAATTGCATTTGAGAAATCGTGAAATATAAGAATGTAAGGTCCAAAGTGGGACCAGCTTTAACGAAGAAAGTGCAACTTGGGAAAATCGAAGAAATGCAAATTGCTTTTCCTTTTCTTTTTCAAATGATGAAATCATTGACAAAACATTTTTTTACATGAACTTATCTTTTCAAGTTTATATGAAAGATGATTGAGGCAAACATTATTCAAAGTCAATAAAATGTATCGTGACATTGATTTTCGAACTATTCAAGTTGGAAATAGTCGCATTGTTTTGTGAACTAATAAATTGGTTGACTCAAGGTTAATCGAATATGTAATCATCGGGACGATGAATATTTTAGGAGGGAAGCATGTAACACTCGAACTATTGTTACTTCCTCCGAGAATTCAAGTGTTGATATATGATTTCTTCGTAAAAGGATGTGTTCCTTTGATTGTGAAGTTATGCTTGATATGGACCGTATCTTCTTCGCAATTCAAGATCTTTGACCGAGTCGGAATATGATCGACTCTTTTATTTCTTTCATTTTGCACCCGAGTTTAATCTGATCTCTAATGAATTGTGGATTTATCCATCTATAAGACTCACTTGGATCTGGTATTGATCCAAGAGATGCTTTAAGTTTATTCGGGATGAACAAAAATTATAGACCTTACGTAGGTCAGCAAGGTCAATGCGCTGAATAAGCTATTCCGGGAGTCTAACTCAGCCGATCGTGTTAAATGAATTGGTTCCCGATATCGTAATATCAGGAAGGTCTTGATCGTGGGCCAGGTAATAAATTTAGATACATTTATACTACTAGCTTATTATCGATTGGATTGAATCCATTACGGGAATGTATATCTGTTGGTTCTTATTCTGAACATTCTAAATGTTAGACCTAAACTAGATTTATTAAGGTTAATAACCTATGGGTTAGATTAGTGCTAATCTAACCTAGGCCTAAACTATAAACTAAATGTTCTAAGGTTAGTGACCTAGCGCTAAGGAGGTTAGACTAAGTATCACCTTAAATTCTAACCTATGTTTCTAACCTAACTAATGAACATGGAGGAAAGGGACCCAGGCTTGAAGGGTCATGAGCCATGGGCGGTAGTTTCTATGGCATTAAATGGGATGGATAAGTATGAAGGATGAGGGATTTGGTGGAAGTTTCAAACGGCTAGTGAGGCCGACGTGGCAGAGTCGCCAAATTTGGAAATGGTCTTTGATTTGCTTTTGTCCATCGCCAACTATGGCGGTCGGTGGCAATGGAGATTGAGCGGGAATTTTGGAGTTAATGCAATTAATGAACTTGGTTTTTGAGCTCGGATTTCTGAAGACATGCAAAAAATGGAAAACTCGGTTGTTTGTTTGGTTTTTCATGCGCTCCGGTTTTCTCTGCTTGATCACCGGGTTCTTCGCACTAGCCTACTTGGTGTTGCATGGCAACTATGAGAATAACTAGCTCTTTTCTCTGTCAAGGAAAGTTTATAAGGCATGGAAATAACAAATTATTGTTGTTGAATCTAACATGGAAAAAGAGGAGAAGGCTCGAGCTCTTTCGAGGTCTTCTTCGGATTTTTAAGCAACATTACTGTGCATGTTAGGCCCTAACTTTTAAAAATCTTGCTTTTTTCAAATGATTTCATTAGTAACAACTCGTTTAGATGATTTTTGGGTTCAGTTGGTTTTTAAGGTAGCTTTGTAAGAATTAGTTGTTGTATCTTTCATCGGGCTCGATTTTTCAAATGAACCCTCGATGGGTGTGCATTTTGTTCCATACCGTTGAATTATCTTGCTGTGTTTTGAATTCGGTTAGGTTTCGTAGAAATGCTTGCAAGGATAATATACGTGTTCGGCTTTGTGGGAGTCCATGAATTGTTTTCTTGTTTGATTCAGACTTCGTCGATACCTTGTTGTTTCACTTGTTGAAAAGGATACTGTTGGAATTCTTGAATGTACATGATATTTCGACTTCTGTATAAGTTATGTCGTGATTAATATATGTTATTGATGCTGTTGGACTTCTTGAAATGAAATTATGTCTTGGCTTCTGAAGAAGTACAGTCGTGAATAGTTTATGTTATTGAATTCATTGGAATCCTTGAGTAGATAGTATTTTTGACTTCGAATGAGTTTTAGATTGAGAATATTACTTGGGTTCGACTCCTTTTGAACTCTTCAAGCGTATATTATGTTTTCCTCTTCGTATAAGCTTAGAGTGAATATTGTTGTTATGGACTCACTGAGTCCTTATTATGAAACCAATGTTTCGTCTGTATAAGCCTCCGGTTGTGAATACTTATTATTATTGGCTCTGGTTGGAATCCTTAATATATATATATCTTGTATTTCGGCTTCTGTAGAAGTTAGTCGTGAATGCCACACGTTTCTACTTCAAGGAGTTCAACTGTGATTAGGGTATGTTATTTTTTGGTTGGAATTCTAGAATTTTATAGGTATCTTGTATCTCTCTACTCAGAGAAGTTTATTTGAAGAATACTACATGGGTAAGACTCCTTTTAATCCTCGGAAGCGTATATTATGTTTTCTCTCTTCGAATAATCTCGCCTGTGATTATCGTTGTTATGGACTCACTGGAGTCCTTGATATGTAATCGGTGTTTTTACTTCCGTGTAAGCCCAGCTTTGATTACTACGATATTGACTCAAAGTTGAGAGTCCTTGAAATGTATCTAGTATTTTAAACTTCATCAAGCTTGGTTATGAATGTTGTTGTTTTATTATGAATACTAAATAATATCGACTTCGATGGAGTCACCGAAAGGTAATTTATGTCAGAACTTTCAGAGAAGTTTTTTTGTGAGTACTTTTAGGATTCTTGATTGTTGTCATATGAATTCAACTTCAATTTAAACCTTTAATATAAGTTTTGGTTGGATTTGGCATGCGTTGGAGCCCATGATATGTCAGTGAGTTGGCTCGATTCTCGATTTCAGTCCTCGATGAGCATGCATATCGTTTTGACTCTTTCTTATCATCATTGTGTTATGTTCAAGATCGATTTGATGAATTAAAGGTTGGGGTTTCTTTATCAACTCGATTTTGTTGATACCTGTTATATGTCAGAAGACTCGAATTCAAATGAAACCTTGAGGAAAAATTTATTGGGATTTTCCTAGTTGAATGAAGTTGTGCTCTGACAAACAATGGCGATGGGTATATTCATATTGTTGAATGTTATGTAAAGGAATTGTAGAATTTGTTAAGTTTGGATTACTTACTGTTGCTTGTCGCGAGAGCTACTGTATTGCTTAGTAAGCTACAGGAATTTTTATATTTAAATTTTGATGAAGTTGTGGTTCTTCTTGTGGTCTCGTCTGACTTAGTCGCATGTGTATAATGTGAATGCTTTACTCTTGAGGAGACGGTACAGACATGAGCATGATTGGAAGTGAAATTTGAATGTCTCGGTTTCTTTCTCTTCTGCTGTAAAGTATATGTTGATAAATTTATATTTAATGGTTGGATTTGTAAAACATACTGATGGATTCATGAATTGTTAGGATATTCATTTTGTTGAATATAATGGCCTCGTCGATGTTTGTTGTCCTTGGGATTCAGATGGATAGTTGTTTTAGATGAATTTTTTCTTCTTGGTCACTAACATTTATGAAGAAATATATGAAAAGTATCTAGGACTATTTAGTAACTATAATATGAGTTACGCGTTATAGTCATGTTTGAATTACAAAAGAGCATAGTCTGAAATATGTTTACATGTTTGGTGAATTAATTTCATTTAAACAGGTTGTTTAATGAAAACAATTGGTGGATTGCAATTGTTTTAAGATTTAGTGCTTATCATGCCTCACCACCGAATCGACTCCATGTTGACAATTTTTGTAGATGATTGCCGTAAGTGGTAAAGGCACACAGATCTGATATGATGTTCAGATTGTTTAATTTGGTTTTATGATGAAATCCAACTTGATTCTCTGAATGTACTACTTGAAGAAAGATGTTATTTTTTGTTGAGTATTGTATCGGATATGTCAATGCATAAAATGTATTTGAATAGCTTGTGAAAGGAATGAAAAGAGATATTTTTTACTTATGTGTTTGTATTCATATCTTGATGGTTTGATCTTCTTCGGTTCAAATGATCTTGAGAGCATTGTTATTATTGTATAACTTTGAGACTTTTGTGAATATCTAAGTAAGCTTGCAAGGTTATGTGACTCGAATACTTATGATTGTTTAGCTAAAGTAGTTCTATTATGTTCTATTTATAGCTAAATTGGAGCTTAGATCATTGTCTTCTCAGGAAGCTAGGTTAAAATAAACCCGAGTAGAAGCTAAATGAGCCGAATAAATTATTACTTCCTAGTCTTAATAACTTCTCTTGTGTAATGGGTTTTACTATGAAAGGTAATTCTAAGGTGAGGATCCCAAGGATTGAGAAAGACTACCCTTAAGGGAGCACCTGATAGTATAATTTTAACTCAACGTAAGAAACACCTTAAAATTAATTAGATATTTTCGAGGTGGATTTAAAGGTTGACGGCACAAGTCAACTGTAGGGTTGTACCTTCGAGAAGATTAGGATCTTCTCAAAGATACAACAATGCAGTGACTTATGGTGACACCCTTTGCATCGATTGTTAAGATTTACACATTAACTCGAACAAGTTACTCGGGACCGATTAGGAACGTGGTCACGTTATAAGGCTTCCCTAGGAGACTGGGGTATCTTGACACACCGGATTAACTAGGTTGACCCAAGATGTCAGCCGTATCCCTAGTCGCCGAGAGCATCCCTATAACGTTGTCATCTTACTAATCCGTTCTTCGAGTGAATAACTTGGGGATGTGAGAGTCCGACAAAAGTCAAGATAAGACATTCTACATAACATAGGAATGGGGTGAAGGATGTATTCCGATTAACGAGTATGTCGTCAAGGAATACGAGACATAAGCATTATGTTTCAAATCTTTGGCCAAAGTATCGCAGTTCGCCGATCGCGTTGTCCTAAGTCACCTAGTCTAAGGGATGAGATGCCGATGAATAATGGTAACAATTATTCAGATAGGTTCCTCGAATGAGCATTCTCGAATCCTAGAATAGGGAAGAGAACCGCAAGAGTGATGTGTTAAATTAAAACGCCAACTATTAATACTCATGAATAGATCGGTAGATTACCGAGTCATGGAATGAATAGATCGGAGGTACTCGAGTCATTACAGCTGCATATGGTTATCTGTTATAAGAATGGTTGTTTTGATTTGTGAGTTCTAAATTATGTATTTAGATCCATGAAGCATTTGTCAAAAAAAAATAAAAATTACTTGTTCTAATGTATAAAAATGAGGATGTTATAGAGTGAATCATAGTTTCTAAACTATCAATCCCCACAGCTCTTCCCGGCAATATCGAGAATAGAATTTACTAAAATGAAGCAATTAACTACTCTATTTGATATTATTCTAACTAGAACTTTGAAAGCTAGAACCGGATTCCGCAGAACGCTGGGCGAATCCGATGGTGTGTGTGATCTTGTCCCCTGTGTGATCTCCTCGCTCCTTCATGTTCACGTGATCCGTAAAAGCATGTAATGCTAGCATCAGTAAGTAGATATTGGGATAAAGGCAGCTCGTAACACACGACTAAATACAATGCGAGTAGAGAGGGATAGCACAAGAGTACAGAGCTTGGCTTATGCAATTCCTAATGGGATTATCATGAGTCATGCAACATAAAGCATCCAAAACCTCAAACTATCCTGCGTTTGAGGAGAAAACCTGCAACTTTAATGGCTTCCTAAGCTATTCTACTCTAATGGATTGGATGAAATAACAACATTGCTTACACAAGATGGATATGTGGCTTACTAACAGTAAAACAATGCTAACTAAGCATGTAATGAACTAAACTATGAACTCTAAGCAAAATGAAAGACTGAACTACTGAAATGAGGAAATGAGAAGTGAATGAGGGGCCTCAAGTAATGACAGCACTTGCACAAGATGGATATGTGGCTTACTAACTGCAAAACAATGCTAACTAGGCATGTAATGAACTAAGCTAAGAACTCTAAGCAAAAATGAAAACTAAATCTATTGCAAAGATAAATTTAGAGGCAAAACTTGAGGGGCCATTTGCTTGAGCACAAGCCATCTATTTATAAAGATTTGCATTTACCCAAGGTAAAAGCCAAATAGAACTCTTAAACTATAAACAATGGCAAAACACTATTCCAGGAACCGTAATCATAAATGCAAGCTCATGGCAAAGAAAAGAAAGCAAATCGTTGAATTTACATGAGTCATGTAAAAATAGCCTTCTGGAAAATGCGTAAAGGACCGCCGCTGCCAGAGCGGGCGGCGGTTACAGACCGCCGCCCTGCCTCGTGGAGGTGGTCACGAGACCGCCGCCTGTGCAAGGTGGCGGTTTCAGAATCAAGAGAAAAGGCTAAGAAAAGAGTGGAAAATGGAAAACAAAGCACACGGGGCTAAGCTGTGGGTACGCGGGATGTTAACACATACTGAGAGCTTTTCGGATCCCAAACACCTCATGAGGAGACCCGTATCATCATTGGGGCACTTGTTACATTGTTTCGACAAGACAGAGTACCTTACAATTTTGGGTACGTACATATTGCCCCCTGAGAAGCGTTTTAGCCATGAAGAGGCGAAACGGTGGGTCCGAGTACATGTCCCGAAATGGGAAGTTAGAAATCATACTCGATACGTCCGTGGTGTCGAAATGATGTTGTCCAAAAATTCCCGCTACCTGCAAAAGGAAAAGAGAACTCAAGTGCAGATAGACATAATAATTTGGAAAATAAATGCTAAAATAATAGGGAATGAGAACGTACCATTTGTGCGGGGATAGAAACTTACCTCCGTCGGCACTCCAAAACCTGTGAAAAGTCTTTTAAAACGAATCAGGGCGCTATATATATGAAAGTGGGCCCATTTTCCTATTCATTTGTGCGAGTCGATTTGATTGATTTTGAGCTCTGGGACCCACGGTGACGGTTTCTTGTGTGAGTAGAGTCGAAACATCCGTAGCGAGATAATGATCATGCTCTCCACGCATGTAACACCGCCCTTAGTGATCACAAGTTAGTTTTCTTCAATTTATTGTTTTTACCCCCTTAAATTTGAAATGCTAAATTCTTTGCAATGGGGGGGTCATTTTTGAAAATGCTAGTGTTAAAAGGTCCACCTAGGGGGGGCGCCTATTGGGTAGGCTCTGTTTTTAGGTTAAATGGCCGTTTTTGCACATTTTAGGCCTTTTTAGGTTAAAAACCCGCATGGGTTTTCGGACCACGACCGCCGCCCGGCAGTGGCGGCGGTTACATGACGCCGCCTTGTTCAGGGTGGCGGTTACACGACCACCGCCTTTAAGGCGGCGGTTACGAAACCGCCTCCCGCCAGTGGAAGTGCTGTTTTGCATGTAATGCAAAAGAATCCTTTTTTGAGATTGTGTTTGTATTTCTAGCATTTCTACGTGTTTACATGATTTTTCTAGTATTGTTCGGATACTAACTTGCTCTGTTTTGTGTGTTTTTGGGTGTATGCAGGCGAGAGAGGAGTACATCCGATGGAGCAGAGAGAGGGAGTGTGATTGGCTCCTGGGGTATTAGATGCCCTCTCACAGGATGAGGAGGACACACTTCAGAGGGCTGGCATATTGCGCATATCGCGCATGCCCCATGTTGCACCATCTAGTCACATCCTTTGTGACTTATTCTCTTACTGGGATGCAGATCGGAACACCTTCCAATTACAGGGGTCCGTGGCGAGTGGACCATTACATTGGAGGACGTCTACCACATTCTGGGGGTCCCGATCATCGGGAGGTGACTCACTTTGGAGACAATAGGCTCACGGGCACAGATTGCACAGAGGGTGACATATATGGGAGATGCAGTCATCTCCACGGGGTCGAAGAAGGGGGTGAGAGTTCGATCTATTCCTTCTTTGCCCATCCCCATACTTCGACAGGCCATCATGGGGATCCTTGCCTCGAGACTGATCGGGGACAAGGGAGGAGACACATTATTATACTGTCTGGGCCCCCATTATTGCACAGATAGAGGGGCACGGTTGGATATATGCTTGGGAGCAGACATTCTTGGGACCACCTACCACGATCTATACAGGTGGTCCGCTTTTGGGCAAGTCATTGAGCCACCCGACTCTAGTCATGAGTTGGGTCTATGAGCATTTTATCCCTTATGGCAGGGGTGTGGAGGTGGCAGATCCTGGGGCTGTGAGGGCAGCCAGATGGATAGACATGTCGGTGCTTAGAGCACCTCATCGCCCGCTTGCCTCCCGACTACCGCCAATATGGAGGAAACACCATACTGCCATGGCTGTCATATGGGGCGAGGAGGCCCTTACCTTGATCTCCTACTCCACCACAGGGCAGCTTATTGATAGGGTGGGGTGAGTGGAGGTGCACCCCTTTGGCTGAGTTCCTCAGCAGTTTGGCCTACCATATACGGGTATGCTTCCCCCAGTGGCGCTAGTCTACAGATCAGTCCGTGAGGCCAGAGGGGGGCCTAGAGGCCGAGGTTGGATAGTGGTTACTCCTGGTATTCCTATTGCAGCCAGGAGGATAGTTCGTGCTAGAGGGAGAGCCGGTGCACCTCAGGCACCTTTACTTCAGATTGCTGCGGGTCCTGCTCATAGCAGCGATGACCCTATTGATATTGACTCCAAGTCTGAGGAGTTCACAGAGGGAGGGACAGAGGAGGAGACCGATGATAGCGATCCTGAGTGGCATGACACTCAGGATATTATGCAGGCAGAGAGGGCCGAGCAGAGCGCAGAGGGTGACTCTGGTTTCAGAGGAGCCACTCTCCCAGGGCCATGGTAGAGAGGATGAGTCCGTTGCGGGGTGATACGTTGCTCCCACCACAGGAGCAGCCCCTCAGTCGGCAGCGGCATCCGCGGCAGGTGCTGGCCCCAGCGACCCATCCTGGAGGCCTGGTGATCCGAGTAAGTTACCCTTTCTCCCTTTTAATGTTTGTTTGTAGGCTCTCCTTAGTTGCTATCTTGTATTTTCTAATTTCTTATTTGGTTTCTAATTCACTTTCTTCCTTGTTTGCAGAGACTGCTGATGAGTGGAGGGATTTGATCCGCAGGGTATGTACTGATTCCCTGATGATCCCCATGGATAGGACCCGCGCGGAGCTGTCCGTGGATGCTGGGGAGCCCTCAGCAGCCGGTAGACATACCGATGTCTTCGCTCCTATCTGGCACGTGGCCAGGATGGTGTCGACCCTCCACACAGAGTTAGCGGGCTATAGGACGGCTGAGCACCTCATGAGGAGCCATTCTCGTGGTGAGACTGCGGCTGCTCCTCGAGACCCTGAGCCCTCCATACATTCAGAGCGCCGGCGTAGCCGGAGTCCTAGGCGTGGGCGTGCACCTTCGGAGGGGTCGCGTAGGGATTGAGAGGCCACTTGGCTCTCGTGTATTTTGTATTATATATTCTTTGTATATCCCGGGCTCTTTGAGCGTTTTGACCATGCTTAGTGCATGATGGCATTGTATATAAACATTTGATCATTTATATATACGTATTCATTTTGGATCAAAATCTTGGCACTCATGGTTTCCTTTCTATTTCCAGCTTCTTTGTGTATACTACGATGCATGTTTATATGCTTTTTAGAATGTATGCAATGGTGAACAAATAATGTAAATGTTTTACTTTCCTTTTGTGTTTCATGATGCTGATATTGGTAATGTAGATATAATGTGATTTTGAATCTTGGTTTCTGTAAGCAATTTTGGATACCTCATGTTTGTTTTGCAGAGTGATGAATACAAACCAGTATGATGAACAGATAAACTTGTCCCACTCCTAACTCCACGCAACTAGTAAGATGCGAGGGCTTATCACCAAGAATCAAGAAGGGCGCAAGTTATGAAATGTGGTGAAATGATAGTGATGGAAGACAGACAAAGCTTTGGCGGAACCAAATTAGGACACCACAAGTCAACTCCACTCGAGTGACTTCATAGTTTTGGATGCAACTTGCTTTGCGGTTTATCCAGACTTAGACCGTAGATGGCCACATAGTAGACAAAATCTGGGTTTTTAGGATTTTAACTCTTTTGGGATTTTGAACATCTGATTCATTTGTTTTTGACTCAAAGTTTCAAAGTTTGATTTGTTTGTGTATGACCATTTGCATTTATTTGTCAAGAGGACCCCCTACACTTTGCCCCACGCTACTAGTAAGAAGCATGGGTTTATCACCGTGGGCAAAGCGTAGGTGAGTAAGGGCATTTCCATCCTTTCCCAACCCTACGTCACTAGTAAGAGACGCAAGCTCATCACCAAAGGTTGGTGGGGCAGGGAAATGTGTAAATTTAAAATTTTCTGTTTGATCAACGTTTGACTTGTTTATTTGAGTAAAATGTCAGTATGTGCTTATTTCCAAAGAGATATACATATGGGATAGATGTGACACCATGAAGCTTCTAGAACAGACCATAGGCAAGACACCTACCCTAAGAAGAAATCAAAGCGAGAATAAACTTGCAGATCTTGGTATGGTTATCGTTAAGACTTTGTCACGTCTAGCTTTATTTGATAAAATGATTCGAGATAATATGATGACATCATGAAAATGGAGAGATACGATTGAAGAGTTTATGCCAACAACATCATGAGTTTGTAATGAATTGCTTTGAAAATAGATTCCTTGATCACAATTTGTGTACAAAACAAATGGACAACATGATCCTAATCTATATGAAGATGCAATGTAGATAGTTATATAAGTAGTGATAGCTTCTTATGCGTAGAAACACTTGAGGTGCAGGGAATTGACTGTTTCACCAAATTCCTCACCTTCTAGCATACATAAGAGGTATGCACCATTTCCATAATCCTTCATGACTCGGTATGGGTCCAACCATTTGGGCCGGAGTTTCCTTCCTTCGTCGGTCTTCTTGTCGATCTGGATGTCTAGCCTTAGAACTAGATCACCTTCGTATATGTCGCATTCATAGACCTTCTTGTTGTACTACCGGCACATCCGGTAAGCATAGACTCTATGTTGTTGTTCAGCATCTAACCTAGTTTCATCTAGGCTTTATAGTTGGGAAAGACGTGCTTCTCTGTAAGCATCTTCATCCAGAATTCCTTGTAATGAAATGCGGAGATTGGGTATTTCAACCTCGAGTGGGAGAACTGCCTCTGCCCAAACACTAGTGAAAAAGGCGTTGCTCCCGTGGGTGTTCTTATTGAGGTTCGGTGGGCCCATAAGGCCGGATATAACTTCAAGTGCCAATCTCGTTTATTTTCTTTTACCATTTTAAGGAGAATGGCTTTCAGTGTCTTGTTTGTCGCTTCAGCCTATCCGTTGGCTTGAGGGTAATACAAGGAAGCCGTATGATGGCTTATCTTAAATTTATTGCATAGCTCGCGAACCTCTTCATTCTTAAAAGAAGTTCCATTATCGGAGATAATGATTTGCGGGATACCGTACCTACAAATGATTTGATTCAAAATGAACTTGGCGATTCTGTAACCAGTGTAAAGAGTAAGAGGCATAGCCTCTACCCATTTTGTAAAATATTCAAATGGGTGTGATTATAAAATTATGGCCGTCGTGGACGAGGGAGAGAATTTCCTATTAAGTCCAGGGCCCCATGTAGAAAAGGGCCATGGAGTAGCGATTGGTTGTAGAGCTTGTGCCGCATGTGGATCTCATGGGAGAACTCTTGACACTTATGACACCTGCGTACAAACTCTATTGCGTCATGTTCTAGAGTGGGCGTAAATAGCCCATTCGATGTATTTTTGAGCAAAGTGGCATGGCCACCGAAGTGGCCTCCACATATTCCACTATGAGATTCATGGAGAATCTTCTTGGATTCTTCTATGTCGACACATCTTAGGAGCATTCCATCGAACGCTTTTCGATAGAGCACTTGCTCTATAATGACGTATTTAGCTACGATAATGCGTAACCGCCTTCTTTGTTGTGGTGTAGCTCCTTCTAGATACGTATGGTCCATGATATAATTAATGATATTAGTGTACCAGGGACACTCAGAGATAGAAGGTCGGGTTTCAATGTAGTATACACACTCATCTGGAAAATCTAAATCTACTAGATCGCCTCCATCTAATGGGTTATCAGCTAACCAATCCACAATGATTTGTCCCTTAACCGACTTTTGATTTACAAACATTAATTCGAATTCTCCCATTAAGGTTATAAAACGTCCAGCCTTTTTAGACAAGGACCCTTGTGTGAGGAAAGTTTGTAAGTGGTCCGTTTTTACCATGACCCTTGTTTCTTGGTTTAACATATAATGTCTTAGGCGTTTGGTTGCAAAGACTATGGCGAGACATTCTCATTCTACTTGTGTATAGCGTGTTTCATAGTTGAGCAGTGTTCGGCTAATGAAATAAATCGCACGTTCTCTCTTGTTATCGTCTTCTTGGGCCAACATACAAGCTAACGAGACATTGGTAGCTCGTGAGTATAAAATTAATGGGTGATCTAGCTTAGGTGGCATTAGCGTAGGTGGTGACAACAAGAAACACTTAACTGCGTCAAAAGCTTCATTATAGTCCTCGGTCCAATCAATGCTATAGTATTTCTTGAGTAAATTGTTGATTGGATGAATGGCGAAGCTTAAGTGGGATGAATCTTCGGATTGCACCTAGCTTTCGAGAAATGACCTGATTCCAGATTCATCCGAAGGTGGAACCATTTCGAGGACAACCCGAATTTTGGTTGGGTCAACATCTATCCCTCGTGACGATACGATGTAACCTAGGAGCTTCCCTCCCGTTACACCAAAAACACATTTTTTTTTATTCAGCGTGACTCCGTATTCTATCAGACATGAGAGAATGACACGGAGTACTTCTGGATGGTCACAACACTTCTTGGCCTTAGCCAACAAGTCATCTACGTAGGATTCCATGATTTTATGAATTAGATCGTGAAATATATATGTCATAGCCCGCTGGTATGTAGCACCAGTGTTTTTGAGACCGAATGGCATAACAAAGATAGCAATAGGTTCCCCAAGGAGTTATAAACGTGGTTTTAGCTTGATCTTGCTCAGATATTTTAATTTGATTATATCCCGAGAATCCATCCATGAGAGACAAAAGTTCAAACCCAGCTGTTGCATCAACAATGACATCAATAGATGGCAACGGGAAGTCGTCCTTAGGACATGCTTTGTTGATGTCTCGGAAATCTATGCAGATGCGTATCTTTCCATTCTTCTTGAGAACGGGGACGATGTTAGATACCCATTGGGAATAGTCGACTGGTTTGATAAATCCTACTTGGAGGAGTTTTATTACCTCCTCCTTTACCATGAGAGCTACCTTGGGTTTCATGGGTCTTGATTTTTGTTTAACTGGCTTTGCATCAGACTTAGTGACGAGGTTGTGTACCACGATGTGGGGTGCGACGCCTGTCATCTCCTTATAATTAAATGCAAATGCCTTCTGATGTTCTTTGAGGATCCGAGTATGTATTTCTACTTCTTCTGGGGTTAAGGATGATCCTAGTTTCAAAATTCTTGGTTCATCCTCTGTTCCGATGTTGACATCGATTGTTTCTTCGATCAAAGAGGTGTTACCCTCTTCAAACTCAGGCGGTGCTGGGGGTAAATCCAAATCATCCCCATTTTCTACTGCATATATGCTAGGTTCCACTTGTGAGGGAAAATCCATTATGGGATTTCCGAAGTAGGAAGACGAATGTGGAATTAGGGACAAATCTAGCATATGATAAGAGAGATGTAATGCCGCATAGGTGTTTAAGTAATCCAAAGTGGCCATATCACTATCAACATGGTCTAGGATGGTAGATTCACTTCCGCTTAAAAGGGATTTGTCATTGTTCTTATCAATGGTTCATTACGAATGGACACCGTGAAATGGGTATCTTTTAACTCATTGCTTGGAGTAAAACGTGATGCTGAAGTTGCTATTGAATCGGTGAGAAGATTTCTCTCTCGCGAGATTGCTTCAATGGATATGAAGTTAAATGCCTTGCTTAAATCTAATACAGCGTTTTTGTAAAGCTGCAAGTGCTCGGCTTTAGTTTCATATACTTCAGAAACTTGGTTTGCCACTAATTGCGAGTCTCCTAAGACTCTGATGTTATCAACACCAATTCTCTTGGCTAAGGTGAGGCCAAGGAGGAGGGCTTCGTACTCAGCGCTGTTGTTTGTGCATTCGAAATTTAGTTTAAAGGAAAATGGCAGGACTTTCTCCTCGGGCGAAGTAAGAATTATACCTGCCCCCGCTCCATAACGGCATCTAGCCCCATCAAAATGGAGAGTCCAATACTTAGCTGGGAGTATAGATGTTGGGGTATTTGTTGCGTTTGCGCACTCTACTTCCACCATGCAGAGATCCTCTGCTGGAAGAGAACCAACACCTAGGGAATATCCTATGCCTACTGAATCAAATGGTAAGAACATTGGTAAATCTTGTTCTATCAACTCAACGATTTTTGCAGTAGTTCCTAATGACACTATTTTTATAGTGTTAGCCTTATCTTCGGGAGTTGGGGTTGTTTTGGCTATGCTGATAGTTTCAAGATCTGTCGTAGGTACCAACTTTTCTTTTGTTTTTGCGTCGGTAGGTTTATTAAGTTGATTTGTTGGGAGTTCAAACTCCGAGTGTACGCCTGGTCTCTTTTTTAAGTCGGCTAGGTGTACATCAAATGGTTTTGGATCACCTTTGGCCACGAATACCTTTCCTAAATGTAAAAACCTTACTTCTTGAAATAGTGTAGAAGGGATTGCCTTCATGCGGTGTATCCATGGTCGGCCGAGGATCATATTATAGTTAGTTTCCGATCTATAATATAAAACTCAGTCAAAATGGTTTTGGGTCCTAAGGTGACTGGTAATATTATAGTTCCAATTGAAGTGGCTTTAAGGCTGTCATAGCCTCTTAGCGTGTTTCGAGTTGTGGAACAATTGGTTTCTCCATACCCTAGCTTTTGAAGAAAGAGAAGGGGACTATGTTAACCGCTGCCCCATCATCTACCATTGCACGCTTTACATAGTTGTTATAAACCCATACTTGCAAATGTAAAGCCGGATCACCCCGACGTGCGATCTCAGCATCGGCATTTTGTTTATCTCGAATATGAATTCGACATCCCTATCCACCTGTCCTGGAGGATGAACATCAAAGTCTATATGATTTACCTGTGTTTCAGGAGGTGGAGTGATGTTGATTAAATGACCTAAACCTAATGCTTCTAAAAGAGCAGCCCTATGGGCAGGAGAGTTCTTTAGTAAGTCCAAAAATGAAATATGCGAGAAGGTTTTTGTTAGATCATTAATTAAATCATAGGCACCCACAGGCTTTGCTACGATTTGTTGGATGTTATCCATTTCTGGCAGGTGGTTTGGACTTGGCTGAGAGAAATACTCTCATGTCCTTGTTATGGCTTCAATGGGTAGCTCAGCGTCTAACTCTACTAAACCGACTACCTTAGGTCATGGTTGACTTCCTAGTTGCAGCGCAATTAATGGATTTAGCGAGGTCGAGGCTTCATGATCATTTTTTCTGTTATTACACCCTTGTTCATCCCAGTTGGATTTATCCTGTTGTTACTGTGATTTGGGAGTGGATCATTAAAGATCTTCAGGGGTGCGTTTTGAGGGGAAACTGCCCCTGAGAAAGTATTTGACGTTGGTGACGTAGGATCTGCTAAGAATATATCCATAAAAAGTTGTTTTTGTTCATTTGGCAAGCGTTGCATGAATTTATTGTAGTCACGGCACGTTCTAGTGTCGTGGCCCCAAATTTTGTGGAAACCACAATATGAGTTAGGATTGTAATTCCTAGTTTGTTGGTTTGATGTGTATTGTGGCCCATAATTTTGATCAAACCGTTGTCTATTGAAATTTTGCGTTTGTTGTCTTTGGTTTGAATTCTGGTTTTGATACCTAGTTAAATTTTGGCTTGGCCCTTGTATGGGATTTCACCATTGTTGTTGTTGTTGTGGATGGTTAAAATCCACTGTATTGATTGTCGGGGTAAAGTTGTTGTTTCGTTGGTTGTTTACTTGTGATGGAGTATTGACAACATTTACCTTCTTGGGCTGGTCGGTTACTCCATCTGTTGTTACACCCCGATTTTTGTTAAGGATTTTAGGTCCTTGATTGATGTTTGTGGTAGTGGGATAATTTGTAGTGTTCTGATTGGGGGTGATTAACCTCCCGTTTGCTCCATATGTTTTGCGACCACTATCAATCGTTGCTTGATCTATTCGAAGAGCACTCTCCAGTACCTCATCGTAAGTTCGTAATGGGAACTTCTGGACTTCTTCTTTCACTTCTCTGCTGAGAGAATGAAGGAATAAATTACATAGTTCCATCTGATCCATATTGGGAGCATTTGCTGAAGAATAAAGAACTGTACACCACCTCTAGATGAAATGGGCAACAGATTCATTGAACTCTTATTTGATGTGTAAGAATTCTCTGATTCCTTTCCTTAATAGTTTATTCATGTCAAAGGCCTTAATGAACTCAGACACAAGTTGTTTGAATGAATGTATAGAAGCCTCAGGTATTCTATAATACCAATCGAGAGTAATGCCTTCCAAGGTTTTTGGGAATATTTTAGCAACAACCCCATCCCATGGGAGTAGCTCTCGAATGGCTGTAGCGTAGGCTTTAATATGTGCATTTGGATCTCCCTCACCTTTGTATTTGGGCAAATCGGGAAGAGGTCTTGGAAGCATGACGCTTCGTATAGTGAAATCTAAGGGCTCTTTCAAATATTCTGAGTAAGTCCCTATTGCATATGTTTCGACCATTGATGGTGCCTGTTGAGGAAGTGGCGTTGGAATGGGTTGTTGATATGGCGTAGCGTACACATTGGCAGGGGTGTAAGGAAGCCCCTGTGTTTGAGAAAACATGCCGGGAGAGGAGAACATATCCCCTTGTGGTGATTTGGAGTATATGTTTAAGTATGACGGGTACTATCCAGGAATGGATTGTTCTGTACTAGACCGGGAGGAACAGTGTTAGAGATGGTGGGTCTAGTTGGCATTTGTTGTGAATACTGAGGAGTCATGCCTAATGTGCCTGCTCCTATGAGGAGATCTACTTGGCTAGGATGGAGTGGGGGATTGGAACTCCCTGTTTGCATGAATTGCGAATTTTGACTTGCTTGAGCAAGTTCTAACCCTCTAACCTTTTCTATTAGAGTTGAAATGACTTCATTTGGTGAAGTCGTGATATTCTGCCTTGGTGGCATTTGTTGTATACCATGGTTTTGTATAGGTCTATGATATCCTGTTATGAACTGATCGGTGTCCTGCCAAGTTTCCCGAGGGCATTTTCTATATGACGTGGTATGGAGGTATTTTCTTGAAAAGAGACCTCGGGTTGTGTATGTAAACCTCCTATAGGTGGGTACATACTTCGAGAATGTTGGTCATTCCTGACATAACGTACCAAATTTTCATCGTCTAAACCTTGGTATGAGTCTGATTGTCTACTAATGTGTGGTCTAAGCAATACCTGAGGAGATGATCCAGATTCTCCGGTGAACGTATTGTTCGAGCCTGAAGGCTCTGTTTGATGCATTTGAGTGATTTGTTCCAACTCCTCTGTTTGGAAGGACGAGCTATATCTGATCCTTGGAGTTTGTGTTGACAACTGACTAGTTGAATAGTTGTCGCCCCATACTGAGAGTGAGGGTGATGATTGTCTATTCTGTTGGGCATAGTATGCCTCAAGACCCAAGAGGGTTCTTTCATATGCATCGAATCCTAACATATTCGGGGGGTATATGAATACCCGCAAAATAATGGGAGAGCGAAAATGATTCGTGAAAGCTAATGAGGCGGAGAAGATGAAAAGTAAACTAAACTTGAAAGAAAACGTAATACTATGACTCCGGACGAGAAAGTAGGAAGTTTACGTCAGCTTCACTAATTTTGTTTGATTCACGTCGGGTTCACCAATTTTGTACGCTGGAAAAGTGACATGCGAGCGTGGGAATCTACAAGTAACTCTTCCACGTACCCGACCTCCCGAGGTCGTGCCGAGACAGCCGGTGGGGATGGAATATGTACGAGAGTGCAGACAAGCTAGTTTGGTAATCTAATGTCTTCGACACGCACTAATGGAATTTGTGAATCTAAGGCAAAGAAGGCCCTTCTAACTGGGACTGGTGTGATAGATCGATCAGCAAGGATGACTGCTCGAAGGATCCAATCAATATCGAGCTCTGGCGTGATTCGATCTATAGGTTGTGGAATACGTGGAAAATGACCCGGGATAGTTTCGTGTATTTCTCCGGACAGGGTCATATGGTGGATGGTAAATGTAGTTAATTCTATGGATGGTTCTCTGGCCTAGTCCAGAACTCTTTAGCTTTGTTAGCTGTTGTGTCCAACAAGGATAATTGTTTGATGATGATGGGTTGAGGCACAATTGGCTTGAATATGTATTCTTTGGGCTCTCTAGGTCCCGTGATTGTCATGCAAAAGCAACAATATAAACGAACTGTAGTAAAATGAAATTTAACTATGTGAAATATATCTATAGCATATATGATTCCTCTATTTTTGTATTTTCTGATGAATTATATGATTTTAAGAAAGTAGCTATTTAAAATATCTAGAAATGACAACTAAATAATAATTTAAAACAAACAAAATAACCGAGTGTAGTTATTTGCCTGTGTAATTTGTAGATCTATTCTAAACAATAAAATAGCTCATCTAATCTATTTGCAAGATTCTCGATCCTACCTCAGAAGTGAGGAGTGAATCATAGTTTCTCAGAAACTATCAATCCCCACAGCTTCCCTGGCAATATTGAGAATAGAATTTACTGAAATGAAGCAATTAACTACTCTATTTGATATGATTCTAACTAGAATTTTGAAAGCTAGAACCTGGATTCCGCAGAACAGTGGTGAATCCGATGGTGTGTGTGATCTTGTCTCCTCAGTGTGATAACCTCCTTCTTTCATGTTCACGTGGATCCAGAAAAGCGTGTAATGCTAGCATCAACAGAAGTAGATATTGGGATAAAGGCAGCTCAGAATACACACCGAATACAATGCGAGTAGGAGAGGGATAGCGCAAGAGTACAGAGCTTGGCTTATGCAATTCCTAGCGGGATTTATTGCGAGTCATGCAACATAAAGCATCCAGAACCTGAAACTATCCTGTTTGAGGAGCAAAACCTGCAACTTTAATGGCTTCCTAAGCTATTCTACTCTAATGGATTGGATAAAACAACAACACTGCTTGCACAAGCTGGATATGTGGCTTACCAACAGTAAAACAATACTAACTAAGCATGTAATGAACTAAACTATGAACTCTAAGAAAAATGAAAGACTGAACTACTGAAATGAGGAAATGAGAAGTGAATGAGGGGCCTGAAGTAATGACAGACTTGCACAAGATGGATATGTGGCTTACCAACTGCAAAACAATGCTAACTAGGCATGTAATGAACTAAGCTAAGAACTCTAAGAAAAAATGAAAACTAAATCTATTGCAGAAAGAGAAATTGGAGAGGAAAAACTTGAGGGGAAATTTGCTTGAGCACAAGCCATCTATTTATAGCATTTGCATTTACCCAAGGTAAAAGCCAAATAGAACTCTTAAACTATAAACAATGGCAAAACACTATTCCAGGGAACCAGAATCATAAATGCAAGCTCATGGCAGTAAAAGAAAGTAGGTAAATCATTGAATTTATGTGAGTCATGTAAAAATAGCCTTCTGGAAAATGCGTAAAGGACCGCCGCTCTGAGCAGGGTGGCGGTTATAGGACCGCCGCCTGCTCTGTGGCGGCGGTCTGACACGCGCCCAGCAGGGGCGTTTTGTAAATCAAGAGAAAAGGCTAAGAAAAGAGGGGAAAAGGGAAAAACAAAGCACGCGGGGCTAAGCGGGGCATGCGGGATGTTAACGCATACTTGGAGAGCTTTCCGGATCCCGAACACCTTGCGAGGAGACCTGTATCATCATTGGGGCACTTGTTACATTGTTCCGACAGTACAGTACCTTACAATTTTGGGTACGATACGATTTACCGATCAAGAGAAGAAACCCAACATTGTTAATACCTTGAGTACAAATAATGGTAATAACAACAATAATGGTAACAATCAAATGAGTAAAAATTTCAATCCCACAGTTAATGCAATATACTTCAATCATCCACAACAACAACAAAAAAAAATCCAGGCTCAAGGCCCTAACTAGTATCCTAACGGATACCCAAATAAATTTCCAAATTAGGGGAAATGGCCTCCAAATTTAAACTATAATAACCAACAATTGAACAATAACCCGAACTTTGTACCAAAACAAGGTGCCAATCAAAGGCTTCTGGACTATGATCTTGACTTATATTGTGGTTTCCATAGGGTCCAAGGGCATGATGCCGAAACTGTCAGATTGTAACAAGTTTTTATAGCACTTACCCGAAGACCAAAGATAAATCTTTGTTGATATGTTTTTGGAAAATCCTACGGTGCCTACTCAAAACACTTATATGGGTCCTGTGTTCACATAAAATTTTCCATTCAAGATCTTCAATGATCCTCTCCCAACACATACCAATAATGGTAAGCTAGACCCTAATGGATCAAACAAGGGTGTCATGGTAGGAAGTAATGATCATGAAGCTTTGACTTCATCAAACCCATCAGTGGAACCTCCATTGGATGGCCATCAACAAACTAAGATTGTGGTTCTTGTAGAGCTAGATTCGAGTGCCAAATAAATGCCGCTACTAGAACCAAAGACTATTCTTTGCGAGAAAATACCAATTTACCCGTTTATATCGATTGTATTTGTGATACGCTTGGAAATCCGGTAGTAGATTATGACTTGATCAATGACCTTACTAAGACCTTCTCTCACATCTCCTTCTTAGACTTGTTAAAGAACTCCCCGTACATAGAGCCACCCTATTGGAAGTATTGGGCTTGAGGCATTTTATTAAGGTCACTCCTCCATCGAGGCACGAGATAAACCATATAGACTTTGATGTTTATCCTCCAAGGAATCCGAGGAAGAGATGTTGAGTTTGTATTTGCAATCGTAAGATGCCCATTGACGCTGAAATAACATGAAGAGGTGGTTCGACCTTTTTTACAAGTTTGGATCTACAATAACTATGTAAAGGGTGCGATGATTGATGATGGGGTGGTGGTCGAATTGTCCCTTTCTCTTTCCTTTAGAATTTAAGTTATAGAGAAACTAATTTCTCCTTAACATGAAACATGTTGAGAGGTTATGATAGCCTCAAGGTGACGTTAATTGGAACAATAGTGTTTCCAGTCACCCTGGGACCCAAGATGGTTTTAACATAATTCTATATTATAGATTGGGAAACCAACTATAATATGATCCTCGGTCATCCTTGGATACACCGCATGAAGGAAATTCCCTCCACTTTGTTTCAAGAAGTAAGATTCCTACACTTGGGGAAGGTATTTGTTACACAAGGTGATCCAAAACCCTTTGACATACATCTAGCTAATATGAAGAAGAGACCAGGGGTCCATTCTGAGTTTGAGCTTCCTGCCAACTAGTTAAACAACCCTACTACTTAACATCCGAAGAAAAACTAGTCCCTACAATGGATTTAGAAACCACCACTTGATCAAGGATTCCTGTAATCAAGGATGAAATGGCTATCGTGGAGACAGATCAATAAGAACCACAAAAAGATTGTCGAGTTGTTAGAGATTGATTTACCTATTCTTCTTTTCTTTGATTCCATGGGCGTAGGACATGCTATGGGAATGGGCTCTCTTCCACTGATGAGGTTTGCATGGTCAAGTATCTAAAGAAAAGGAAGAGGATACCAAGAATGATCCAATTTCCATCTTCCCAAGCAATTATTTGAATCTTCACTTTGACGGAGCAAAGTGTCATTTTAGCGTTGGGGCGTGTGTGATTCTTACTTCTTCTAAGGAAAGGTCATGCCTTATGCCTTAAAATTATATTTCAAATGTACAAATAATGGTTCGTAGTATGAATATCTCCTCCTTGGTCTCATCAGAGCCAAGTATATAGGTTTTTATAACATATGATTGATGGGTGATGAACAACTAGTTTCCAATCGTGTTTCCAAAGTATATGAGACTAGAGTGGAACACCTACAACTTTATAAGACCATGCAGATTTAACATTACAAAATGGTTTGACTTCATCTCAATTGAATCCATTCCACAAGAACAAAACCTTTTTGCAGATTCTATAGCCACTTTTTCTTCTCATTTCTGTCCGAGCAGAGAGTTAGAAGAAACCAATTTCACAGTTTCGGTTCGTGTAGAACCCTTAGTGTGAAAAGTACTAACAAGCCCAATCTTGGCTTATGTTGAGGCCAAAAACAAGCCCACCACTCTAGACTACAGTAAAATGATGAACTCATCCTAGGGTATGTTAATGCCTACATGAGACCTACCTCCCCAACATCATAAGAATGGATTTTATCTTATTCCTCACCCTTCCTCCTATTTTGGAGATCACACAATGGATATTTACTCCTTAGAAGGTCTTGAAGTTTGTGAAATAGAAGAAGGAGAGTTAGAATTACCTCCAGCCCCACCTAAGTTTGAAGAGGGTAATGCCTCCTTGATCGAAGGAATGATTGATATAAACATTGGGATAGAGGAAGATCGAAAAATTTGAAATTAGGTTCTCAAGTAACTCCTAAGGAAATATAAATACACACAAAGATCCTTGAGGAGCATTCAAAATCCTTTGCATTCAATTATACATAAACGATGGGAATTTCTCCTCACGTAGTAGTTCATAACTTGTAACTAAACCCGATGCTAAACCTATCAAGCGAAATCTAGGCCAATGAATCCAAAAGTGGCACTTATGGTCAAAGAGGAAGTGATGAAACTCCTACAGGTAGGATTCATTAAGCCTATTGATTACTCAATGTGGGTTTCCAATATCATCCCCGTTGTCAAGAAGAATGGTAAGATTCACATATGCATTGACTTTTGAGACATCAAAAAATCATTTCCCAAGGACAATTTCCCACTCTCGTCCATTGATGTAATCGTTGATGCAACATCTGGTTACGAGCTATTATCCCTCATGGATGGATTCACAAGGTATAACCAAATCAAGATCTCTGAGGAAAATCAGACCAAGATCATGTTTAAAACTCCTTGGGGCTTATTGTTATGCATTCATACTATTTAGACTTAAGAACACATGTGCAACTTACCAACGGGATATGAATTATATATTTCATGATCTAATCCATACGATTGTCGAATCCTACATTGATGACCTTCTATCTAAGGGTAGGAAGTGTTCCAATCACCTTGAAGTAATTTTCATCATCCTTTCTCATCTAATCGAGTATGTAATTATGCTAAATCCGAGAAATTCATATTTGGTGTGACGGGGGAGTTACTAGGATACATCATCTCTTCATGAGGGATATATGTAGACCCTAAAATCCAGAAGTATGGAAATGATCCCACCGTCAAATGAGTCTAGCATCAGGTCCTTCCTCGGGAAGCTTGGTGCAATCCGAAGGTTTTTCCCTAACCTAACCTTTTTCATTCATCATAAACAATCTATTGAAGAAGGATTGCTGTAACATTTAGACAAAAGAGTCTCACAAGGCATTTGAATTGGTCAAATGATTCTTGTTATTACCTCTCACACTCATGCCTCCTAAATTGGATCCTCCTTTAATTTTATATTTGCAAGCCGTGGATGTCTCATTAGCTTGCATGTTAGCTCAAGAGGATGGAAAAAAAAGAGAATGTGTGGTTTATTTCATCAGTTAGACATTCCTTGAATATGAGACACACTATACTCATGTGGAGAAAGAATGTTTGGTTATAGTTTTTGCAACAAAATGGTTAAGACACTACATGTTTAACCAAGAAATGAGTCTCATTGTCAAGATTGATCATTTGCAAACATTTCTAACACATGGTTCATTGTCCAAGAAAGTTGGATGTTTCATAACTCTAATAGGTGAGTTCGAGATGAAATTTTTTAACCAAAAATCCATCAAAGGAAAAAAGCATTGCATACTGGTTGGCTAACAACCCATTATAAGGAGGTGATTTAGTCAACATGGATTTCCTTGATGAATGCATATAGTACATTGAGATTAAACCCCCCATTTTTGTATGTACATGGTATACTAATATTGTTAATTTCATTATGTACCATGTGTACCCTAAAGGGAAAAATTCACAAAAATGAAGAATGCTACATGTTATAGCCACTAAGTACGTGATCATATAATAAGCTCTTTATCACAGAGCCTTTAATGGAATGTTGCTTAGATGTGTTGATGAAGAGGATTCTGAAAATATCCTCCATGAATCCCAAAGTGGAGTTTGTGGAGGCCACTTCGGAGGTCATGCCACCGCTCATAAAATACATTGGATGGGCTATTTTTGGCCTATGTTAGAGCATGACATAGTGGAATACATGCGCAAATGTCAAGATTTCTCTCACGATATTTATATACCCTCTCAGCTCTACAATTGATTTCAACACCATAGCCCTTCTCCACATGTGGCTTAGATTTGATAAGGAAATTCTCTCCCTCATCAATAGACAACCATAACTTTATAATCACGGCCACTGAATACTTCACAAAGTGTGTAGAGGCCATGCCTCTTACCACCATACCAGGATGCATAATTGTAAAATTCGTTAAAACATATTATCTAGAGGTACGGTGTCCCACAAGTCATTATCTCTAATAATGGCACATCTTTAAAAATGAGGAAGTGCATGAATTATGTGAAAAGTTCAAAATAAATCACCATATGGCTTCTCTCTATTATCCTCAGGCCAATGGATAGGTTGAGGCTACAAACAAGATGTTAAAGTCCATTCTCCTTAAAATTTTCAAGGAGAATAAATGAGATTGGCACTTAAAGCTCTTTCTAACCTTATGGGCCTATCAAACATCAATAAGAACGCCGATAGGGGAAACCCCCTTTTCTTTAGTATTTGGTGCAGAGAGGAAGTTTTACTACTTGAAGTTTAAATACCTAATCTCTCTATCTCACAATAAGAAATTCTGGGAGAAGAAGGCTATCAAGAGGTGTGACTCTCTCTCAATTATAAAGCCTCGACAAAGCTACGCTCAATCTTTGAACAACGACATAACGTTTACACCGACCAAATGGCTCAAGTATAATAAGAAAGTCTACAAGCATGAAATATGTGAGGGATATCTAATATTAAGACTCAAAATCTGAATATAAAAAAATCTTGAAGAAGGAAGGAAGTTCGTGCCAAAGTGGTTGGGTCCATATCGAGTCATGAGGAATACAAGAATGGGGCATATCACCTATGTACACTAGAAAGTGAGTAATTTGGAAAATCCGTCAACTCTCTTCATCTTAAAAGATATTATGCATGATTCACCAACATTTCCATATGTATATTATTGCGTTCTCATTGCATTTTCATTAATTAGCTCATTCTCGTAAAGTTTGTAATCAATGACTTATTTTCAAGCAATTCTCAAAAAATTCTACAAAATATTGGCAATTACTCAAATGATATCTCTTCAAAACAATCATAATATTATCATCAAGATTTCTTATCACTTCACCGGGTTCCACAAGACAAGACAATATTTTGACATTAATCCTACCAAGACCTGCATACTTGGTTCTTCCTATATTTGTTTTCTAGCATAGTTGAGTTTTCCCATGGTCAGTTAAAGAAGCTTCAAGATATCATATCTCTCCCTAGAAAAATTTCTTTGGTGCAAAACATTCTAAACATTTTCACCTGGAATGCATGTTTTCCTATCTTATCCTTTGGTGTTGAGCCCTCGCATATTATTGGTTGTGAGAGATTGAGAATAGGGGCAAGATTTTTTCCCAAAATCACAAACTAAAGTTAAAAAAACAAAAAGTATATATCTCAAGCTAAAATCAAATACAAAATTTTTGTTTACACACTTCCTTTCCCTATCAACTTTCGGTGTTGAGCCCCCGCTTCTTACCGGTAGCATGAGGTTGGGAAAGGAAGGGAGTGCCCTTACTCACCTATACCTTATCCTTGGTGATGAGCCCATGCTTCCTACCGGTAACATGGGGCAAGGTATAGGGGGTCTCTGCAAATAAATCAATAATTTAAAGTAATTTCATCTAGTAAATGTGCTTTTAAAATCTTAAAATCCCAAGAAAATGAATTAGATCTCGCATGTTCTATAAGAGAGTCAAACCTTAAAACTAGATCATGTCAATCAGAGGCCATCAACAGATCTAAGTCTATACAACTTGTAAGAAATCACATTCTAGGTTGTCTAGTAAATTGTATGCAGAGTTAGGTTGTGGGTTCCTAACTAGGTATATGACAAAATGTTGTCTTTTCTCTAATCATTTCCATTTCTACCAAAAGCATACAATCTGTGTCCCTCCTGGATCTTGGTGTTGAACCCTCACATATTACTGGTTGCGTGGGGTTAGGAGTGGAGTGAACTCATCTTTTTATCATACCATCATTCATCACATATTGCCGAAATGAAAAGAACTATTAAAAATTGCTTGAAAAGATAAATTTTAACATTACAATGTGTCTCGCATAATCATCTCATATATAAGCATTGTCAAAAAACAAAAACAAATCATCTCGTTAGCATTGATCATCCATTGCATACATTATGAAAAGCATACATAATCGAAATCCTAAACATCTAGAGTACATATGTGAATCAAGCCACAAGGAGAAGTCGACTATATACAAGGAATAGTCGAACTAAAAATAATCATATATATATATATATATATATATATATATATATATATATATATATATATATATCATGGAATAATTTTGAGTACAATGTCATCACGCACTAGACATGGTCAAAACGCTGCAATGAGCCTCGAAAATACATACATACATACATACATACATACATACATACATACATATATATATATATATATATATATATATATATACATACATATATATATATATACATATATATATACATATATATAAAATGCCTCAAAAAATGGAAACAAAGCAATAAAGTCTCAAATATCCTATCAATCCTCGTGGGGTCCCCGAGAAGGTGCATGCTTGACTCTATGGCTCTGTTGCGGCTACTTTGTTGTGAGTGAACTAAGTGATGCATATGGCCATGACTATGGCCACTGGCCATGGTCTCACCGCGAGAGCTACTCTACCTCCTCTCTCTCTCTCGTCTATCTCAAACCCTAGAACCCTCATCTTCATATCCAAAATAGTCTCTGCCACCTTCTAGAGAGGCACAAAAACATCGGTGTGGTAGCCAACCTCAAAAGGTTGTCCCACATCCTCGAAAAGCTCCGCTATAGTCTTCCCCATAGGGAGAAACATGGTATCTATACAAACCCGATGAATAAGATCTCACCACTCCTCAACATTCGCTACAAAAAAGAAGCAATAATTATTTAAAAACCAAAAATAATAATATAAAAATATATAAGTACGAGACAATGATTAACATTTCTAAACCAAACCAAGAGAATAGTAAAACACTTACTCAAATCTCAAGGAACCCATGTTAGGTCTACTAGTGCAACTAGTATAGATGCTATGGGGGCTTGTTGTGCCTATCCTCCTCTTGAGTCCATGCACTATCCTATTATGGACTCCTCATCTCCATCTCCATCTCGTGGAAGTGGGTCCTCAAAGACTAGAGTCTGTCTTAGCATCTACCTCCTCCCTCTTGGTAATGGATATCTCCTAAGTGTCATGCCACTCAGTGTCATTATCCTCCTCATCATTACCTCTCTCCACATAGGACTCTACCCCTACCTCCTCTCCTACCTCCTTTTCTATCTCATCTCCCGTATCTACCTCAATCTCTCGTCTATCTCAATAGGATCATCTTTATCCTCCTTGTTGTGTGTGGGTATGTCCTTGAGCAATAAAAGTGGTGCAACTATAGGTATAGCTGCTCTACGGGCATGAATGACTGTCTCGTCTCACCGCAATGGGGACTCCTAGGCTCACAACTATCCAGCCATGATCACTGCAGGCTGTCCCAAGTCTCCGTAATACTCTTATAAACCACCGACGCAAGAGGAAGAGGATCAATGTATGGTAGTCCAAACTACCGAGTAACTCGCCAAAGTGATGGGTCTTCACTCTAGATGATCTATCAACTAACTCGATTTGTAGTGGAACACACTATGATCATGTTCCCATCTAGTCCTCATAATCCATCCATGTCCTCGATAGGGCATAACAATCAAGTCATCCGTGGTAAGAGTGACCACCGACCGATGTGGAACCCCGAGTACCGACATCCCAGCCCACCCCATGGCCCCTGATGGCCCCGGATCCTGTACTAGTACCCCCTTTTATAGGGGATAAACCTCTCATACACCCAACTCATCAAAAGAGTGGGGTGGCTAAGTGATTGACCCTGTAATCTAACCACCCGATAGAGATCATGATAGGTGGTGCCACGTATATATGCTCCCTGCATATGTGCATTTTTACTTCTCAATTTTGTGTCACTATGAGGGTCCATAAATATAGTAACTTGTGCCCCCTTATCCCTAATCAATCATGAGGCATAGATACCTATGATGGCCTTACAGAGTGTAGGGATAGGAGTGAGAGGGACAGAAAGAAATATCATACCCGCGTGGTGCCAGGTGACACCCCATCGTCTCCCAAGTATGTTTCCCAAATTCTAGACATTTTTGTATAACCCGTTGTCTCAAGTGTCAAGTGTTTGCCATGTATGCAACACCAAGTATCATGTATACGTCCTCTAGAGTGATAGTCCACTTGCCCCTAATCCCTATTAACCTGGAAAGTGTTCCGGTCACGTCCCAATAAGAGAATAAGTCACACAAAATCTGACTAGGAGTTGCAATGTGAGACACCCGTGCAATCCTCCAAATCACTACCCTATGAAGTGTGTCTATCTTGACATGTGTTAATTGGTCGAGTATCGCTGACATTTAATCACATTATCTCTCTCCCTCTTCTCCAATGGACATATTCCTCCTTCGCATTCATAAAATAACAAAGAGTGGGTCAATAACATAGGCAAGCTCGTCAAAAAAATTATAAAGAAAAACAAAATTCAAAAAATTAGTATAAGTATGTTAAATTAGCTTACGGTCCAAAAGCAACAAAACCATGTCCTGTGTAGGGCGGCGATGTCAGTAACCACCTCCTTGCCTGTGGTGGTGATTCTATAACCACCACCCCGGCATGGAGGCAATCCTGTAACCGCTTCCTCGACAGTGGTGGCGATCCTATAACCACCACTTTGTGCGGGGTGGCGGTCCTATCAAAAATTGATGGGTCATCCTTTAAGCCCTAAAAACTCCAAAAACATAAAATAATAACATTTTAACTAAAATAAAAGACTACCCCATGTGCGCCTCCCTAGGAACATTTCAAAATAAGAAATTTAAAAATAATCCCCTAGGGAAAGATTTTGAAATTTTGCATTTTAGGTTTTAAAATGAATAGCTGAGAAAAACAAACCTTTCTTAATGCCGCATTTAGATTTCCCATTCGTGGAGGCATGATCACAATCTTGTACTAGTTGTTTTGGGCTGTGCTCTTGCTCAAAATGGTCACCGTGGGCCCGAGCTCCATATTTTTGAATAGGATATGCGGAAATGATTTGAAAAATGAATTTGGTTTGATATATATATATATGCTATATTTAACCTCGTTTTGAGTTTGTGTGACCGCATGAGGTGGAGCGTTAGCGCAAGTATATTCCTACCCCCACCGAAATGGTAGGCCATCTTGTCATTTTAATTTAGTGTTTACTATTTGATATTTTATCTATTTGCACTTGAACTTTCTTTTCATCTGCTGTGTAGCGGGTGTTTGGATGATGATTTTTCGTCACACGAGCGTGTTAGGTATAGCTTCTAACTCCCCATTTTGGGAATGCCATACTCGAACTTGATGTTTTATGCCTCTTCATGGCTAAGAAGCTTCTCCAAGGGGGAAATATGTATGCACCCAAAATTGCACATGCTACATTGTCAGAAAATGGTTACAAAAAGGTCCCCAATGATGATTCATGTCTTTTCAGAAGGTGTTCGAGCTCCTAAGCCCACTTATAGTTCATATTTATAGCCTAGTATGTCTTACTTAGCCCCTGTATGCTTTATTCTAGCCTCTCACTATGTTTTCCTTTGTTTTTGACCTTTATTGATAAAATATCTACCATTCTTGGGCGGTGGTTTTGTAACCGCCACCCGTGTAGGTTGTGGTCCTATAATTGTCACTCTGCGTTGGGCGGCGCTCCTATGCAAATTTTATAGAAAGTTCACTCTCATTTTGACATGAGATTCTCTCACTTAACTCCCATTTTAGAACATGTTTCTTGCCCGTTTTAGATGATTCCAAATCCCAACTACCTTGTGGCATGCTCTTCTTTACTTCTAATTTGTGATTGATGGTTATTAATAGTTTGAACTCCCCCTTCATTGTTGTTATGTCACCCTTTGGCTGCCAAGTGGCTTCAACCATTGTCAACCAAATTCCTATAAATACAATGCTTGTATTCAAGAAAATTTCAGAGATTATTTTTGAGTATTCTTGCATTGCTAAGCTACCTCTTTCTTTCTCGTAGAATTACATAGCCAAGCTTAGTTCACTTGTGTTATCTCTCTCCCACTTGCATCACTACTAGATTATTTACAAGATTTTCATTGCTCCTGCACCATCTTGTTTTTGCTTCACTGCATTCCCATCTGTGGACTCACATGAACATGAGAGAATGAAAAGATAAGTTGAGGGGATGAATATGCACATAACCATATTGTCCATTGTTATGCAAATCCAAAGTTGGGGTTGTTTTTATCTGCTTCATTTCTTTAAATTGTTATTTCTGAATTGTATGCTTTCACATATCAAATAGAGTAGAGGAAATTAGTTACAAATATTCAAATTCATAGAGGATTTATATCTTAGATTGATTATATATTGTGGTTTCCCTTAAATCTTCATATATTCTATCGGGAAGTTATAGAGGAAGGAAAATCTTCTGAAGCTTCAAATCTTCTGTGTATTCGAGGTAGAAGAAGATTTAATAATCCACATTTACAAATTAGAAAAGAAGATTTATTTATATTAAGTTAATTAAATACATTTTGCACAAGTGATTAACTACATATGGTTAATTTGCTTGTTTAGTTTTAGTGTAGATGTATTTTAATTATTCAAAATACAAGTAATTTTTTTTCTTTATTTGTAGTAGTTTAGTGAATTTAATCATTTTCCCATTCAGTAATAGATTAAATTGTTATTTTTGTTTGGTTAAAATAGATACTTCAACATATTTTAAACACTTAGATTCAATCAAACAACCAAGCCATAGTGAATTTACACTATCATTCATAGCCTCTAAATCTCCCCTTCGTCGATCTGACTCCTAGGAAATCATACTACTAGATCATAGTCATTGATTCTCCCATAGCTACTCATCCATACATTCCACATTGGCTGCCCCGACACAACCTCGGGGTCGAGTGCGGTTGAAGGCCGTGTGCATTCATTTTTCTAGCAAAGATCCTTAAAAATACTCCAATGATTCCATATTTTTCTTTCAATCTAACAATTATCTTTCCAAGTGTGTTCGCAATGAAAACCTAATAAGTTTTAACCTCCCCACCCTATGGATGTGATCTTGTTTTTATTATTCTAAAACAAGATTTTACTAAGACTACATGTATAATATGTGAGAGGATATATTGAAACTAATATTCACTCCTAATGCATTCAAAGTCATTATAAAATGTTTAAATTTGATTCATCTGTAAACTTTATATTATGTTATCCTTATTTTGAATACTCATGCTTCCATTGAGGTAGTTGTAGAATTTTTAGTCATGGTTTCTAAAAGCACAATTTATCAAGTCTAAAATAATGAAAAATGGTAAAGAGTATTTCTTTTATGGAAATATATTAATGTAACATAAGCACAACCTCTTCATTTAGAAAATATTTTTCATGCTAGTGTAGAATTGCCTAATATTTCTCTCTAGTTTCCATACTAATTCCACAATTTCATCATCCTTTTTCTAATTATTCACGTCACCATTCTATGTATGACACAAGAGGATACTAAATGATTTGTTATTTATTAAATGTAAAACATCAAATATATTCAATGAAAAGAAGTTAGCCACAAGTTGGTTAGAACATGTCAAGATAAACCCATGTGAAAAGTGTAACCATACCAAACCAAACAATGAAAAACAGTTATGCTAACATTCCCCCCTTATTACATGATTTTTACAAATGCAGCTCTACAAAAACTCAAAGTTCACCTTGCCAAGAGTCTTCGTGAGTATATCAGCTACATGTGAATCTATTGGGTAGTATTATAGCTAAATGTGGTAGTCTAAGACTTGTTCTTGAATGTAATGACATTTAACCTCAATGCACTTGGTTGTTTCATGGAAATTTAGATTCTTCACAATATTAAACACACTTTGATTTTTGTAATGAATGATAGGTGGATTCTTTGAAGGAATTTGCATATCAACCAAAATACGACGTAACCAAATCGCTTTCCGAAATATCTCCTTGTGCAGTGCAATACTCTTCCTTAGTGGAAGAGGGAGCAACAACAATTTTCTTTTGCTAATCCATGAGATAGGTCCATTCGAGATGGAATACATATCATGTAGTTGATTTTATGTCATAAACAAATTCGACATGGTCCGAGTCGGTATATCCCTACATGAAAAACTAAGAGTTTTTTTATATTCTAGACCATAATAAATTATACCTCGGACATATCACAAAACATGTTTCGCTACTACCTAATGATATTTCTCTCGGTTCCTGTATTAATCTATAATGATAGCTGATAACAAAGTTTAGGTTTGGTCTGGTATAAGTAAAGTAAATGAGACTCAAATAAGATTCCTATAGTCAGTAACATCTACTTGAGGTGAATCCTGGAATCTAGAAATTTACAAACCTTTCTCCATTGGAGTGGACATAGGTTTACAATCAGACATCCCATAATTTTCTAAGATTTTCTTGGCATATTTCATCTGCGAGATAAAAATGGGATGCTTCTTCTCCTATATCTCTAAGCAAATTCAATAATGAAGTAGCCCCAAATTTGTCATGTCGAAGGATTTCTTCATATCATTCTTAACATCTTCGATGAGATTGTCTGAACTCCATGTGATCACAAGATCATCCACATATAAAATCAAAATGACAATCTCTATGTATATATTTTTATATACAAATTTGAGCCTGAGGGCTATGTGTGAATCCATGTTGCAATAGGTGATCATTTTTTTAATGTACCATGCCCTGGGTACTTGTTTAATTCCATAAAGATAATTACTTAGACAACATACCTTTTTTAGGATGTTGCTCGTTGGAAAATCCTCTTGGCTAGTTCATGTATAACTCTTCTTTGAGATCGCCATTCAATAAAGCAATTTTTATGTCCTTATACTGAAGTTAACATCCCTTTTGTACTTCCAATGTATAGACAAATCTGAGTGTTTCAATCTTCGTAATGGGTGTAAAGGTTTACTTGTATTCAATTCATTCTTGATGAACATATCCCTTTACAACTAAATGTTATATATACTGTCGATGGATCCATCTACCTTGTATTATTTTTAAATACATTTGCAACCAATGGATTTATTTCATGCGGGAATATTGACAAGTTCCCATGTTTGATTCAAAATTAGGGAGTCATATTAAGCATCCATAACCTTCTTCCACTTTGGTTAATGTTGGCAATTTTTGGCCCTCGTAGGGAATGGGCACAAAAACTTTCAGGTTACTCGGTTTCGGTGGTTAATTGGGAAAGAAAAAGTCAATAAACAACTTTGAATGTGGTTCTAAGATGTTCGTTCCTCGCATAAGAGGCCTTTCCAATTGTCTTCGTCATCAATATCATGCATCATCCATTCAATATTGGTGCGGGGTCCTAGAAAAGATGAGAAAGACATCATACATAAGAAATAAACATCATGGAGCAACAAGGAAATTAGATTGCAGATTGGAAAATTCTTAAGTGTTAAGGAAAGTTACAGTTATAGGAGTATCATTCATTCATCATTTTATTTTTTAGTTTTAAATCATTAGAAATGGTAGGTGAAAGATGTTTTTAATTACTTGTGATTATATGCAGTTGTGTTATGTATTGAGTTTCGATGTTCACTTTGGTTATGCATCCGAAAAGAAAAGAAAACAAAGAACCCGAAGGCACTAAAGATGAGAATGGAACATGAATTAAGTCCCTTCAATTAACAATACAAAAACAACAAATTTATACATGGAGAAGGGACGGTTGAAGGTAACCGTTGGGTAGTTTGGAGATGCCATGAGGGAAAGAATAACTACCAACAATGTATTAATCTAATATTTTCTAGCATTCCCCATTAATACATTGTTTTTACAAACATCATATTTCCAAATAGTGCCCCCCCACCTTATTCAAAACACGGTAAAATTTTTATTACACTCTCCATGTAGTCTACTCACTTTTGAGGTGGCATGCCATCTTTTTGTCTTCTTGGTCTTGGTGACACCTTGGTTTTCCCCACAGAATTACCACAAACCTGGAAGTGACATGAGTACATCTCTCTATGTCCATCCTCGATGGTTTCAGATTCCCTAGATTACCACAAGCCTCTATGGTTTTCGAATACGGAGTTCACCAAAAACCTAGAGGTGATCTCTCTGCGAACATCCTCGGTGGTTTCTAATTTCCTAGATTACCACGAACCCTTGTGGTTTTCCGATTTCATGTTCACCATGAACCTGTAGGTGACAGGATGTCTAAACTAAACACTTTGGTGGTTTCTCATATTTCCACAAACCCTTTACACAAGAACCAAGCACTAATTTAGTGTTTTTCTCCTCAAAATGTCCTTCATTTAGGAGGTACCAAACTAGAAAAATGTTTTGCATATTTATTGAACAACACACACCACAAAACAACATCACGAACAACAAAATATGAAAACAAACAAAAACAAAATTTTCACCAAAGAAATGGTGCGACCCCATCATAGGTGATTGACGAGAGGAATCTAATTTTTTTTCCGACCTCTGTGTATCCTCTAGCCTCCAATATGTTTCTACTCAAGTTAGTAGATATGGCTTTGAGGCTCATTATGCTATGATTGACTCAAAACACTTCTACTAGCGAATATCTTTGTGAGACAAGTTGCATACGCTCCATGGAAAGTCCCATCTTCACGTGGTGTCCACGACCAATTCCTTCTTTGTACATATGTAGTAAGAATTAAAACCACCTCTAGTGATAAGTATAACCAACTCCAAAATTATCTTTCTGCTAGTAAATTAACAAGGCAAACTAATCAGCGAAATTAAGAGTCATGGTGAACAACGTCAAAAAGATAAAATTCACAAGATGATTCTTAACCTTTTACTATGCTCTTTCACATTTTTTGTTTGCGGTAAATAATTAGGGGGCCGCATACAAATTCCATGAAATTTGTAGCTTGAAGATGACATGCCACTCTTTACGGGCGTTAACATCCAATGAGAAGATAACGACTCCACACTAAACCGAATGGTTCACTTTGACATACACCTTCAAAGAATTTAACCAACATCCATGTCATCTAAATGTTCAATTTCAAGTCGTCCTTGGTCGTTGCAATTTTTTTTTCCTTGTCATATTTTTGATTTAAACCCCGCATGTGCTATCTAAGGGCTTAACACGTCCCAAGTTTAAATCTTCTATTTTTCAAACAAATAATAGGAAAACTTCCCATAATTTTTTAAAAATATGAGAAAGATAAGCCCTAGTGTGTAGCAAATCTTTACGCAAAGGTAGCAGATCTCCGCGCAAGACAACAAAAAGTAAATAGTGAAGGCGTTTCAACTTCAACGTAGGTCTTCTCCAAACTTTCAATCAAATACTCGATACAACAAAAAATTCCAAATAAAATCCTCCACACACCGAGCAGTGCTATGATACCAATGAAGGAACTAAAGAAAATTGAAAATGATTTGAATACCTTGAATTAACAATACACAAACAACAAATTTATACACGGAGAAGGGCAGGTTGAAGGGAACCGTCGGGTATTTTAGGGATGCCACGAGGCGTAATAAATGCTAGTAATGTATTAATATAATATTTTTAACAAAACCATACAACTCATTACATAGAACAACTATATATATTCATAAGGAAAATGTACATGTTTCCCACACAAGATGTGGGATATAAGCGAAAGTAAATGACACGAGATAGGTTTAAAACTAAAAAATATAAAGAAGAGAAGGGATCTGTCATTGCTTGGATGACTAGATCCCCTCTTAGTACAACTTCTACTCTATTTTGGATCTAGTAGCTCCTTCAAAGATTGTACCGAAAGAAGACAAAAATGAGATCTTAGAGTCCAGGTTCCTTAACCTCACTATATTTTCATCTTTGAACATATATGCATTCTATGACAAGTATTGCAGAAATAAATATCACCTCATTCCGGAAATAGATTTCAGATTTTACAAAGTATAAAATAAAACAACAAAGGTGTAATCTTTTAAAAAATAAATTACACATTACAAAGTGGTTATCCAACATACATGAATGCTTCAGATTTTAAAATGTAGTTTGTACAAAATTAGGACAAGTTTACATCCATGAAACATGAATCACATCCATGCATTTACAAGAAATAGGTTTTCAAAAGGTAGCTTCCTAAATACTGATTTACAATGATCATCAATCCCCAAGGACATGTGCTCTTCAAGTAAATATTTGAGAGTTGTTTGTGATAAAATAAAAATAGCGCAGATCATAATGTTCGAGTGTGAAGCAATTACAAATTAAAAAAAAATAGTATAGTTTTCGTAACCATTAATTTCTCCATGAAATAAAGATCGAGATCCACCATGAGAACCTTGTATTTTATCAAGTACACTTTTTAGGTATAAGATTAACCATTTTCCATCAAATATACTTTCAAGTTCAAATTTTACGGTAAAAACGAAAAGTACATATTTTCCAAAGTTTTCATCAAGATTTCAAAAAGGAGTGAGTATTTAGTATGATTTTTACGAATATGCAAACAAAGACAAGTTTCAGCTATGAAAAAGGAATCACATATTGGGGTTAGCATAAGGTTGTACATATAATATATCAGATCTAAGCATACATGTAATAAAATTAGATATTCTACCAGAAGAAATATACAAAACAAAAAAATATAAATCAACACCAGATTTAACGTGGTTCACCCAGTGTGGGCTACATCCACCAAGAAACAAGTCAATCTATTATCCAAAGCTTTCAGAATATATACAATGAAGATTTACAATCTTCCACACCTCTCATGATGTACAATAATTTATTTCTCTCAAGCTTCTCCTTCTTCTCCAATAATTATCTCTCTCACAATTATTCTCACAATAATCATTAACACACACTTCTAAACCCTAGCTTTCATGCTTATATAGGCACATACAAACTTAGGGAACTTAGCCATGCAATTACAATCAATAGATATGCTTTAATACTAAATTTATATCTAATTTTTGTGAGTTAAATAAAACACCCACACACTGGGTAACCAACGTCGGTTACCCATAACCGATGTCGGCTCTTCCTTGCCTCGCCCGATGCCGGTCCCTCCATAACCGATGTCGGTTATTATGCTTTCTGCAAGTTTAATATAACATGCTAATCTGAAGTAATTGAGCTCCACAACTCAACAATCTCCCACTTGGAGATAAATTACTGCACTATACTTGTACAATGTCATTCTTGGATCCTTTCCTTAGCTTTGTTTCTTCCTCTTCAAGTCTCAAACTTGAATACCAATAGAAGTGGAGTGTAGCTCCAACTTCTCTTTTGCTAATGGCTTCGTTAGCATATCCGCAGGGTTTTCACTCATATGAATCTTCTCCAGTTTTAGCTGCCCATCCTCTAATACCTATCATATGAAGTGATACCTCAACTAAATGTGTTTCGTTCTAGAATGAAATGTTGATTTATTTTCCAAATGAATTACACTGATTGTCACTGAACAATTTACAATCATCTTGCTCCTTTCCCAACTCTTCCATGAACCTGCTCATCCATATCATCTCTTTGTTAGCCTCTGTAGCTACAACATACTCTGCCTCTATAGTAGACAAAGCCACAACCTTATGCAATCTTGATATCTAGCTAACTATTTTCACACCTACTGTGAAAATATATCCGATAGTGCTCCCTCTACCATCAAGATCTATAGCCATATCTAAATCAACATAGCCACATAAAGTAACACTCGAACCTCCATATCATAAATTCATGCTAGATGTCCCTCTAAAATATACGAGAATCCATTGGACTACTTTCCAATTCTCTTTACCTGTATTAGACATAAATATACTCATAACTCTCATTTCCTATGCAATGTCCAGTGCGGTACAAATCATATCATACATAAGACTCCCAACTGCTAAAGCATATGGTACTTGTGTCATGTATTTGACCTCCTCATGTGATGAAGGACACTGATCTTTGCTCAATTTGAAGTGTCCAACCATAGGTGTACTCACCATTTTGAATCTTACATGTTAAACCTTTCCAACACCTTATTGATATAAGCCTCCTGAGACAAATACAATTTCTTGTTCTTCTGTCTCTGTGTATTTACATGTCAAAGATTCTTTTTGCAGCTCCTAAATCCTTCATAGAAAATGTGTGAGCTAGCTTTCCCTTAAGCTCACCAATGTCTTACATACTAGATCCTACAATAAGCATATCATCCACATACAAGTAACAAAATAATATAGCTCCCATTTTCAAGCCTTTTGAAATAAACACAATGGTCAAATTCACATCTCAAATAACCATGCTCATGCATGAAACTATCAAACCTCATGTACCATTGCCTTAGAGCTTGCTTGAGCCCATATAGACTCTTTTTCAACCTGTACACTAATTTATCCTTATCCTTTACTTCATACCCAAGCAGCTACTACATATAAATATCTTCATCCAAATCACCATGAAGGAAATCCGTCTTCACATCTAGTTGCTCTAAATGTAAATCATGTACTGCAACTAAACTCAATACAGTACATATGGAAGTCATTTTAAACACAAGATAAAATATTTCACCAAATTCAATATCTACTTTATGTGCAAATCCCTTTACTATGAGCCTTTCCTTGTATATTTTCTATCCACCCTCTTCTTCATTGATCCTGTAAACCCACTTGTTCTGCAATGTCCTCTTACTTACTAATAAATTAACCAAATCCCAAGTATGGTTTTGTTCTAAGGAGTCCATCTCCTCATCCATGCCATGCTCCCACTACACGTGGGTCTTATCCTGCATTGCTTCTTCAAATTTTTCTAGTGCATCAAAACATGAAGCTATAGCTCGAAAATGGTGCAAAAAGGGATTTGGATACAAGACCATGGCAGAAAGGAGGAACCATAGCTCAAAACAAGCAACTCAAGGTTCAAATAGTTCAGAGGAAAACTCGGATTTTTAATCATTAACAGAGCTAGAGGAGTTTAACATCTTACTTTCAGTCGCGATTTAACAATGACGAGTTGGGTTTCCATGGACATGAAACTCCGAGCTAACATTGAGCACAACACAAACTCTGCAGTGACGAGTTGATATAGAACTAGGCAGAGCAACATACGACCGAGCCCTCCACACATGGTGAGTTTGTTGACCCAAATCAAAGTTGGGTATTTGAAAGACATTACTGTTGAAGCTAGGGGAGTGGAAATACGGGGTCGATCCCAGAAAAGTCATGGCGAGCTAACATGGAACTTAGATGCAAAACATAAACAAAGCACACACCCATGGCTCGACCAAGAAAAAAGCGAGACATAACCAATGAACCACCTGGGTAACAATGCACAACCCAGATCCATAGAAGTAACTCAAAACCGGACCCATCTCAAATAGATAAGAAACAAAGCTAAGAAGACACCATACCGAAAAAATGGTAACACAACCACACGATCCCGGCTCGAATCGGACAAAGTGAGCTCCTAGTTTACAAAGCCAAGATGGAACATATGTATGCGGTGAGCTCCCCATTCAAAGGGCCAAAGCGATCTTGAGGATGGAACCAAGTCCAAGGAAGATCCGGTGGGCTCGAGTCGAAAGAACCACACACAAATCTTCATCACAATAAATTTGGACATCCCAATGCAAAACATGCGAGTTTCAACATTTAGTAATGACGAGTTGGTAGAAAAATAGAGCTCTAAAGCAATACAACCCCAACAATGCGGTGATGGAAAAATAAGAGCCGAACGAGCCATTGAAACAACCCATTTCGCAAAACCAAGGCAAAGAATAATCCCCGAGCTAAGATCTATAACAAATCGAGCTCGCTAGAAACAAGGTGCAGGGAATGAAAGAAACAACCGAGATCTAATATAAACCACAAAAAAATCAAGCTACAAGAGAAAAAAATGGCCACCATGAATTTTGTTTGCAAGAGTCTCCTCCTCTTCCGTAAGCTCCATAACGCATAAGACAAATGATGACTTTTAGGGTTTGTGCTCAATAAACCACGCATTGACCATGGATTTTAACAATGGTCAACTTTGACCATGGTTAAAACCCATGTTCACATTAGGTTTTAATAATCTTTCCATTTCCCACGTAGATGGGATCGTAAGGTTTCAATTATTATTTACATGTGTTGAAGGGGGAGTTAAAGTGGTTTTTCCTAAGTCAAACAAATCATGAAACAAATGATCACCTTATACATGCATGCCAATACCAAGTAAAAATAGCCTTTTACCTTAACCTTTGCAAAGGTTAGCTATTTTTACCTTACTTTCTCTAAAGGACCGTACACTTACCTTGTCTTTTGTAAAAGAAGAGTTGACTAAGTCAAACATGGATGCTTGACCAAACTTAAAATAGACCATGAAAATATGTTTTTATCCTTGCACCTCATGCATAGTTTAATAGCCTTAAATGTATCATATTTATTTGTAAAAGGGTCTAATTATGCATGTGAATGTAATTGCCTAATATTGGATTTGTCTCCAATTAGCAACTTGAGTTGAACTGATGTAGGAAGTGCTATTTTTGGTGATGGAGTGAAGTTAGCTCCTCTTGTATTCTTCTATATGTACCTTGCTTTTCAAGTGTGAAAGGGAGACTTATTTTCTATCATACTTAATGCTATGCAAATATTTTATTACAACATCTTGTTGATGCAATAAAGACTTTTTTTCCTCCATCCGAAACTTTGTGAAATGTGTTACAACGATTTTATGGTATGTTTTAGTAAATGATATATTTCCTTTACATGCTCATGATTTCCAAACAACTCCATTAAGAAATTTTGTAAGCTTTGCATATCACTTTAAGTGTATGTTAATGCCTTTTTGAAGCATGAAAGCCCATCAAAAGGAATATGAAGTGATTTTCCTCAATTCTTTAGCAATTAATCCATTGTGTTTTGTACAGTCATAGGTCTCCAAAACATTGGTGTATCACCTATTTTACATGCTTTCCATTAAGTTGTGTTTATTTCTCTCCCTTAACCCCGCCATAGAATTAGTTTTAGTGATTGTTCCTAGGTAACCAACCTGCTCTAGAGGTTCTCCTCAACCCAAGTCACCCACAACTCAGAGGAGTTCCCATTGTATCAACCGAAGTGAAGAGTTTCTTGCACTTCTTCATCCAAGTGCACTTTGGAGTGATAACGATTGACCGGGTGCCTCTCAAACTATATTATGTTTAGTGTTGTCAACCACTGAACTCATGAGTGTGATATTTACCTTATTTCTCACCTACCTTATCATTCTAACTCGATAAAGTATTATTCTAGGAGAGAGTTCGGTGGGAGTCCTTAATGGTGATTTGTAACCATTTCAAACATTGATGATGTTCTGATGTGAAGAATTATTTTCTAAATGACCAAGATCAACGAATAACTCTCCTTGCAGCTCATCTTTCTTGTGTGAAGATTCTTCATGTTTGTCATCGACTATGAGAGTAATGTATGAAATGATGTCATTACGAGTCTTCTTTGAGTGGGAATGAGTTAAATTGTGACTCATCACAAACCACATCTCGACTCTCATATATCTTCTATGTCTCAAGATCCATGAGAAAATATGCCTTTGAGGTAGTATTGTACCCCAAAAATATAGATAGGAGTCTCTTCGGATTAATATTCTTCTACTTCTTTGTTGGTACATGCATATATATCAGACAACCAACAACTCTAAGATGGGAGATCAAAGGCTTTTGATTACTCTATACCTCTTCTGGTGTATTGTCTTGTAAGATCTTTCTAGGTGCTTGGTTTAGAAGATATACAATTGTTTAGACTACTTCTACCCAAAATGTATTCTCTCACTGGCAAAGTGGAAAGCATGATTGACCCATCTCCATGATAGTTTGATTATGACCTTCTGCAATCCCATTATGTTAGGGCGTATATGGGGAATTCAAGTGATGTGTGATGGTGTGCTCCTTCGGGGAATGCCAAGAATTTATTTCATGTGAATTCACCCCCTTGATTTGAGCGAAGGAAAAGAAGGGGATTTTTGGTCTTCTAAACAACTTGGCACGATAAAAGGCCTAAAATTTAACAAATGCGTCATTGTTATTCCAGGAGAAAGAACACCCATATCTTGTAAGAATAGTCATCTATCAACAACTAGAAGTATTAAAATCCTGAATGAAAGTATGAAAGGGTATGCATAGATCAATATGAAAGACCTCAAGACGGTTCTTATAATGGTAGGTACTTAGATTGTATGGATCTCGATTTTGTTTACTTGTCATAAATCCAAAACACATAGGAAAGGAATGAGAGAGTGGAGGAAGTACTTGAACCATCTCCTTAGAACTAAGCTAAAGAGAGAGCTAGAAGAAAGGTTCCCATATCAATAATACCATAGTGCAAGAGACTCCACCATGTAGGTAGATAGAGAAACTGCGGAGGATGAAATCCCATCTAGTATAAATAAATATTCCTTCAAAAAACCTCTAGCAAGTATTGTACCTTCTCGTGAGATCAAATATGATTTGATTCCTTTCTAGACCAGGAACTCCACCCCGAGCTGAAATTTAAGAGCTAAAAGGTAGACATGAAATTTTAAGTCAAGACCGAAACATAGAGCACCTTTGTGAGGGTACAACTTCTTGTCCCAAGAGGAATGGTGACATTGTCTATTCCTTCTCGCAACATATTCCTTATCGATGTAATTCGAACTTGATATCCAAAGTGTGTTGATCAATCGGTGAATCAAAAAGCTTGTTGTCGCATGTCATGTGTTTTTTGGTGCTAGAGTCAATTAACCAAACATTCTCGAGATGGTTGTGAAGTTTGGGAAACTAGAACAACATTTTGGTGTGCATCGCAATTTCCGATTCTCGTACTTCCTCATCTTGTTGGTCCACGACATGTCCTTTCTTCTTCCTATGATGAGGACTTCATCTGGATTTCTTTGAATCACTATGACTAGTTCTCTTTGCTAGAATTGTGTTGTGTGAGGCCACTAACCATTAACAGTTTCATACATATTCGTAGTGCAGATGAGACACCAAATTGACTTGCTTTTTGAGACTTATGTTGTTGTGGATGCTTCTCGGGCTGCTTCTAGGACTACTTCTCTTGTTGTGCCTTTCGAGACTTGTGACTCTTTTGCTCTCTCGAGACCGGTTTGTTGTCTTCAAACAACTCATGCACTATCGGATGGCTTCTTCCTACTTTGGAGAACATTCAACCAGCTTCTTCAAAGGTCACCACTTGTTTTGTGATGTTCAATGTTGTGAAAAACATCCTAAACTTGGGAAGGAAGATCTCTCAGTGTGATATGGACTAGCAGCTTGTCTTCCACCTTCTCTCCAAACGCTACAAGCTCTTCTTGTAATTCTACCACAGAATGTAAGAGTTCCTCTACTTTCTCACTATCTTTCATATTAAGTGTATGAAGCTTTGACTGGAGATGGAGGATCTTCGTTAGGTTATTCACGTTGTAGATGGTAGAGAGCATCCGAACCTCCTTTGATGGCATCGCATCCCGTACATGTGGCTGAACCTCTTCGGAGATGATGACTGTGATCAACGTCAAGGTTTTTGTATCAGCATTGTCATAATTTATTTTCTCTTCTACACTAGTGAGGCATGCTACTTTTTCGATGACAATTCCCCAAATCTCATCAAACTAAAAATTGTGCGCATCTTCGTCTTCAAGGTGACATAATTTGTCCCTTTCAAGAACTGAGCATCAAAGAGAAACAATTTTGGTGCAAAGATGGTGCCAAAAGGTCTTCCACATTTCAGCAGGTTCTTTTCCACTCTAAAACACTGGCGCACAAGCCTCTTGGTTTGGTCCGAATTCCAAGCAAATGGCAAAGGAATTTCTACACGCATAGGTCTGGCGTCGTGCCTCCATGCACAGCAGAAGAGAAATGCCAAGATTGAGTGTCAAATCCTCCACGTTTTCTAACAAAAGCCTCCTAAATCCAATGAGTTTCATTCTTCATTCGCTTTCAGCGTTATTTGCAAATAGTTTTCTCTCCTTCGATTGCTTTTGCACATGTCCCTAGTCTCTACGCAATCGCCAAATGCCAAATGAATGACCACCAAACGCAAAAGGAATGGCACTTCAGCAGGTCAAACTCCACGTAGAAAACCAGTTACGTAGGTCTGCAGACAACAAGGTGACATACAGGTTTCTACGTTGGTCGCTGCCACTTCCAAGTAGGTCTACGGAACTCCACGCTTAAAAATAGCAAAAGGTCAAAAGAGAACAAATAAACCTTCATGTCTGCATGACGTCAAGCTCCCCACGAAAAAAATAGCTCGCTCTGATACCAATGATATAAGAGAAGACTGAATATATACAAGGCAAAAGACCACCACTTGATTAGAACAGGTCAGTATATAACCATGTGACAGGTGTAACCATACCAAACTGAACAATGCAAAACAACTATGCTAACAATGTTGCCATCTGCACAAGTAATACAAATCCATTCAAAATTTGTTAGAATAGTCGTGGTCAAAAATTACTTTTTATTGTATAACACAATTATTCTACACTTCATTTTGACTTATTTATGTCATGGAAGCGTCAGCTGAGAAGAAATATGATTATAATCCTATGAGCATCAAACTTTAATTAAAGAAAACGTATTTTGCATAATGTATGCAAAATATTGTAAGGAATTTGTAGATGTTGTATTGAGGTTTGATAGACGTCATTAAGAGGCATTACGTATAGAAGAATGTCAAATTGTTGAGATTTCTCCATAAACAAGTTAGTTTAAAAGGTTTGAGAATATTAGAGTATCATAATCATCCTTTTAATGAATTCAAAAATTACATTTTTTCATAAGTAAAAGAATAATGTGGAGTAATTTTGATTTTAATTTTGCAAAATATTTGTAACACATTTGCGACACATTAGAAAAAAGTTAAAAATCAACAACTTAAATGACACAAAATCAATAGGAAAATGGTGATATTCAAAATTTATGTAGTAGTGGACTCATATAGACTTGACTTTTGGATTGGGGATCTCTTTGTGTTTGGCCTCCTTGTGTTTTTCTTGGCTCTTTCTCTTGTTGTTCTTTGGTATTTCATCTCTTTTTTTCTAGTTGGACGCCTCGTCTTTATTTCATTTCCTTGTTGGAAACATCTCTCTCTCTCTCTCTCTCTCTCTCTCTCTCTCTCTCTCTCTCTCTCTCTCTCTCTCTCTCTCTCTCTCTCTCTGCACAATACCATTTTGATTTATATTTTTTTCCTAGATTTTCATACATGAACCCTTCTTGAGTTCTCTTTCCTTTTCTCGAGATATAGCTCCTAATTCATCTTATGTTCCATGGTTTTTTTACTCTTTCAAAGTTTCTTTATTTTTATTCTTCTTTAACATACACATCGGGGGAATTCAATTGTGGATTAACTCTTTCCATAAGATGGTACCCTTTGATATTGTGGTATAGTTTGTTTATACTATCTTCTAAGTGGTGGCCTATTTAGTAAAGAACTTTGAATGGTATCTTATTTACAAAAGAGGTTTTGGTTTCTCTTTATTCACCTCTTGTCTTGACTTAATTGCGCCTTTGTAAAAAAACATCTTCTTCATTTTTTCGGTTCTTTCTTCTTTGGGTTATTTTAGTAAACCCTACTTATCTTTCTCTTTCAATGGTTGGTGATTTGGAAGTTTTTGATTGTTTGTTCTTCCTCCAAGGATTTGGGGTTCCTAAAAAAAAATTGCACATGTACCCAAGGCATATTGTCCTTTTCTCCTTCATTTATACTTTATAACCTTGACAAGGCCATATTAACTCTTAGGCAAATTGGGTACCTTCAATGAGGGGCACCCAAATCAAATGGTGTTCATAATTGTTGTCTACTTTTAGAACTTAGAATTAAAACAATTATCTATGGATTGTGTATTTTTTTATTAATGGTAAAAATGGGTTGAGGGACCCTACCTGTTACATAAAAGCATAATCAGTGGAGAAAAAGATATATCAATGAGGAACAAACAGTCCAAACCTCTTCTAAAGTGGAACAACAAAGATACAAACAAACAAACAACACGACAATAAACAAAAGTAAAACAACTTATCCATGAGACATCTTCCCATGGGATCTTAAATGCATCTTAAGGGCATCATTTACAATTTTCCCTTTCTTATTTTTACACACAGTAGTCCATCCATCACCTATGTTCGGATTTTCATTTTCAATATTATGAACCAATATGATGATTTTAATGTTTTCCTTATCCACATGAACTTGATGCTCCATGAAACAAGAGGATGGGAAGTGTTTCCAACAAGTGAAACCTTTTCCATAGGAGAAGAAGGAGGAGTGGCCTCCTTTGAATCTAAATCGACATCGCTCTTTGAATCATCCTTTCAATCACTCACCAAGGGAATCACAACCAAGTGACTAGGATCTGAATTCTTCCACCAAGAGGTTCTACTCTTAACATATTTTCTCACAACCTGAAAATCAAAAGCTAAGTGACCAAGGAAAAATAGGTTCTACATCCGAAAAGAAAACCCTTCATAGTCTAAATTTTGAGTCCAGTTCTGCTTCTCCACCTGTGAATTTGGATAGAAGTAGGAATGTAACACTTCAAAATTTCTTGTAAGTTAAATTAACTACGGTTAAGTCTAAACAGGATTAGATGAGATCATCATTGGGTGTAAAATTCATTTGGTTCGTCGTATCATGACCCATAGCTTTTGTTGCAGGGCATGACATTGCGGAATGAATAACCCCACACCCACCTTGATGATCCTTCCTAAAACATGATTAGGCCTTAATCATAGGTAAAACGGTTCATAAATGATAGTGAATCTTTCGGTTATTTGTATTCCAGTTACTTTATTTTAATCGGTTTGGTCATCTTTTGTTTTGTTCGACTTTTGCAATGACCGTGATGAATACTGCCTCTGTTTTATTTGACAATGCTATATCAAACCAGCTTTATGAGAATATTCGAATTATTATTTACGGACTTGGTGATTTTCATTTGTTTGAATGTTTTATATGGAACATGGGAATTCGAATAATTATTATGATAACATATTGTTGGCAATATGTGGACTTATATTATGATGATTAATTTTACCATTAAAGTTAGGTATCAATTAAAAAAATGCATTATTAATTTGTGAAATTATATATTTAAATCCTAAAAGGATTTGGCATGTAAATCAAAAGTTAAAAAGAATAATAATAATAATAATAATAATAATAATTTAATATTTAAAATATGAGAGTTTTGAAAGGGACACGCCTTCATCTGACACCAAGTATGTGGCATGCATTGACGCATGAAGCAACATTGGGAAGCCCAAAAATTCTCCATTATAGTATAGTTTCTTCATTATATTTTCTTTTATTTCTCCTTTGTTTGTTTTCATTCTTCTCTTCTGGAATACCTGCATGAGTTTTGGAGGAAAGAAGGATTCAACTTGTTGGAGCGGGAAGAGTAGAAGGTCACAATTCTAGGTTTACTTCAGGCATGAATATCTTCTCCCTTCTCTGCAACATTATTTGTAAATAATGAGGAAATACACATTCTATTTTAAATGGCAATTAAATGAATTTGTGGACAACTTCTGATTTAATTGCTTGGAAATGAAATCTAAAAAGGAAATTGATGGATTATGTATTCTCTTAAGTTTCCTTTGTGTGGTTTTAGCTAAACCTAGAAAAAACACAGATGGTGTTCCTAATCAATTTTTATTTTATTTTATTTTCTATTTACATTTGATTTCTGGAAACCCAAATCAATTTCTACCTCTAGGTTTTATTACAGTTAAACAATAATTTATTTGTATGAGCAAAGTGATTTCTAGGTAGTGTGAAAAATGTTTTTACCAAGTATTTCATCATTTTGCCTGATATATTTGCTTCCGGATTCTAATAATTTCTAAATAGAAAAGAAATTAATGTTGGAATGAACTGATTTGGATATGTACAAGTTGATTTTCCTGTAGGTATAATTTTATTACCTGATTGAAAAATAAATTAGTGTTAACAGTCTATGTAAGATGACTTAGTTTTTCTTAAAGGATTTCGTTACTGGAAGTGTTAGAAACTTATTGTTGTTATTCTATGCAAATAGACTTCAAAATTATCATCATGTGGTATGTGGGTTAATTTGTTTTGTTGATCTATCGGTTACCTGAAAGAACATGTTAAAATGATTTAATAGAGGTGTTTTTACACTGTTTAGTTGGACTGTTCCTATAAATATATATAAATGTATTTTGATTGTTTGAAATAAAGTTATTGTGCGTTTTATAGAGCTGCTCATTACCTAGAGGGAATATGTCTAATTGGTATTTGGAAATGATGATTTCAGACAATTTTGTTAAGTTGTTTGTTGATTGGAAGGTAAGAAAAATAATAGTTGAATCTGTACCATGTGAAGCATGATTTGCTTGTGGTTTAATCAGAATTCGGATGTTGAATGATTATGGTTTGATTATGTCTTGATCCTTGTGATTAGAGTGAAACATGATTGCTGAAATAGAAATTGGTTGTTCTATTTGTGTACATTCATAGTTGTATCTTGATGAAAAACATGTAATAATACATTCTCTCGTTGTATTACCATACGTTTTTTGATAAAATAACATGTATATCATTTCATATTTTATTAAATAATTGCATCAGAAAATGGAGGCAATATTCATGCCAGTTCATTTTGAACTGACAACATACCACTACTCCAGTCTTGCAGGACAATTAGCCGTCACGTTCGGATATGCGGAAACTCATGTCTTGTGAAGTTTTATCATAGCATGGATCTAAATGAGATACTTGGATTTCAATTTGTAGAAGGATGATATCCCAGAATTTTGACTAAATTTATTGGGATCTTGGACCCATTGTTAATATTCAAACCTCCTTTGTGTGAGAGTTAATGTGTAATAGTTATATATTTCACCTTAACGACATATGTAATTTGTGATTTTAATAAAGAGATGATTACCTTGTATGTAATAATATCTCAATATGAGTAAATGATAAATACTCAAGTAAGAAATCTTACTTATCATAAATTGTTAAATTTATTTATTTGATATTTGTCAATGTATGAAGTCGATAGTTGGGCAATTATTGAATAATCAATTGTCTTTAATTTCTCAATTAAATAAGCTATTTAGTGGCGTAGCTAATCGAAGGAATAATTAAATATACATGTTTTAATATATATTTAATTCGGCCTTTCGGTAAACTTGGTATTAATATGATAAGATTGTAAATCCTGTTGTATAGAGAATGGAAGAGTATCATTATAAAAGGTAATTTAAGGTTAAAAAAACCAAGCATCAAGAAAAGAGAAACTAAATGGGAAGATAAATAGATGAAAAGATCCATTATGCATATTAAGGGATAAGTACGTGTGAAATGTTGAAATAGATACATTTCAGCGTAACAAATGTACTTATCTCATGATGATCCTAGTTGACCTTTGGCATTTATCTCGATATAAACTCTTGTAAGATAGGTTAAATTGGAAATAAAGTAAATAAAAACTACAAAATCGATATAACTATGAAAGGGATAGTTGTGAGGTGGCGAGAAGACTTAAATGCATAAGACTAGTGTGTTGTCTTGAGTTTAGTCAGTAACCGCATGCACAGTGGAAAACTTTGGCCAAAGTAATGCATTGATGGTTGTGCATTATCTGATCACCTAGTCCTCCATTTAAATTAAAATTGCCAGTAACCTAATCATGGGAAGTATAACACTGATCATGAGGTAGGCAATGGTCAAATACCGGAATACGAATTCGGAAAACTAGCTTCGTGGTAGACCAAAGGACTTTCACATGGCTCCCATGACCTGAAAAAGGTTGAGCCAAAATGCTAGTAAGCATTGTCACTTGAAGTAGTGGTGAAGGGAGATCGTGGAGATCTGGATACACCCTTCTCAGTTGCACATGGCTTACACGGATGTTATCAGATAGATCAAAAGAACAAATTTGATTAAATAAATCTGTACGATTGCAACTGTGTAATCTATTTTTATGTATGTTTAAAAAAATCTATCCTCATTTTCCAGTTCTAGTAATTTTGAGCATTACAAGGAAAATCAACAGAAATATTCATATCAACCAATATGTAGGCATATGTGGTATAGTCATATAAGATTGTCTTTGGGTCAACGACCAAACATTTACCCAAGGTATTCCAATTGAAAGTAAGCAGTTCTCACTCCAAAACTGAAGGGGAAAATAAGGCAACCGAACCCAGAGATGTTTTAAATGGAATGTTTCGGTCATATGATTAAACAGGGGGAACCATGGCTTCATAAGCAAAAAGTGGGATTGAATATCCCAAACTTTTCCAAAAATAAGATCTTTATCATAGGTTTCAGCAAACACAACAATGAAAAAACCTCTAGATGTAGGGTAAATGTCCAGTTTACCTGTCACGAGAGGCCTCTAATGAGTCGAAATCCAATCATGTAGAGCTGGAAGGCTCGGGAAAGTGTAGAAATAAAATGATACTATAATTTGTGTATTAATTGACCCATTTATTGATATTATTATACGATAACAAAATTGCAAGTGTATAAATAAACGGTACTATAATATTTTTTCAAGTAAAAACAAATATATTAAATTTTGAACTCAAATGATTTAGCACTACTATTATTATCCATTCTCTTACGTAATTCCATATTATTTAATGTGTACTTTTTCTAGGAAAATGTTCATTTCTTTCTAATAATGCCACTTGTGGAAGCTAGAGGTGAGTCTAGTTGAAGGAAATAAGTATTTAATTTTTATTCATATTTTTTGGAAAAAGTGAATGTTATTTTTATTGAGGAATTGATAGACCTAGTCCAAACACCACTCTTCATAACACCATATAAGTATTTCAAACTCTCACGCCAATGAGATAGCTTGCATAAAAGATTCATCAATGTACTTTATAGACAGGTTGTGCAATCAATGAACTATTTCTATGAGAAGGATGTGAACTATGGCATTTGTATAGTTGGCTTTCTTGGATATTTTTAGGCCGATAGGCCTATATAAGTATCTCAATGTTTGCTGCTCTTTTCCATTCACTGGGTGAGAGGTAGGCTGCAACTCTTTTCCATTCACCGCATGACATTTGGCAATATTTTAATTTTATTTTTATTTATTATTTAAAGTGTGCATGAGTGAGCTGGAGGAAAACGGTTATGGGAGAGTGCAAACGAGATGGCCTCCCACAGAAGTCGAAGCAACCAGGACTATTATTTAATTTATAAATTATTTATGGCCAACCGACGCCGACATTGCCAACTCGGGTAAATTATAACGCCTTTCTTGATTTGAGCAGACTATATCTCCCCTCGCCTGCCCTTATTCATTCACACACCATTTAGGTCTCTGTATTTTTCTGAGATTCCATCGTTTTTGTGAGTGTTTAACCGACTTACTCCTCTCCATTGCGTTGAAGGCAGATATCCTAAGTTAGGGTCCACGGTGGAATTATTTTGGCATCAGAAATGGAACGTGAAGAGCCCAGGTTTGTTCCGAATACAATTTTATTTTTTAATACACGTGTATGGTGAACTGGATATCCTAGAGATGATAAATCCGGTTCAAGAGTCTAGACGATTATCCATTTTATCATCAGTTTTCAAGTTCGTTCATAACCTTCAGATTTCTGATCTGATGTCATGATGTTGGTAATGGCGTTGTACCTCATCCGGAGGCAGATTCTAATTATGATGTGTGGCAAGCGGTATTAATGAGGTTACAAGCAACATTGAAACTTACTATTAACCTCATCGTAATTTGGATCGGCCTCCCCATGGCATCGGGTCGACTTAAAGGTCGGGAGCGCCCTAGGCAATAGTTTGAGTGAATGCCCTCCTCACAAATTTAGTTAATATTTTTTTTCGATAAATTAAATACATAAAATATGTCTATATTCTTTTATTTTTAAATTTACATCATGGTCATAATGAAATAATAATAAAAATATATTAATTAAGTATCACATGAGGATGAAAAATATTTCAAGGATGGAAAACATTAATCGTAGTAGATGCACATAATGCAAAAAATTCAATATTTTATACAAGGCTTCTTACAATTTTGATTTAGCCATATCAAGTAGGTGACATGAACTCTATCCTGAAATAAAGCACCATTTATTTGCAAAGAAACAAAAACGTTTATGTAGCTCCCATGGTTTTGTGAAGAGTCGTATTTGGACCAGTCCTATGAGTTCCTCCATAACAAAATAATATAATTTTTCCCCAAAAATTAAGAATAGAAACTAAAATACTTTTTTCCTTCAACTATACTCACCTCTACTAGATACATCAGTGACATCATAAAAAATACATTAACCTTTTTCTAGAATAAACTACACACCTACATAATCTGGAGCTACATCAGAGAATCGACAACAATACCAATAAAATCGTATGTGCTTATAAATATGTGATATTTTCTTTTACTTGCAAAAATATTACAAAACCTTTTTTATGTGTATGCGTGAAATTTATATTACTATACAATAATATCTATAAATGGGTTTATCAATATTAAATATTCAGATAAATTATTTTAAAGTTAAGTTCTAAAATTAACAGACAAAAAGGAAAATTTTAGATTCATGCGCCCTGACATCGGGCGCCCTAGGCAACTGCCTAGTTTGCCTAAGGCTTAATCCCCTCTCGCATGGCATAACCGCATCCAAGTTTCACTTTCCTCTCATAAACATCCATAAACAACAATATATTGGAGATATATATCCATTATATTCATAATGAAGTTTGTGTTTTCTTTACATTTTCCAACCGATATTGATAAATGCAACATGATTCTTGACTATTCAATAGGAATATGTTTGTGTGGATGGATGCAGGTTGCCTTAATTACATTCCGTTTTTTTTTGTAAATATTTTCTTTGTGAAAGGATCGGTTGTGTGTCTAATTTTCTTGAGAATATTTGCAGTCTATTCGGAGGATAGTGGTGATTTTATAATATTTTGTAGCTTATTGGTTATTTTTATCCCTTCATTCAGAGCATATTCATCTCGTCGATATGTTTTTAAACTAATAGAAAATTTAAAGAAAATATATTTTGTTTTTGGTTGGTTTCAGTAGAGGACATCATTTCCCATTAGAAGATTTTTTTGTAATAAAGGAAAATATTTGATCGCCATGAGGAATATAATTGGGGCTCGCATGAAAAATTCGACATGGTTGTTTTGTATATAATGCACAAGTCATCCGGACACCATGCAAATTTGGTCTTGGCGATGTAAGATCTTCATCCGGTGCAAATGAATATTGTCTTTGGCAGAGAATTGATCTGTATATATTGTGGCTTGTTTACACGAAAGATCCATTGGAGTTCATTGCGGTGCAACATTTTATCACTCAGGTATGATTGAAAATGCTATTGTGTGCATAAATATGTATGTCTTATTTTTTTGTTATATTTTATGAAAAATAGATAATTGATTATGTTGAAATGTTGACCGATATGGAGTATTTATTATTTTGTGTGTTATTTTTCATTAAATTCAATTTATTAATATATGTGAACTCGTGCATATTTATCTCATATTATATTAGATTACATGTTTATTATAATTTTTATAGAGATTTTTTGCTTTATTTAAATTTAAAAATCATTATATAAATATTATATTACAATTTTGTTAGTACTAAATAATCATTTCAATCTTTTCAACTTTTTTATAAGTTACCATTTAAATGAAAAAACTAATTCTATAATTGAAAGAAATTAAGAAATGTGTTCTTTATGGAAAAATCAATGTGGTGTTTATGGAAAAATTAAGAAGTGTTTGTATGTGTTTATATATCTTTACCTTATTCACAAATCATTTATTTGAATTCAATTATATCATTTACAAGAGAATTATGAAATTTATTTCAAATTTTTTATTTTTTTATTATTTTTTTGTAAATTATACATGTATAAGGTTTGGATAATTATTTTTATTATTGAATGATGTGTCTCAATGTTTGATAAACACCATTACAAACACTTATAATTTTAGCTATTGATTGCATTGTCATTTTACTTATAATTTTTGAGTTTTTTTATAAATTGTAAATATTGTTATATTGATTTTTTCCAATGATTAATAAATATTCTTAGTTAAGAACGCTTAAAATTTAATAATTGTTTGACATTGTTGGTAGAGAATAGCAAGACAAATCTATTGTTGAACCCTATCAAATAGATTTGCATGGCATCTTCAACTTCATCAACACATACACGCCCGGGATTATAAGTGGAGATAGCACAGGTTTTTTCTTTGCTCTGAAGGAAGAATTAAATAATATTGGAAATCTTCAATTCGATAAATTAGTGCAAGATGGATTGCTAGAGTGGTTCCTCCTTGACATAAAGTTCCAAGCAAAGAATAAGCATTCACAACTTGAAGATATGATACGCCGATGATGAATATGAGGAAAGGAGACAACACAAGCGCCCACGTTTAATCGCATGAGCATATTTTACCCATATGAAGTTATAATATTATCCTTAAGTGAATGTCATCTCAATATTGTCTTTATTCTTATTCAAAGACAATGAATCAATGAAAATACTAAATCTATAATGATGGGGAAAAAATCATAAATACTATTAATGTAAAGTCTTATGTCTAATTTGGGGCCTCCTTTCCACTTTTGTAAGTGAAAAAGACATTTTTGCTTGTTTATATTTAAATTTTTTGATGTTGAGAACTTAGCATTTATCTTCTTTATGTTGTATTGGATTTTGCAATTCAATACCATAATGTTGCAATTTTGAGTTTTCAACACCTCACTCCCTTCCCATAAATGAATTAAGAAATATTTTCTTTATGGAAATAACAATGTGGTGTTTATAAATCATTGCAAGAAATGTTTGTATGCGTTTAAATATCTTTACCTTATTCACAAATCATTTGTTTTAATTCAATTAGATCATTTAGAAGAGAATTATGATGCAAATTTATTTATTAAATCTTTTTTTTTTACAAATTGTATCTCGTATAAGGTATAGATAGTTATTCTAATTATTGAAAGATTCAAAAATTACAATTGAAATAAATTAAAAAATCTATTCTTTGGGGAAAAAGAAATATGGTGTTTATCAACATTGGAATAAGTGTTTGTATGTGTTTATATATCTTTACCTAGGATTTAGAAATGGGATATTTCCTATTAATTCTCTCCTAGGACGTCCAAAATTGGATGTTAAAACTACGCTTGTATTTAAATAATACAATTTTTAATTCATGATTTTCATTAAAATTGGATAAAAATCCACTTAACATTTTTTTTTTGCAAGTGTTCAATTTGTTAACACTCTCCTTATAAATCAATTTTTGGGTTGTTGTAGCTTTGTGTTGGCAGAATGAAGACACGGAGTCAATCAAACATTCCCATTCCTCCCGAGACTCCTACATGGATGGTATGCATAAGAAACATTCAATGCGAGGAAGAATTTTGTAGAAAACAATTTGTTGTTCATGTTCTTCACAAGAGAAGGCCAATTTTGAGTCATGATGAAATAAAGGAAGAGCTCTGTAAAAATTTTAAAGTCTATGATATACAGACTATTTTCCTTTCCATGTTTAAGATGACAAAAACACATTCTAGGGGATTTGGCTTGATCTATGACACTTTGGAGGATGCAATCAGATTTGAACCCGGAAGTAAACTAATGAAGAATGGAATTGAAGTTCCAAATCCGAGAGCTAAGAAGGATTGTCCGAATAAGGCAAAAAAATAAGGGATGTTAAAAAAATTAGGGGTTTAAAATGAATTTATGGGAGTTGCACTTGTTGTGATGAAAAATTTAGTACTTTAATTTTTGCTTCATGATTTATTGATGATTCATGGAGGGTTTAAAGGAACGTGAAAATTTAGTTTAATTGAGATTTTTGTATATGAGATGAATTTGAAAAATTTAGGCACTAATTTGCAATAAAAATGGGATGTTTATTATGGTATTCTTTGTTTGTTTAAGGGTCCAAAAATAAAATTCACAAGGGTATGAACTTATGAAGCTGTTATAGAGTAGGATTAAATTTTTTATTATTTAATAATGTTCATCATTGTGCATTTCTAAACTTAAACATTAATGGATAAGTTTGAGTAATGATGATACTTACGTTGTATTATAAGTCTGAATATCCCAAATAATCAAAAAAGAAACCTTGATTAATTGACGATTATCACGATGATTGAAAACAATGGCAAGGATGATGATGAAAACATCATGAAATATTACGTGGCCCAAGATTGCTGAAGTGTGTTCCTTTTCTTTATTATGGATTTTTCACCTTTTTGCTATTTCATTTTGACATTAATTGATCTTAGTTTGAGATTATTTAATTTATATATACACATATTCTAGTCGATTTGACATGAATAAGCATATACAACATTCATAGGGATTATACTAATAACAACAATTTTAGAGAGTTCAAGAAGGCGGTAGAGAATTCTCAATGTGGAAAGTGGTTTTACATTATAAAATACACTAAAATAATAACACATTGCAAGTATTTTTAGAAGAACCTAATTGCATAAATAAGAGTCTAATCTAGACGATAATGATGATGAAAATGATGTTGATGATGACGATGAAAATAATTATGATGATGATAACAAAACCATAGCCATGATTACCACAACAATGATAATGACAATGGCATTGAATATGACAATGATGATGATGAATTTGATGACAATGACGGTGATGACGATGTTGAGGATGACAACAATGACGAGGTTGATGATGATGCAAATGATGATGATGATGATGACAATGATGATGATGACGACTAAGAAAACCATGCGCAGAACACATTTTGTAAATGTTAATAGTAAATAACTTTAAACCATAAACAATAACCTTAAATAATATTGTATCAATGTGAATAATGATTATAGTTAAAGCATATTACAAACAAAATTCCTTGAATACTCAATAAAAAACCTAAATCAATTGACGATGATGATGGTGATTGACAATGGGGTAACTGCACCAAGATGGTGGTCAACTAAGTGGACATAAAAACCCAAAATTTAGGTATCGCGAGCGTGGTTTATAAACCATGCTCGTGATTTTTAAACCATGCTCGTAATCTGTTTTTATAGGTTTAATGATTTTTGAACCCAAAACAGCGATCGCAGTTTACAAACCATGAGCACGGTTTAAAACTGAGCTCGCGGTTTCAAAATGTGATCGCGGTTCTCTGAGACAAAAAATACAGACCCGCGACTCCTCATTTTTCCTTTCCAACCGCGATTTCTCCTACACCTTTGGCACTCATGCTTTGAATACCCCCTAAAAACAACTCTTTGGACTTGTGGATCATGATAGTTTGAACCATGCTGCCAAGACAAAGAGGGAGGCCCTCGATTTTGATCAATTTGTTTGCATTTTAGGTTTTTTTGTGATTTTCATGGGTTTTTAAATTTTTGTTTATGTATACAATTTTTTTGTTTTGTCAATTTCTCGGCAAACTCATAATCTTGCAAACTATCAAAATATTCCTCAAAACCCTCCAAACATTCCGTAAAACCCTCCTTCAAACATAGATCCGCCTCCTGTGGCTCCTTTTTCCCCACGGAACCAATAGGAACACAAGTTGATATCATTGGAAAAATATGACAAAATAAAATTGCCATTGAGAACCTTATTCAGAATATAAGACAAAATCATTCCACAAATCCGTCCTACATGACTTTAGCCAACACATTGCAAAACATTGATTGGCGAAGTTGACTCCCAACCAACCAAATAGATAGATGGAATACCTTTAGAGGTGATTGTAGGTAGTGGTATGCAAATAAATTATCCCATGTGGTCGTAAAAGACAAAAAAATGGAAAAGACCGCATTTGTGCATTATTTACTAACCCAAGAACCAATGCTCCCATAGTTACTTGTAAACGGTTCCCAATCCATTCGTGCCACGATGACCGAATCAAGAACAATTTTTGGGACCGATGGTGGATGGTTTTTGATTATCCACCATGCAACAACAATGAGGTTTCCATCTATTTTTTGAAGAAATTATATTGTGAGTTCGTGCTTAATGAGGTCCCAAATTATTTTGACTTTTCTGATTTTTATGGGTGAGGTGGTGGCTCGCATGAGTAGACTCGATGCACCCGTAGGTCAACCAAGTATCCCCATGACCCAAAGCCCCCACTTCGCCTTCGATTATCCCTCCTACAAAGTGAAGGAGGTTGTGGAGATTGACACACGACATGCATTGAGGGAGCTCACCGACACTCGACCCAAAGATAGTAAGAAGATTACATCCGGTGATGTTGGTGGAGGTGCTAGTTCTAGCGCACCACACCACTGTGGATCATGTGGTGCCATATGCACTGCGGGCGAGACATCATTTGCTAGATCACATGATTTCTTTTCTCTAGATGAGATGATGGCGGATGTTTTTTGGAATTGGTGCAATGATCTTGGTCTTTCACAGGTAAATGTCAAATAAATATTTAATATCTATATATATATACAATAGTTTAATTCATGTTTGAGATTTTAATATATATGTATTTCATTGTATGTTATGTACATACATGTAAAAACTAATTTTTTATTTTATTTTAAATAGCAAAAGCCGGTGAAGGAAACATCCAGTCTTGACATGCTAGCTATTGCATCTGGGCATCGTGTATTACAAACGTAAGTTTCAAGTTGTACTTAAATTTCAAATTTCATTTTATTGTGCACTTTTATTATTATAATGTTTCACGAACTTACATGTACATATTAATATATGTTTGTCTTTTATACGTGTAGGATCCTGACAGGTCATCATCTGCTCTAGGAACTGAGGCTATCGGCACGCCTCACGTGACTTTTATGTAGGTTAGTTTCTCTTTACACTTTGGTTCTAATTGTGGAAGTTCATTATTCTTTGGTTCTGTTATGTGGCATCATGTAGATTAATATTGATTTGTACATGTTTTTGTATAGTTTATGACTGCTAGAGAGACTCCTCCATATATGTAGATCGTAGAGGTTCTTTGTGAGATCCGCCATAGCAAGATCTGCAGATCCACTAACTAAGGTATAATTTTTCAAATTTGTTAAATTTATTTAAGAATTATTTCTTATTACTTAAATCACAATACCAAATTTTATACATGAAATATTTAATTTGAAATTTAATTATTTTTATGTAGTTTACCTCTCATGAGTCTACTGTTGTCCCTGCCATGTGTCAACGAAAAATTGATAGGGATCATGACATTGCGGTAAGATTTCACATGCATTTTAACTAAATTCTAAGTTTCTAAATTTTGAATGTATTTTAAAAATATGGGTGTTAAAAACTTGTTGTTTATGAATATGCAGGTTAGGTTGCAGGCTTGCTTAGAGACACCTAGGACCACACGCATGAAATCCGTAGTGGCATCTCCCTCCACTACATCCCCAGGTCGTGGACATGCTACTTATAGTAGGGCGAAGAGAGGGAAGATGTTTCATGATTAGATTCATAGGATGTGGATGTACATATATATATATATATATATATATATATATATATATATGGGCCAAGCTGGTCCTAGTTCATGATTCTTCATAGGACATTGTATATAGCCTTATGCAACCGCATGTGGTCTTATATGTATGACACACTTGGTTCGAGATGTACACATGTTATGAACTTATATTTTTAGAGACGTGCATTCAACACACTTATTTTGATACATTATATATCCATGTGTTGGTTTTCATAACGATATTACTTCTATGTTTGATTTGAATTCATTGCACATGATATCCTTCTATGTATATTAATTCTATATGTATGTTTGATTTAAAATTAAAAACTATGGTGCAACAATAAGAAGAAAATAAGCATATATCTCATGTACCATATTCTAGTGCAATAATAAGTTTTATGTATGTTATGACATGTACATGTCAAGGACTGAAATTTCACATGTTGTTGGAGTTGTCAGTAGATTTTAGGAAAATCTAGGTAGAGAACATTGTTCAGTAGTGAAGTGGGAGTTTCACTACTTGTGAGGAAAAATAAATTATTGCATCACCTATAATAATATTGGTGATTCAATTTGTGGATATTTTGATTCATATTTTGTAAGTGATTTGGAAAAAAAAAGATCGACTTCTAGTTATGCTATTACACTTGTAACAAGACCTATCAATTGGATTTCAAAGCTTCAAAATATTACAAATTTTCAACTACTGAGGTAGAATATGTAGCTGCCTATCATAGTTGTCAAGAGGTAATTTGGGTTAAAATTTTATTAGATGAGTTTTGAAGATATCAATAGAAGATGAAGGTATTGTGTGACAATCAAAGTGTTATTTAATTATCCAAGAATCTAGCTTATCACAATAAGACAAAGCATATTTTAGTTAAGTATAATTTGGTTATACATGTTATTGATGAAGGGATAATAGCACTTGACAAGGTACACACCATAGAAAACTTTGTTGATATTCTCACAAAACTAGTACTATTATAGAAGCAAAAATGGTGTTTATCTTCTATTCATTTGCAGAAAATGTGATGAGTTGGTCGTGTAATATATAAAGTGGATTGGTTATCAAGGTGGATATTATAAGATATGTGACAACAAAGTTAAATTTTAGATCCCTTTACGACAACATTTTTAGCTCACTTTCCAAAGGGGTGTGGGGGCTTCCCCCCACTCATGTCACAAGGGGTCTAGGGGGTAGTGACGAATTCAACCGATCTCTATTTTTAGTAAAGAAAATCCTAATGTTGTTTTCCTAGTCTATTTGTAGGATGAGGAATCCTAACTATACTTGGAATAAGAGAGTAACTATTGTTGAAAAAGTTGTAATTGTTAAAAAAGTTGTAATTGTTGAAAAAGTTGTAATTGTTAAAAAAGTTGTAATTATTGAAAAAGTTGAAAACGGTGGTTCATGGCATCGAATCGATTGCGCACGGAAATGTCCGGGTGGCCAAGTGAACACTAGATGAGGTGTCGTTTTGGTGCACGATAACGTCGTTGCTTTCGGTACATGAGACAAAAAAATTATTCAACTTCGACGGGTGAATAAGCGCACTCTGTGGCACCTAGAGATGTCTCATATGATCCTACACCTTAGCATAGTGACCCTCTACAATAGCCTATCTCAGTTTTTTCCTTCTCCAATCAGTGATCTCGTTGCCCTATTGTTTGCAAATGTGCCGAATAGTGTAGTTTGAGACAGTGTAAGGCTGTCAAACGGTATATTGTGTAAACGGTGGGTCATGGCACCAAACCGACTACGTGGACACATCTGGGTGGATGTGTAAACACTAGAGGAGGCATATTTTATTTTAAATAGAAAAATCCGGTGAAGGAAACATCCGGCGTCGACATGCTAGCTACTGCAGCTGGGCATGTTACAAATGTAAGTTTCAAGTTGTACTTAAATTTCAAATTTCATTTGATTGTGCACTTTTATTATTATAATGTTTCACCAACTTACATGTACATATTAATATATGTTTGTCTTTTATACGTGCGGAGATCTCGACAGTCATCATCCGCTCTAGGAACCGAGGCTATTGGCACGCCTCACGTGACATTTATGTAGGTTAGATTCTCATTACACTTTGGTTCTAATTGTGGAAGTTCATTATGCTTTGGTTATGTTATGTGGCAGTCATGTAGATTAATATTGATTTGTACATGTTTTTGTATAGTTTATAAGCTGCCAGAGAGACTCCTCCATATATGCATACTATAAAGGTTCTTGTAGATACTCGCCATAGCATATGTAGATCCACTAACTCGAGGTATAATTTTTCAAATTTGTTAAATTTATTTAGGAATTATTTTTATTACTTAAATCACAATATAAAATTTTGTACATGAAATATTTAATTTGAAATTTAATTATTTGTATGTAGCTTACCTCTCATGAGTCGTTGTCCCCGCCATGTGTCAATGAAAATTGATAGGATCATGACATTGTGGTAAGATTTCATAGGAATTTTAACTAAATTCTAAGTTTCTAAATTTTGAATGTATTTTTAAAATATGGGTGTTAAAAAGTTGTTGTTCATGAATGTGCAGATTAGGTTGCAGGCCTACTTAGAGACACCTAGGACCACACGGATGAAATCCGTAGTGGCATCTCCCTCCACTACATCCCCGGGTCGTGGACATGCTACTTATAGTAGGGTGAAGAGAGGGAAGATGTTTCATGATTAGATTCATAGGATGTGGATGTACATAGATATATATATGGGCCAATTGGTCCTAGTTCATGATTCTTCATAGGACATTGTATATAGCCTTATGCGGCCGCATGTGGTCTTATATGTATGACACACTTGGTTTGAGATGTACACATGTTATGAACTTATATTTTTAGAGATGTGCATTCAACACACTTAGTTTGATACATTATAGAGCCATCATATATGGTCTATAGAGGGTCGGGCCCTAGAAAAAACAACCCTTCACAAATATCACAATCTAAGGGGAGATGGTTTCATGTTTGGGTTTGATTTTGTAGATCAAGAAGGAGGGGAAATTCACATCACCTGTTTCAATGAGGCCGATGAAACATTCTATGAGAAGATTGAAAATGGGAAGCTATATACAATTTCCAATGGGAGGATTCATTGATGCAAAGCTATGTTACAACCATTTGAACAATGCTTTGGATATTTTCTTGCAACCTTCCTCAACCATAACTCCACTCATAGAAAATGAGGATATAATACCTTCCCATCACTTTCACTTCACCAAACTCAAGTACATACCTGCAATCGTTGCGGTTCTACAATTGATTTGATTGGCATTGTTCTAGTGATGTCACCATGCTCAACAAGTCGTAGGCATGACAAGTCTGAAATAAAGTGAAGAATTCTATGATTAAAAGACATGTCAGGATTAAGTGTAACTATCACATTGTGGGGACAATAATTAGATGAGATAACCAAAGAGCTTGAATATATGCTTTCTATACCACCACTTCCAGTCCTTTCCTTGAAAACTACTCGCATCTCCAGTTTCAATGGGAGCTTAGTTGACATCGTTTCAAGTACCAAATGTTACGTCAACCCTCTAGTTTCATAAACCAATACACTACATGGTTGGGTTGATTCTAATGACCGCTCCCTTCCAACGCCCTCTATCACAAGAAAATTCGGGGCCCTCCAAAATATTGACCTCTGAATAACGATTTTGCATGTCCTACGGATGGGGAACACCGAGAGAAATTGATGGGCCATGGTTATTGCAGAAATCACAAATAGCATGTCCTCTTCAAAAAGGTGACAAACAATGCAGGAAAAAGGTGAGAGAGAATGGTAATGGTTCATGGTTCTGTTCGAGTTACAACATACAAGTTCATAACTATGATTATAGATATGCACTCAGGATCGATCTAAAGGACCCAACAGGAGAACTCCAATCAGTTACCACTTTTGATGAGACAATTGAGTCAATCATGGGTGTTGCAGCTAGCGACATCCACCTATTGTCTATAGATGAAGATGTAACTAATGAAATTACAAGCAATGTCATCGGCAACGAATACTGCTTCACACTTTCCCTAAAAAAAGAGACATATTGTGGAAACAACAGATTGAAATGTGTCATCCTCAATTCAAATAAAATGGATAACAATGCAACTCCTTTGTAACCTTCTTTATGAAAATATTTCTAATGCACCCGTCCCTTCAAAATTTACACCCTCACCCATCCCATTCTATACTTTGAACTATCACCGCTATGTTAGTTATTTCATATCTATGTTTCGCCCTTTTTCCCTGCTTCAAAAGAAAAATGTTGTATTTCCTTATAAACTGACATACTATTGTCTCCTACTACTATGTGGATTGTAAGTACTTTTAAGAAAATAAATGCATATTACTTGCACTTTTATTATGTACGTATTTGCATCCTTGTATACTATTAGAACGTACTGTATCTTTCCATATAACAAATTTTCTTTTCCTTAAGCAACAAATGTAGTTTTTTAATCCTCAAATTGTTACCTCTTACGAGTAGTTCCCATTAGAACTCCACATGCATTTCAATTGTGTATAGTTTATTGATTTTGAATTATTTCTACATTTATATGTACTCCATAGGTGTGTGACTTCGCAATCATGTCGACTCCTACAAAATGATCTCGACAAAAGAGAACTACGTAAAAATAAAGTTCACATAAATCTTTGAGAAACGACGTTGTCACCTAGAGCATAGAACAATGAAAATATCTAATATATGTCAAATTACAATGACCAACAACCTACCATTCCCTGACATTCCAATCTTGCCATCAAATACAAATACTATAGGATTTCCAACAAACATAACGCAAGTAACTTCTATGGAAACAATTTTACACGACCATACCAATTCCATTTGTACTAACCCATATTTGCTAACCACTGCCATGTCTCCCCATTTTCTTGGGACGCCACATGAAACTATCTTAAGTACCGACCTTGCTTTGATTCCCGCACATGTACAACCACTTCCTCCTCTCCTTCTAAGCTGCTTTGCACCTTACAATCCATAATCGATCCAAACAGAACACCCTACGCCTTCCCATACAAATATATTTCCCATATTCCCTCCATCATTGCAAACTATTGAAGCCCAGTGCAGTCCGCAAAAGAATAGATTTGTTGGTGAACATCCAAAGTCGCTCAATCTATTTGGAAAATTACCCTAAAATTAAAACAATTTTCTTTGAAGGTTTTCCTTCTTGTAACAAATGTAAAATCGAAAAGAACGGCGTACCGCTTCTCTTTGTGGAACAACATGGACCATTAAAAACAACCTACCATTCTTGCATCTTTAACCCAAATTGATGAGATTCTTATCGCATGAGTCAATCCATTCCTGTAAGTCACCTAAGTATGTGGAGGATAATACAAATACTCAGGACACACCATAAGTTTCCTGTAAAACATTACTTCAATAGAAAGTACCTACCACACCGCCTTGGAGATTTGGACATAGTACTCATACAAAGGGAAGGATCTAATTTAAAAATTATGATTTCTACATCAGTAGATCTCATGTTTGGGAAGCCTTGCAATATAAAATCCAACATGATCCCTATTACAAATATTTCTTAATCAACCATGATGCCCTTTCCTCCCTACCATCCGAGTAGCGACGTCATCAGCTAGAGCATATAATAACGACAATCTCTAATATCTGTCAACTTACAACGACAAACAACCTACCATTCCCTGACATTCCAATCTTGCCATCAAATAAAACTACTGTAGGATTGCCAACCAACATTACGCAAGTAACTTCCATGGAAACAATTTTGCACGAGCATACCAATTCCATCCGTACAAACCCATATTTGCTAACTACTGCCATGTCTCCCCATTTTCTTGGGACACCACATGAAACTATCTCAAGTACCGACCTTGCTTCGGTTCCTCACACATGTACAACCAGTTCCTCCTCTCCTTCTAACTGCTTTCCACCTTGCAATCCACAATCGACCCAAACAGAACACCCCACCCCTTCCCATACATAGAGATTTCCCATATTCTTGCCCCTTTCGAAAAAAATTGAATCCTAGCGACGGTTCTCGTAAAATAATAGATTTGTTGGCGAACATCCAAACTTGCTCAATCTATTTGGAAAATTACCTTGGAATTAAAATAATTTTCTTTGAAATTTTTCCTTCCCGTAATGAGATGAAAAACTAAAAACAGGGCCACCGCTTCTCTTCGTGGAACAACATGGACCCTGAAAAGTAGCCTACCATTCTTGCGTATTTAACCCAAATCGAGGATATGTTTATCGCACAAGTCAATCCATTCCTTCAAGTCACCCAAGTACGTGGAGGACAATACAAATAATCAGACACACCATAATTTTTCCACCAAACATTACTTCGATAACAAAGTACCTACCACAATGCCTTGGATATTTGGACATACTACTCATACAAAGGGAAGGATCTAATTTTAAAAAGTATGATTTTGATGTCAATATATCTCATGTTTGGGAAACCTTGAAATATAAAATCCAACAAGATCCCTATTACAAAGATGCCTTAATCAACCATTATGCCCTTTCCTCCCTACCATCTAAGCGGTGACATCGTCACCTAGAGCATGTAACAATGAAAATATCTAATATCCATAAACTTATAACAACCAATAACATACCATTCCCGATATTCCAATCTTTCCATCAAATACAACTAATGTAGGATTGCCAACCAATATTACGCAAGTAACTTCCATGGAATTTTTTTGCATGAGCATACTAATTCCATCCGTATGAACCCATATTTGCTAACCATTGCCACGTCTCCCCATTTTCTTGGGATGACACATGAAACTATATCAAGTACCGACCTTGCTTGGTTCCCCACACATGTACAACTAGTTCCTCCTCTCCTTCTGACTTCTTTTCACCTTGTAATCCACAATCGACCCAAATAGAATACCCTACCCCTTCCCATATATATAGATTTCCCATATTCCCACCCTTTTCGTGAACTATTTAATCCCAACGCCAGTTCCGTAAGAGAATAGATTTGTTGGCGAACATGAAAACTTGCTCAATCTGTTTGGAAAATTACCCTGGAATTAAAATAATTTTCTTTGAAGGTTTTCCTTCCTGTAACAGATGAAAAACTAAAAAACACGGCCATCGCTTCTCTTCATGGAACAACATGGACCCTAAAAAGCAACCTACCATTCTTGTGTCTTTAACCAAAATTGAGGAGATGTTTATCGCATGAGTCAATCCATTCTTGCAAGTCACCCAAGTACGTGGAGGAAAATAAAAATACTTAGGACACACCATAAGTTTCCCGCAAAACATTACTTCAATAGCAAAGTACCTACCACACCGCCTTGGAGATTTGGACATAGTACTCATACAAAGGGAAGGATCTAATTTTAAAAAGTATGATTTCTACGTCAGTAGATCTTGTGTTTGGGAAACCTTGCAATATAAAATCCAACACGATCCCTATTACAAAGATGTCTTAATCAACCATGACACCCTTTCCTCCTACCATCTGAGTCGTCAAATGTTTCCTCCTCTCTTAACATAACCATGTCAAAACTGCCCCAAATGTAAACTGCTCTATAGATCATGGTATTGATGTTTCCATTCACTTTGACGAAATGTATGAACACTCATCCTCTTTAGTACCAACACCACACAATACAGAATAGAAGAAGAGGAAATTTAATAGTTCTTGCTCAATCACAATGGTAACACCCCATTTACCATGCCATGGCTAGAGCTTGGGATCTCACCTATAAATGAATACAATACGAGAGGTCTCTGTTATCAATGGCTTTCCCAACTTTATTTATGGTAGGAAAAGAAATGTGGAAGCAACCCCACATAAAATAAGTTCTAATGCATGAATACGCTATTCATTTGATGCGCTACCAAGATGGGAATTCCAGTTCCCACCCAAGATTTCACTACTTCCTTCTAAACCTCATAATGCGGCACAAAATCCAGTCCACAGCAATAATTTTCATGAAACAAAACATCAAATCTAGAATCCCTCCAACAATTGGAGATCTGTGAAGACGACTATTAGAATGCCCAAAAGACAACCTCTTAGGCAATTTAATACCCTTTGGATTGAGCCTTCGAGGGACATGTTCATTCGGGAAAAATTAGAAGCAAGCTTTCAAATATGCTTTGGAACAATTTGGGACACCAAGCTTATTCTTCACTCTAAGTATTGTAGACACTAAATGTCCAGATCTCCACAAGATTCTGTCTCGGTGAGTGCCCTACTAATCCTCGAGCAACATAATGTTGGAGAACACTTAACATTGTCTCAAACCCTCATCGAGTATCAACATACCTGCATCACGATTCACAATATTTCATGAAGAAATACTACGAAGGAACTTGGAGCAAGTAGAATTTTGGTACAGTAATAAAATCTACTTTTTAATTAGTTTGTTCCAAACTACATAGATAATATTTATGTTCACTCATCTCGCTAGGTATGAATGGAAACATAGAGGATCCACACACATCCATGGTTTATTGTGGCTTGAGAACGCACCTAAATTTGATGCAATGGAATGGGAGGATACAACATTTATTAAGGAAACAAAACAATACTTTGATAAGTTTGTGTTTGTCTCGAAACCTCTTTCCGGCTTGCAACCGCTTGGATTTTGTTCACAAGTCACTCCTAGACAACCCTTGCTTGCTAGATACAACACAAATTCTATCATCCTCCCCATGTGCGGACCTTAAAGAACTGCTTAATCATTTTCAACGCCACACAAAATTTTGAGCACACATGCCTCGTGTAGAAAGCAATCACAACTACAGTGTAGGTACAACACACCCTGGGCCACACAACCTACTTCATCCCTTCTCATTGAAAGTGATGGGAAAATTAAGTACCTCCCTTTGAGAAACGATGATAGACTGAACATCCACAATCAAACTATGATATCCATATGGAGAGAAAATGTTGATTTCCAACCATGATACTTTCCCGCCATGCAGTTCTTAAGTATATTGCAAAATATGCTTAAAAAGCAGAGCAACGTTCAAAACCTATCACCAAATGCTATCCATATTTTCAAGAGATGCTGACACGGATTCTCCAACACACATTGCAATCCGTAAAATGCTCATATAAAGCATTTTTGAACATGACATAAGCGCATAAGAAACATGACACATGTAAAAATGCCACTTGTTATTTGCAAACCATTCGTTTGTATCATTAAATGTTGGAAAACAAATCTTGAGACATGTCATTGAAAGTCACACCGATGTACAATAAACAACCACTTTCTTGGATATATATAGAGTTCATCCCTGTAACCATGGAACACCTACCACTTATTCAAGTTGTTTGATATCAGAGCTACATCAAGAACCATAAAGGTGATAAATGGAAAGTGTGATCGAATCAAGAAATTGTTCGGGTCTACCAAAGACTTTTGGATGTCCTAGCTCAAGATTCAACGTCCTATGACCTTTTTTGTTTGTCAAAACTCCTTTTATACAATACTTTCATAAATATTGCCTCCGAATTTAGATCAACCCCACATGAAATCAACAATACTTGGGACCTATAAAATCATAACTATAGACTGTGGCGTGTTTTACGCACTTCCTTAGACACATCACATGCTACAGATGTTAGTTCTGACTCTTAGGTCGATGCAATATTCAACATGAACCATTACAAGAATGGCAGGTCTTCACACAACTTCTTCTCGGGAAACAACATGGGTCTTGATAGTCTTGAAATGTTGGGGAAACAAGATTTTGACATACACAATAATTGGAACATACATGATGTTCCACATGATTTGCAAATAACTGGTTCATCATTCATCGAGAGAGAAAAGGTAAACACAATTAACACCAGCATGCAAGCCACACCACCATCTTCCACACTTCCTTTTTCTTCAAAACAACAACTAGCTCTTGATACCATACTACACCATTCAGCAAACAAAACCCTTCTACCTCCACTAAGATTGATAATTCAAGGAACAACTGGCACAGGAAAATCATTTCTGATAAATAAAATCCAGAATTCATTCACATCAAAGCATCAACCACATCTCCCTCACCTCTCCTTCTGCTCACCCCTACCAAAGTGTTTCAACATTCAACATCTCTCGCACCCACAATCCATATAGCCCTCTATATCCCAATCAAAGAACTAAAACCCTTGAAGGCCATGCATTATCATCTTTTCAAGAGTCACTGAAACATATATAATATGTTCTTATTGATGAAATGAGTTTCATTGGCCCAAAGTTGCTAAGAAAAATTGACAATAGGCTACGTGAAGCTTTCCCACACTCAAAAACATTTGAATTTGGGAACAAATCAGTCATCCTCCTTGGCAACCTCAGCCAATTACCACCAATTTTTGAAAGTCCTCTTTATGCAAGTAAATCCTATAGAACCAACCTTTGGAAGGGATTCCATTCTTCTATTACACTGCAAACAATATTTCGGCAAAGAAGAACAACCAATGCACAAGTTTTATTGTGGAATTTACTACTCCACGTGCAAGATTCAACCCCTCTTATTAAATACTGGGAACTCTTAATGTCTCACACAGACACACACCTAACTTAGTAGGAGCTCAACATTTGTAAGGACACACCACATTTGTTTACAAAAAATGATCTCATGGACTCCCACAACCTTCAGATGTTGAAGGCATTGAACGTTCGATCACCAAATTCATTGTTGAAAGTAATAGGCGGGATGGACGAGGAGATCCTAATGATGTTTAGTTGGAATAAAAATTTCTACTATGTAAACAAAAAAAAATCATGCTTATTGAAAATTTATGGGTTGACACATGCCTCGTAAATGGTGCTACAAGAACAATCAGTGACATTGTCTACGACACACCAATTCCACCACCAACATTAACTTTTTGTAGTTGCCAAATTTGATAGATACAACGGCCCATGTTGGGATCCCTCTAACCCATTACATACTCCGATAACCCCTATTCAAGAGGGAATCGAAGATAATTTCCATTTAAAATGGTCTGGGATTAACTATCCACAAGTCCCAGGGACTTACTTTGCCTAGAGAAAATGTCGACATTGGAACCAATGAAAGGCATGGCCTGACATTCACATCTTTCTCCATAGTTCCCTCACTTGTAAATCTGTGCATTTCACCTCCTTTTTCATTTGAAAGGTACTAAAAATGGTGCATGTACCAACACTTGGAGCAAGAAAAAAGAAGGAAGCAAGACGACTAACACTAAACCCGTCATAAATACTACACTCTACTTTGATAACACCTCCGCTACTACTTTACTCAACACTTCTTTTATCCTAAGTGACATTGTTGTTCAAGAGGTATCAAATGTATTCATGTTTACTGGAAATAAAATTGCCCACAAAAGGATACCATTCATGATATAATAATTCAAATGTATGGAGGTCTTCATGTATACATGTTTAGTTCAAATGTCATGATATAAGATTTGTAACTTTTTATGTACAAATCTGTAACAAATTTAAATGTACACATACAACATTTCAATGTAATGTCGCATCTATATTCCTACACTACCACTATCAATCACACACCCTATCGAGTGTATGGAAGACTTCATGTATACATGTTTAGTTCAAATAAACTACTACCCATAACACTACCACTCATGATATAAGAATTGCACAAGGCTATGTATGAATTTGTAACAAGTTTGAAATGTAGAGATGGAACCTTTAAATGAAGTGATATCTACACTTCAAATCAATCAAACCCCTTAACAACATCAACTACAAAAGTAATAACTATCCCTCTAAATCAAATAACATATATCGTTTAGTGTTCACATTGCATTGTACACATGCAATTCCTACTACTTTACTCAACACTTCTTGTATCCAAAGCGACATTCCGTTCAAGGGGTATAAATGTATTCATGTTTAGTGAAAATAAAATTTCCCACAAAAGGGTATTGTTCATGATATAAATTCTCGCAAATGTACAAAGGTCTTCATGTATACATGTTTAGTTCGGATGTCATGATATAATATTTGCAGAATCGCATATGTACGAATCTGTAACAAATTTAAATGTAAACATACAACATTTCAATGTAGTGTAAAATCTATATTCCAACACTACCACTATCAATCACACGCCTTATCGAGTGTACGAAAGACTTCATGTATTCATGTTTAGTTCAAATAAACTACTCCCAATAACACTACCACTCATGATATAAGATTTGCAAATGTATATATACGACTTTGTAACAAGTTTTAAATGTAGAGATGGAACCTTTAAATGAAGTGATAACTACACTTAGAAAATCAATCAAGCCCCTTATCAAAATTAACTACAAAAGTAATAACTATCCCTCTAAATCAAATAACATATACCATTCAACTCTCACATTACATTATACATATGCGATTGCTAGTTCAAATTACAAACATATATATCGATGTGTTTTAAACTTTTAACAAAGAGTTACATTGAGATGGGGTTGGTTGTTAATTCCGATCGGAGGGAACTTGGAAGTGACGTGGGAAAGGAAGTGAGCACAAGTGACTTGGGTTAACAATGCAGTAATTAAACTAGTTATCATGAAAGGCGTTGTTCCACGTAAAATTCCCCCTCTAATATGACAACATTTAACAAAGGTGCATATTTTCTATATTGACGTTCATCTCAATGACCACCATTTCTCCATATTATCATAAGTAGAAATCCCCTCCAATATGACAACATCTAATAGTGCACATTATCATCGCATCGACGCCTATCTAAAAGCAATCACCATTGCTCCGTATTATAAAACCATGGGTCCGTACATCGACTGTTCCTAAAATACGTATCTCGCTATCAACTACGTAAACCAAGATTAAAGAAGCGGGAAACTCTTTAATACTTGCAAACTAAACCAAGTTGTTGATTTGAAAATCGAGATCTCACCAAATACACTTTGTTTAAAAAACAAAATTTGCAAAATTAAACCCAGATTCAATGAAAATCAAATCTTTGCCTCTGGTGCCGCAAATTTCACGAAAAAATGAGTAAATGTATGACTTTGTGCGTAAAAAATACATTTGTGAGCAATTAGAGGCAGATTTGCAAGCAATAATCCTAAAAAACCCATTGCTTTATGGAGGTGGAAAAGGAAATTATGGGAATACAAACATCTAGGATAAGCTAAAAAAATCACCTAGAGATCCGTTAGATTTTTAATCGGATGGCACAGAGTCCCCATGTGCACATGTTGCAAGGTTTGATACCACATTTCTCTTTGACGTTAGGATTTTTATTCTTGTTGTTTATTATAAATAATGGCATTAAATTTTGTAAATCATCATGTAATTTCGCATGTGTCAAGAATATTTGGCCAAAAATGGGGCAACTTGAGACTCTTGGGTTATCCTTTAAGGTAAACATATTGTTGTGGCTTCTTACATTGAAAGGCATTGTCACATGTAGAAATCCCCTCCCATCTAAGAGCATCTAATGGTGCATATTGTCTTCATCAGCGTCCATCTCAATGGCCACCATTGTTCTAGATTATAAGACCGTGGGTAGTGTGTATCAAGTTGTTCTAGAAATACAGATCTTTTATCGACTACGTAAACCATCAATTCTATACGGACAAAGTGAATACCTTGGATACTTATTTCAAGGATTTTTCCATACAATCTTCTTAGTTTGATCCCTCTAAATTTCTCCCTAGCTACGAAGTTGATGGTAGAGGAGTTCAAGGTGAATCATTTTCACCTTTGCACATGATCTCATTTAGACTAGTAATAATTTTACAATTAATGACATAATGATCTTGAGTGACGATGTTTATCCTAAGTCTCTGCTAATAGTAATTCTTATTATTATGAGAGTCCTCTCAAGATTTCCTATTGGGAATAAACAACTCTACACTATTATAAATATGTGTAAAGGGTTTTATTTATAAGGTTACCTTATATTGCTGTCATAATGTTATATTCAATGGCCACTCTATTCTACTTTCCTCAGTGGAACAATGATGGGTACTTATTTTCCATGGCTACTGTGTTCTACTATTGTTTTGTCTTACTAAAATAAGAGTTGTCTCCAAAATAATCTTCTCATTTTGAACATGGTGATCTTATATTATTATTCTTTTTTTTGGTAATATAAAAACAATTTCGTTATATATAGAGGGGAGAAATAAATATCCAAAATTTAATGAATACATCTATTTTGAACATCTAAAATGGGTTGGATTTGAGAATTGAGTATGGATCTATTTTGAACATCACTCGCTTGTTTAAGCAACACTATTGTAGATATGAAAGTGGGTTTACACCAGTAATTGATTATAATTAATTTTACAAATTGTAATTAAAATGTAATTAAATAAAATAATAAAATTAGATTTAATTGTAGAGCAATATATTCTAGAATATATAAAAAAGTGTAGAAATGACTTTTTTTACAAGAATAATAAATTGTTACAAATTAGTAAATTGTTGGATGAAATAATATCGGGTTCATGTATCATGAGAATATGGTTATAAAACAATTTACCATACTTGCTCCTCTCGATGCACCTAAATACAGATGGGCTTGATCCAAGTAATATGCTTTTCGTATACAATTTTTTTCTCATTTACCTCAATCACTTTAATGAACTCACTCAATGGTTTATATGCTTCCAATTTCTCCATTCTTCTTTTTTGAGATATCTACTTATAGAGAATGCCTCTATTTTCCTTGTCAAGACAACTTTCTCATTATTTACATGATACAAACATATCAACAAGCTAAGTATATCTATATTCAAATCAACAATTTTGTTTTAAGTTTATACACATCCAGGTTTTTCATTGCGGTCATTGGAATTTTTTAGATGAAAGATAAAATAATTAGTAACTCACAATCACATGCGAACAGTACAATGGAGATGCAAAAGGGGATGTGAGAAAAAGTTAAACTTGACAGAGGGAGATATTAGGAGAAAGACTGGCGATGAAGAAAGGATTTGAGGGAGGAGAAGTGCAAGGTGGGGAAAATGTTGGGGGAATAAATGTGAAACTCTTGTTTGTTATGACCAAACACACATGAATAATGAGCCACAAAGGATAACACTAAAAATTCATATCATAATGTATGTCGATGCATGGGGACACATGTAACTTACATGATGTAACTAGTTTGAGACTCAAACAATGCAATGTTTTATCGCCACATACAAAAAAAAGGGTTAGTCGAGGGAAGATGCAAAGTTTGGTGATCTTTTCAACGGTGTGAGATGCTGTCAGATGTTAGTAAGCTTGAATCCACACAAATATTGATGCCTTTGATCTTGGATCCAAATGTAAATCCAATACTAAGTGAACTAGAGGGATCAAGTCAAGCACGGTGAAAGTACAATGTTCAATGCAAACATTATCCCATGCGCAACACATGGGAGAGACAATGCATATTCGGTAGATGGGTTTGAATATTACAATTTGTGTTATTTATCTTATGATTTATACCCTTTTGATATTTATTAGTTTGGTTGTGATGACCCGTGTCGTGAAATGCGAAGACAAAGATGTTATGTCGGCATGCCCATCACCATATTAGTCTCTTTCATATTACCCCCACTATTGTGTACTCCCCTCATTCCCTTTCGATTTCACATTAAATGGCTCGTGTACGATTCTAGTAATATTATGTGAGTGGTGTAAAGGAAATAAGGATGTGTTGAAAAATTTAAACTCGAAAAATTGAAACATTGCAAGAGAAAGAGGGACAATTAAAAAATGGATTGAGGGAGGAAAATTTTAGAGGTGAGGAAAATATTTGGAGGAACATACATGCATAACTCTTTTATTGACATTCCCAAGTCAAATAAAGAAACCAACATATCATCCTCTCAATTCTTCTACAACATTACCAAACATGCAACCAATTGCTATGCAAGACAAACAATCTATAGCTCACCTCTTTCAACTTACGCCACTCGAGGATCCTAAGCAATCACCGATTAAGCTGAAATATGGTTTTTATAGAAGTTAATCTAAGAAGTAAAATAGTGTAATAAATGTCTAAACTAAGTAAGGAAAATGACCCAAGCAACTAAGGAAGTAGAAATGTGAATCCCTAACATACAAAGAAAGGTAGGAAGGAGTTTAGCTGATTCAAAAAAATTGTTGGACTTTTTTGCAGAGATGGTTGGAGAAACAAGTAGGAGGAAATAATTGTGCGAGGTTTAGAAAAGTGCATGTTTGAGTAATTTGAGTGGACTGGGGAACTTGGTAGAGGATTAGGGCACCTATGGATTCCCTAGTCTAAGTTCTGGGTGCCTTGTGCGTGAAGGAGGTCCGAGAAAAAAATTGTAGGGCTATAAGAGAATGTGAATCCTTTTCACGCTGTTTTTGTAATTTATTGACCTTGTCTTTGGATGTCTTTGGTAATCAAAGATGAAGAGAAGATCTACAAAACACCAAAATATTAAAAAATAAAAATGAAAATAAAGGGGTTGGATCTGTCCTTAGCAGCCACAATGGTGGACTTAGTAATTGAGCATTGCACTACATTTGAGACCCAAATGTAGTTGTAGTGTGTGTGAGAGAATTGTGCCCTAATTTCTCTCATGTCGGTCATACTTTGTGAAGTAGTGAGCTATAACTATGTGTAGAAATGTAATAAATGGTGAATGTAATAAAATAAATTTCCCTCCTATGTAGTGTGATACGAGAGCATTTAACTAGCCTTGTTCCTTGTGATGGAGCTAGATGGATGCAAATGGAGCCTTAGATGGATGCAACCTTAGGTGATGATAGTAGTGACTAGTGCTTGGTCCCTCATTATGGTCTCATAACTTTATATTTATATAGTTCTCTTGATCTAATTTCGTAATTAACCCCAAAGAGGCCGACCACCAAAAATATAAAAATTCTCAAACAACTAGAAAGTGCCCAAAAGATGGAGATAAAGTGGAAAAATGATCATGGTGCCCCGATTAGGACAAGGTGCCTTTGGGCACCCCAATCAAGGCTAAAATGATGCAAAACAACAAAAACAAACTAGTCATGTATGTGTAAGAGGTCGATAGTGACGAAAGAAAGAAAATTAAAATGGCCAAAAGACGGGGTCAATTAGTACTTTTTGATTACCTAAAACCTTTGCTCATAATTCAAGTTAATGGTGTAATACATAAGAAGATTAAATAACCTCGAAACGATGGAGGGTTTAAGTTATCTCGAATGTGATGCTTGATACATGTGTAAAGTGATGGATCCTTGCTATGATAAAAATTGTAAGACCGAAAAAAATTGATTAGATAGGATGGAGGTGGAGGCTACCCGACTAGGAAAATTAGAGAAGCATGAAATCCCTCGGTGGATGTCAATCCTTGTCGTTCAAATACGATTGATATAAATTGACGATAAATTAAAATTTGTAGAATTTGAAGGAATTATAAAATCGAGTACAAATTGGATTGATTCAATATAGTTTGGATTAAAATAATTGAAAGTTTTGGCGTACTGCTCGGGTCAAAGCTGACCTAAAGCTGTGAAGGAACTGAGTCGACGAAGACTGGGATGGTAAAATTGTAAAAAGAACAAAATATGCAAACCCTGCAAGATCTAGGAGTGATGTGAAACTATATAGGCACGAGTATGTTGGAATCTATCTCAGCAGAGAGTTACGAAGAAAGCGAAGCCAGGAAGGACAACAAAAAGTGAGGTTATGGGGAAAAATTGAGACCAAGGCCTTGTTTGATGGTGTCCGAGGTGGAACAGTGGATTTTGTAGTGACAAAGAGGTTAGGATTAAGGCTTACCAAACTAGGACAAAAGGTAAGCACATGTAGAGGAAGGGGATGGATTTGAAACAAAAAAACAAAGGTTACAGAGATTGAGTAAACAACGATTCGTAGGGGTTGATGAAAGCGTGATAGGGATTGATGGAGTTGAGGAAGGCACACTAGATGATCAACCTACAAGAACAAATTTGTAAAAATAAGTTGATGATGAATGGGAAGGAAGAAATTAGTTTTATAGGGTTGGTGGTGACTAGTGGGTCGCACCAATTCCGGGGAAGGTTTCCGTAATAGGAAGTTTTTTCTATTTTTAACATGCTTTTGGTTTGTTTTAAGGGTTGGCCGAATGCTTTAAAGCATTAGGTGGGAATGGGTTGTTTGGGATGAGGTGTAGGTGAGTTGGAGATAAGGATAGGTTAGAAAAAACATGGGGATGCATAAGACATATATTTGGAATGAAAGCATTCCAAAATAGAAGTTAGTTAGGGCATGTGGATGTGGGTACTCATTAATTAATTAATAAATTAATTAATTAATTAATGTAAATTAATAAAGATTAGATGATTAATTAATTAATTAATGAGACTTAATTAATTAATGTTAATGATGAGGACTGGATAAAGAGGATAAATGGGCATTTAATTAATTAATAAGGATGAATAATAAAATATGCACACACAAGTGAAGAGGATATAGATACCAAAATTAGGTGTCTACATTTTTCCTTTTTGTTGAGTGGTTTGCGGTAGCAAGCCATGAGACAAAAAAAAGGGTTGGATGAGGATAAAGGATTGATGATAAGCTCCCCCTCAAATGGGGGATCGATGACGCCAAGGGAAATCGATGACACGTTTGAAAAAGGTAGATGAAAAGGGAAGGTGGGTGATGAAAGATGGGTGAAAGCATAACCAAGGAAAAATGCCCCAAGAAAAAAAGGATACAATAAGGATGGAAAACTATGGCGGTGACTCCAATATCACATCGTAGGGGAAAATTGTGGTCTCAACAGAGATGGAAAACAATGTTCTATGGACCAGTGAGTGGGTGAAGATCATTGTAGTATGGATGTAGCCGGGATGACCAATGGGTCATGGGAAAGTCATCAAAATATGCAACTATATGTGAAAAAGTATGTGAAATCCTTTGTACATGAGGAATGAGTGAAAAAGTTATGCGTCCACAAGGGATGAGGATGAATGATATGGTGCCCAATGGGACATGAAAAATGGCCAAGAAGGAAAAATGGATGAAAAGGATGATGAGATAATATGCCCCAAGGGGGAAAGTATGGCCATGAAGGAAAAAAGGAAAAATTAAAATATGCCCCAAGTGGGGAAAAGGGTATAGACACCAAGTAGATTTTGTGCACAAAGTAGATTAGGATAATCTAAGGTAAAATTCCCAAAGGAAGAGTAAATATGGCCACCAAAGTGGACTTCAAGATTGAAAAGACAATGCCCTAAAAGGAAAATGCCACAAAGTGGACTTGGAAATGAGAAGGAGAGGATTCGAATATGAAAACAAAATTCCCTAAAGGGAGATATAGAATATGGCCATGAATGTGGACTTTGGAAAAAGGATGCCCTAAAAGGGATATAAGTATGGATAATGGGACTTTTGATAAAGAAGACTAAAACGTAATAATAACAGTGATTGTAAAGTATAGTGACCCAAAGGTACAAATGAGACTACATCATATCAAGGAATCATGCATGAGAAAATATTCCTCCAACCACATGGAGGTAAACAAGAAAGGATCTTAGGTGATGTAAGGCACATGTGACCAAAGAAAATGCTAGTAAATAACCAATGATAGTTAGTCATTTGAAAAATCATAAAGAAATGATGGATGAGATGATCTCATAGACCTAATGTTGACATGAAAAAGGGGTTTGAGATGCACTTGTACAGAGGAAAGAGGGTTCTCCAAAAGTGGTGTTCCTAAACTATGCCCCAACTCTAGGAAGGGGAAAGAGAAAGTTGATCAAATGGGAAGCTTTCTTAGGATGTTGATAAAATGGAAGGTTGATCAATGTGGGAAGCCTTCAAATTCCATAAGGAGTAGCCATCCTTTGAGGGTATGGTCTACTTTTTTACAATATATAGATGGAAAGAATAAATGATATCCATCCTTTGAGGGATCGGTCTATTTATTTTGATTTCATTTTTGATTTTTTTTTGATTTTTTTTTTTTTTTTTATGAATGAACAATTTTCCTTTGAGGATCAATCTATTTTTGATAACTTTGATTTTGATTTGAGCATCCATGATTTTTATTTTACATGGGGGAGAGCTAGGACTAGCTAAGTAGACCACTTAGGAGGGGATAAAGAGTGTACAAGAGACACCCTAGACCCTTTGCATGGTTCCAATAGGTGAATAAGAGGAAGATGGATGTGATGATCATGGAGTTCTCACCGAAAGGGAGAACCTATCCATAAGGAATATGCTATGGGAAGAGCCATGGTGCCCATATTTAAGGTCACATCTAGGAAGTGATGGAAGACCACATAGTTCCAAATCATCACAATGAGAAATGGAAATGGATAAGATGGAGGAATGATCTAGAAGACATGACTAAGGGCACATTGGTAAATGTGCTAGTAATAGAATGGTCACAAGTGCAATGTGTTAAGTGGTTCCACTTCCAGTTTACCATCAAGGGAGGCTAGATGATAGGCTCCGACCCATACTTATGCATGATAATGTATGGTCCGATCCTATTAGGGGAAAACTTTCCATGTTGGCTTCTTTCTAGAGTAGTGACATTCTGATTTTATTTGAGGACAAGGTCACCGACATTAAAGTCACATTCCTTAAGGTTCTTATTGTAAGCATTTTGATGCACTCTGATAAACATGATGGTGTTCAAGAGTGAGAAGGTGACACTCATCTAGTATCTCGAGTTGTGTGCTAGATGAGCTTGGTGATAATCTTCATCAGAGATGAAGTCGTGAAGGGACATGTAAAGATGGGATTTGAACTTTGAGAGGAGGATGGCCTCAAGAGCCGTAAAAAGAGAAAAGGGCGTAGTCCCAGTGGAGGTATGAATACTAGTGCGATAGGCCCAAAGTGCAAAAGGAGATGGAGATGCCAATTATGACCTACTTGATCAATGGTTTTGGCAAGAATGTTTCTAAGGGTTTTATTAGTAGCTTCAGCTTGGCCATTAGCTTGGGGATAGTATGGAGAAGAGAAACTAAGTTGGATGTTGAATGCGTCACAAATTTTCTTGAGGTATTTGTTTTTAAAGGACTTTTCATTGTCCGTAACAAGCTTATGGGGAATGTCAAAGCGGAAGATGATGTGTTGATAGATAAAATTAATGATAGGACCAGATTTGGTTGAGGTAAGTGGGATTTCTTACCCACTTGGTGAAATATTCAAGTGGTCATGATGATCGAATGATGTTGTTGTGAAGAATGGGGATTAATAAGACCAATAAGATCAAGGCCCCATTGTGAAAAGGGCCAAAGGTCCTGAGCCGCTATAAAAGCTTGACTAGGAATATGAATGAGATTGGAATGTTGCTGACATTTTTCACATTTCTTAATGTATTCATAGCAATAGTCATGATTAAGGGAAGGCTAGTAATAGCCAAGATGAAGAACACACTTAGCAAATGGCTAAGCCACTAAAGTTCCCACCACAAATACCATCATGTGGACTTCTGGATGGCCCGAGAGGCTTCATGGGATTTGAGACATCGAGAGAAGGACACCATCAAATCATGTTTATAAATAATGCCACCAAGGATCACATAGTGGTGAGCACGTTAAAGGAAGGACCTCTTAGCATTTTTGGAGAGATCAGGAGGAAGGATGGATTTGGATAGATAATCAAATATTTGAGAGTACCAAAGGTCTGGTGAATTAGATTCAATAAGATTAACTGAGGTAATTCGTGAAAATTGGTCATGGTGATGAATGACAACATGAAGCTTGGACTCCTCTATTTTCCATGGGATGAGCCGTGAGGGATGCCATGTATCAAAAATTGATTTTTTGATGGGAACAACTTGGATGGTGTAAGAGTCAAAATCTTCAAGAAGAAGATGAAAAATGTCATGATATTTTTGAAGAGTATCATTTTTACATTGATACTCACATATGACTTGTTTGATTATGAGCTCGAATCTCCGTAGATGTCAATAATTTGAACACCTAAAAAGATGGTGGTTTCAAGACCCAGGATGAGAGCCTCATATTCCACCATGTTATTTGTGCACTCAAAATTGAGTTTAAATGTGAGGGGAATAGGAGTTTCCCATGGAGGAATGAGAATGACACCAACACCTCCCCCTTGTTGACATTTTGAGCCATCAAAGAAGAGAGTGAATTTGAGAGGATTATATTCATGATGAAATTGATTAATGGATTCATCTAGAAATTTCTCATGAGGTAAATGTGTACTAGGAAGAGGGGATTCTACCAATTGGTTAGCAATAGCTTTCCCCTTAATGGATTTTTGAGTGATAAACTCAAGGTCAAAATCTATGTCATGAGCATGAGCCATCGAGTAACGTGATCATTGTGATAAGGTTTGGACTGCAATGTCTTAAGAAGATGAAATCTAGTCATGACGTAAGTCTTGTGGTTGAGAAGATAATGTCGAAGCTTAGATGTCATGAAAAGAATAAGGCACAACACAACCTTTCAACTTTAGTGTAGTGGGTCTCATAGTCATGTAGAGTATGACTGATGTAATAAAACCTGCTCATGACCTTGGTCATCACGATGTGCTAGCATGGCCCCTAGAGCATGATTAGTGGTAGAGATATACAAATAAAATGGCTCTCCATCACATGGAGGTGTGAGCACTAGTGGAGATAGGAGATATTGTTTTAGATCATCAAAATATTTTTGAAAATCATGATCCCAATCAAATTCAATATCCTTCCAAAGGAGGTGATGAAAAGGTTGAAAGTGATTAGAAAGTTGTGAAATGAAATGGTGAATAGATTAAAGGTGGCCTTGAAGACTGCAAAGTTGCTTAAGATTGGTAGGAGGAGGAATTTCAATGATTGCCTTAATTTTTGTGGGATCGAATTTGATGCCCCTAATAGAAATGATAAATCCAAGGATTTTCAGTTAAGACTCTAAATACACATTTGGCTGGATTAAGATGAAGGAAAAGTGAATGAGGGCACTTGAAAAGGACTTCGAGAATGGAAAGATGATCATCATGATGCTTAGATTTTCCTAAAAGATCATCAACATGTAGTCTTCAATGGTTTTTATGGATGAGATCATGAAAGATATAAGTCATGGCCCACTGATAAGTAGCACCTGACATTCTTCAAACCAAAAGGCATGATGTGATAAAAAAAGGTCCCCAAGGGGTGATGAAAGAGGTTTTGTGTTGATCTTCTAGTGCAATGAGGATTTTATTATAACTAGAGAAACCATCCATGAGAGAAATCATCTCATGACCTATGGTAAGATCCACAAGTTGATCAATGTTTGGAGAGGGAAATCATCCTTAGGGAAGGTGAGATTGAGATCCAAAAGTCCATGCATATGTGTAGTTTTCCTAATGCTTTAGTGATGGGAAAATGTTGGAAACCCATTGGGATAGTCAATGGGAATGATGAAATTTTTTGTTAAAAGGCATGTTGTAACTCCTCTTTAACAAGGAGAGAAATGTGAGGATGCATAAAAAATTTTTTACTTTACCGGTTTAGCATTGGGATAAGTGATGATATTGTGGATGATGATAGAGGGGTCAAGACCTGACATGTCTGAATATGACCATGAAAAATCTTGCTATGATGGAGAGAGAATGCGGTGAAGATTCTAGCTCATGTGGATCAAGTGATTGGCCCACCTTGAGAATGTGAGGCTCTGTGGAGTCTCGATATTGACATCAATGGTGGCTTCATTAAGAAGAGTAGGTGAATTAGATGGTAAGGTCTTCTAAAGATAAGAATATTCTCCCCCATGTGGGAAAGGATGGCATCATCATCAACACACTGAAGAACATCAATGGTAGAAGAGTCTTCTTCTATCATCTCTGGATGGTAAAGAGGAAGGGACCTAGTTGATTATCACATTGATAGGTGAGTGGTCCCAAAGTTATGGTGGAGACTAAAAAAAAAATTAGAGGAAATGGAGATGGTGTCATCTAGTTCCATGTCCTCAAGATTCAAGAAAGATGGGGATGGTATGTTCATGTCCTCGGGTTGAGATGAGGAGAAAGTAAAGAAGGTAGGTCCATGTCCTCGAGCATGACAAGATCCTCGAGGGTTGGAAAAGATGGAGGAGGTAGAGAAGGCATGCCCTCATCTTCAAAATTCAGAAAGAAAAAGGAGGTGGAGGAGGCATGTCCATCAAGTATCTTTGACGGTGGGATGGGATAGAGGACCACTCCTTATAGCCCAACCCAAAATTTTCATAAGGTTTTTGACATTGATCAAGAATAAGGCCATGTGGGCCATGTTCATAATGGCCTAAAATAAATCCATTCCATGCACAATGATGGAAGTAGTTATATAAGCAAAATATGGGTTGTTGAGAAAGCTAAAGCCACCAGTATAAATCTGGTGTGTGGAATTTCATCGATGTGAGAGGAAGGGATATCAATGCCACCATAAATAAGATTGTGTGATGATGTGGTGGACCAAAAGGGACAAGATCCCGATGTCTGGTTGGTACATAGGTGCTTTATCAGGTCTACCAACATGGTTGGGAGTGGGAAGGGTATTAAGCATGAGAAGAAGATGATACTCCCCCATCGTAATTTTTTGTTCACCACATCATCTAGGAGTCTTTGTCAAGGAGTTTGGATGAGGGAATGAATGAACTAGTGGATGGTGTAGATGGATCATCCTTAGGGATGAGTATGTCATTTGGTCTATAAGTCATGTTACAACCTTGGAAGGAGGAGCATCCCTAAGAAGCGTTAATATTTTCCCTCATGCTCATATTTAAGGGAGTGATGAAGTGTTGATGGGACACAACACATGGCATGGATCCATGGTCATCGAGGAGAACATTGTATTGAAATTATCCTTCAATGATATAAAAGGTCTGTGGATGAGCTTCTCACCAACACAAATGGGAAGAACAACCATTCCCAAGGTGGGAGTGATGGCATCATTAAAGGCACAAAGGATCGTAGGTGTCTGAGTGATAGTTTCCTTTGGAATCTTAAGTTGATCGAAAAGTATGTGAAGGGATGATATTAATGCTTCACCCCACTATCAATCATGGACCTTTGAATGAACATATCATTGATCCTAATTGTGATGAAGAGGGGAAGGTCATGTTCTTCTGGTGGGATATCTAGAATTTCAGCTTTCATTGAATGATATAGCATAGAAGCAGTAAGTGACCCTACAAGAGATGTGAAAGGATGAGCTTCATCATCAGGTGTTAGAATGCATTTTAAGGCTTCAATAAGATCCTTCCTATGATTCTAGTGAGCTTTGGATGAGCTCATAGAGTGACATTTTGATTGGGGCTTGATGAAGTTGTCTAATGATGCTTTTTTCGATAGGCTTAGGGGCTGCTAAAATAGAAACCTTTGGTTTTGATGATGTGGCCAACTCCTTAGGGGAGGAATGGTGATATAGGTCCTGGCCTTTGGTTCGAGAGGTTGATTTGGGCTCGCGTGGGGATCGAGTGGTTACCCAAACTGCATTGATGAAAAAAGGAGGGTCATCACTGGGTGAGTCTTCTCCAGAAAGGAAAAATAACAAGATGTCAAACTAGATGTGGAGGAAGGGGGATCGGATTTGGCCCAAAGAAAGTCTCCCTTCTTGATGAGATTGTGAATAATGGCCTAGAGCACTCTATAATGCTCAATATCATGTCCAGGGTGTGATGAAAGGCACACATAAGGTTAGGATTAAACCATAAAGGCTTCTTTCCTTTTGGGTCAAAGGCCTTGATAGGAGGAAGTGTGAATTGCAGAGGTTTGTAGTAAGTGGTGGAAGATTTTTGTGTTTGATCTAATGAGAGCAGTTAGAAGATGTCTTATGGGACACTTTGGATGTTTGGGGTAAAACCCAAGTGTCTCGATGCTTTGATGATTTGGATTCATTTTTATTATTGATTGGTGTTTTGGTATAGGATGATCTTGGATTGGTGAGTTGAAATTTTGTGGTTCTGGAGTAGATGATCTTGGATTAGATGGTTTACTTCTAGGAGGGATCATAGGTTTTGTATGTGGGGACACACTATCAGGAGGGGCATCAACAATCTTAATTGGGAGTCATATGGTGATGCTGAAATTGGTTTGGGCATAGGAAACAACATCTATCTAGAGATGATCCATAGAAGATGGGGATTGATGGGATTGTGTTGATGAGGGAAGGGACACATCCGAGGTCATGGAAGGTAAAGTGATTTTAATAATTCTTCAAATGAAAAAATTTGGAGTGAAAGAAGAGGATGGTGAGGATGCAACCCTAATAGTTGATGGGTAATGGAAATGGGAAGAAGAACCAGTATAGGTTCCACAGATGGTATGATGGGAAAGGGCGGAACCGACATGAGTGAGGTAGTCAATCTTGCCAAAATGGATGAAGTATATAATGGGGTTGATGAAGGACCAATGACCTAGATGTGGAAATAGGTTGAAATGGTTGTTTCATAAATGTTTCTAAGGGCATAAATGATATATTTTCTAATGGGGTTCTAGTAGTTGTTGATGTGGGAGTAGATTCTGAAATAGATGTAGATGTAAAGATGTGGGGAGGATGTCAAAGGGAATAGAGGTGGTCAATGATGAATTTGTGGATGGAAGGGGCTCCTGATCATTAGTGTTCAGGGTGTTTATAGTATGAGCATTAGGTGTTTGGGTTGTGGTAGAGGTGGTGGCTTGACTTGTTGATGTATGATTTGGGAATGATTGTTTGAAAATGTCAAGGGGTTGATTGGGTGAAGCATTCGGATTATGACTTGAAGATCACCCTGATCGATGAGTCTTTGGACCAAGTCCTTAAAAGTATGACATATTTCTATGTCATGACCTTGGACCTGGTGATACTTGTAGTAGTGGTCTTCATGATACCACACAAGATTTGGTCTTGACTCATCAACTGGTCGGATAGGAGGAAGTGTGACAAGATTGGTTGTCATTAATTTATCGAATATTGTATTGTATGACTCCCAAGAGGAGTGTAGTTAGGTGTTGGTGAGTGACTCATTGTTGAGTCCATGTGCTAGATGTAGATGTCAAGAGATGATTTAACAACCATGACATTGGCTACCACCTTTGATTTGTCATTTGGTGTGGATGATTTAGTAAATTATTGTTTGGGTTTATTTGATTTGAGTTTTAAATGGCCCTACTCGAGGGCACGTGTTTCAAGTTTATGGGCCATGGTGAAGGCCTCATCAAAAGTTTAGAAAGATTGGATTTGTAATGTAGAAGATATATGCTTCACACATGACCATGAAAAGAGTTCAATAAGATCATCCTATGGAAGAGGGAAAGATAATTGATTTATGGTGTTACGCCATCATGATGAATTCTATGATGGATTCATCCTCAAATTATGATGGTATAGAGATCATTAATGGTTACTTTTCACACAATATTAATGAGAAGTGTTCCAAAATAATGCATGAGTAAGTGGGAAAAGAAAATATGAAGTATTGAGGTATATTATTGTACCAATCTAGGAAAGACCAGCCAAAGACATGGGAAAAGTGTGGAGCATCAAGTCTTGATCATGTGTAATAAGATAACATGCATGTTTAAATGCACAAAGATGTTGTTGTGGATCCTCCTTTTTATTAAATTTGGTGAATTTGGGTAATTCCCAAGTGTAGAGGATGGTTTAATTGGTATGGATGGGTGAATAGGCTCATTACATATTTTCTCATATGATAATGAGACCTTGGTCCCTAAAGGTTAACTTCAAGGTTGGCTAACCTATTTATAAGGGCATGCATGGGATCATTTGAAAGAGTTTTGGGGATGAGAGGTGGTGGTTGCATGTAAGAAGTAGTTGGATAGGTTTGTTGATAAACTTGGATGTGTTGGTGTTTGAGGAATTTTTTTTGAGAATAAGCCATGGGATGTGATTGAAAGGATGGTTGTTGAAAAATATTATTGGGAGATGGGAAGATGATAGGATAGTTGGGATTGGGAAGGTTGTGAAAGGTGTTGAGTAGGGATGTGGTATGAATAGGTTGATATTGTTGTTGAAAAGGGTTAGACACTGCATAATGTAAAGAACCCATGAAAGGGGGATGGGAAGCATTGATTGGCATGTTGGATGTAAGAAGATCATATTATCCAGACATGGGATATGATGTTTGGACTTGTTGAGTAGGGATACTAATGGGATAGTGATTGAAGAAGCTAGGGGAAGAGTAGTATTAATGGTTGTGTTGATTAACGGAATATTGTGAGGGATCAGGGTGACTATCTGGGTAGTCTGATGAGTCGAGGGATTGGTAGAGGAGGAAGCAAGATGGGCTACAGAAAGCTCATTAGCTGAGATGGGTGGCTTGAGGATTGGTTTGATAGGGATATAGATTTTTGGAGTGGTGGTCCATCTGGGGGAATCTGGGTTGATCTCCTAAGAAGATAATCTTGAAGTGCAACTGGATTTGCATCCAAGAGTTCTTGAAACATGGTATCACCGAGAGGGACCTTAGGTGGTCAGAAGGTTTTGATCAGATTGATGGTGGGGTGGCTGGCCTAGATGGGATAGATTGATGGTAAAAGAATGGATTGGTCTCTCCTAAAGTTGTAGTGTGAGAAAAAGGATTTGGTTGAGAGACATCGATAAGCAGTTGAGTGCTCAAGGGTACATATGAGTAAGTTGTTGTAGAGAACATTTGTTGAGATAAGGGATCATTTGAAGAAAATTTTGTTCCATTCTTTTGGCTGCTAAACAAGTGACTACATGCATGAAAATAGTTTTTACCCAAGCAAGTAAAGCATAAAATTCTTTTATGTTTTATTATTAAGAATGTATGAAAATAAAAGGGGATGGATAATCAAGTACTATAAAAGGAAAAACTATGTTTGGTTTGGGTTTGTTATGGTTGGGAAATGTCTAAGGTGGTTTTCTTGTTGGGTGATGAAATCCCAATCAGAAAACCAAGTAAAGGGATGTTTTGATGTGTTAATTAATTTGTGAGGTTTAAGGATATGTGTGATAAGATGTGAGATGCAGAGTATTAAACCCCTATTTAAGCTATGTGGGAAAGACAAGTAAAAAGAGTATTCCTTTTAAGCCCAAAATGAAATGTGACGTTGGATGAATACACAAGCAAGATAGGGAAGTACAATGCAAAAAGGAGTAAATAAGGGAAAAAGTAGAATACCTGGATAACACTTTTCCTATTTATCTGCACTTCTTGAGTGATGGGCGATCCAAGCCAAAAACTGAGAAAACAATAAAGCAAGGCCTCATGCTGCAATGTTAGTGAAAACAAGAAAAAATAGAATATAGAAAAGAAAAAAACCACCTAAAGGGTGGTCCCACAGCGTGCTATGAATGATTGTCCTAAAATTTCTTTCTAAGAAAAGTTAATGACTAGCTAATAAAAAGAAACTAAATAACCTCAGAAATGATGGAGGGTTTATGTTACCTCAAATGTGATGCTTGATACGGGCATTGAATGATGGATTCTTGCTATGATAAAACTACAAATAAGACTGAAAATGATTTGATTAGATAGGATGGGGGTGGGGCTGCCGAAAAAGTGGATCCGAGAAGCATGAACTCCTCGATGGATGTCAACCCCATCATTTTAGTAAAATGGATATAAATTGACAATAAATTAATAATATGTAGAAGAAGGAATTACAAAATTTGAAAGTAAAATTGATTAATTAAATATTGATGATTAAAATAACTGAAAAATTTTTAACGTACCTAGTTTGGGTCGATGGCGACCCAGACTACATGAGAACATGTCAACGTCGACCTGAGGGATAGATGGATCTAGGAAAATGAACAAAATATGCAAACCTTGCAAGATCGAGGAGAGATTTTAAACAACATAGGCTTGAGTGTGTTAAAATCTATCTATAGAGGAGTTATGAAGAAATAGAAACTAGGGAAGGACAATGAGAAATGAGGTTATGGGGAAAAATTGAGATCAAGACCCTAGTCGATGGTGACTAGGGTGTAATACGTTGATTTTGCTTTTGTGACAGAGAGGCTTAGGATGAAGCTTAACAATTGGGACAGAAGGTAAGCACATGCAGAGGTAAGGGATGGATCTGAAACAAAAAAGAAAAAAAGGTTATAGAGGCTTGGGTCGACGAAGATCCTTAGGGGTTGGTGGTAAACGTGATAGAGATTGATGGAGCTGAGGGAAGGCACACTGGATGATCAACCTACAAGAGCAATTTCCAAAAAGAAGTCGATGACAAGGCTATGCACTCTGTAGTGGGTGATCTAGACCTATAAAAGGTTAGATACAAAAAAACACAAGATAATATTAAAAGGTTGATTGAAGCTATGTAGTGAAATGGAAATATCACAAAATAATGATCTCGATTGACACATGCTGCGCAAGAAGGTCTAGAAGTGTGCAATGGATTTAAGAATGTTTAGGCACGAAAGATTATCTGCAAAATTATGAGAAAATATGCTTGCGTTTGATTTTATGATGATGAATGGGAAGGAAGAAATATGTTTTATAGGGTCGGTGGCAACAAGGCTGGTCACCACCGATTAGGGGAAAGGTTTCCATAATAGGAAGATTTTCTATTTTTTCAAGTGTGATTTTGGTTTATTTTAACGGTTGGGCGAATGCTTTAAAGCATTAGGCATGAATGGGTTGTTTGGGATGAGGTGTAGGTGAGTTGGAGATAAGGATAGGTTAGAAAAAGCATGGGGATGCATAAGACATATATTTGGAATGAAAGCATTCAAAAATAGAAGCTAGTTAGGGCATGTGGATGTGGGTACTCATTAATTAATTAATAAAGGAGATTAAATAATTAATGTGAACTAATAAATATAAGATTATTAATTAAGTAATTAATGGGACTTAATTAATTAATGTTAGTCGATGAGGGTTGGATAAAGATAGGATTAATGGGCATTTAATTAATTAATAAGGATGAATAGTAAAATATGCACAATGCAAGCAAAGAGGATAAAGATACAAAATTTAGGTGTCTACACTTTCTTCACTCAAAAACCATATGAATAGTAGTATGAGATCGTGACTAAATAATACCCAAAGTGCGTGATTTTATGTGTACATTAAATAAAAATGTAAATATGTGTCTTAGTTAATCTAATCTAGGATGACATACAAACACAATAAAGAAGCATATAAATGAATTAAACAACTAATATAATAAAAGTAGAAACCTAATATGCAAACAAGAAGAGTAAATGACTTGGCTGAATAGAAGATGCTCGAGAGGACTATGTCACGAGAGAGAGGACCGAAAAATAAAGAAGCGAGAGCGACCATGCACAAGGCACAAAAAGGATGGATCCGAGCAATATGGATGGATTGAAGCGTACGAGAAGGACTAGGGTGCTTTGGTCTACAAACCAGGCACCCTGAGATATGTACAATAGCTCTATAAATGATCTCCACGAGGCTTGAAAGAGGGTTTGAAACCCTCATTGTGTGTCACATTAACTTAGTTTTCATGTGTCAAATATCGCCGACAATCCAAGATGAAAGAAAGAAGCGTAAACCCTAAACAAACATCAATTTATATAAAATAAAAAATGCATATACAAGAGTCGAATGACCTCAACTACCACAACAATAGACTTACTAATTGAGCATTGCACTACATTCCAGACCCAAATGTAGTTCTGTGTGTGTGTGTGTGTGTGTGTGTGTGTGTGTGAGAGAGAGAGAGAGAGAGAGAGAGAGATCATGCCCTAGGTTGCTTTTGTGACATTTAAAATTTGTGATGTAGCGAGCTAAATTTGTGTATAAAAATGTAATAGATGGTGCATGTAATAGAATAAATCCTTTCCCTATGTTGTGTGTGGTGTAGATGACCTAAGCCTTGTCCTTGTGATGGAGTTATGTGGATGGAAATGATCTCCAATGCAATAGATGGATGCAACTCTATGTGGATGATAGTAGTGATAGTGCTTGGTCCCTCACTATGGTTTCATAACTTTATATTTATAGGGTTCTCTTGATCTACTTTCGTAATTAACCTCGAAATGGCCAACCACCAAAAATATAAAGACCTCAACGGCTAGAAAATTTCCAAAAAGTGGTGGGAAATTTTAAGAAGGATTGGGGCACCTGTGTGGGACTAGGTGCCCATGGGCACCGAGTACCAACACAGGTGCCCAGTCTAGGCTAAAAATGAGAATATGACCGAAAGTGACCGGGCATGTGTACGGTTAAGGTCAAGAATGACACTGGAAATAAAATGGCCAAGGGATGGGGGTTAATTAGTACTTTCTTCTCTTAAAAATCCCGTAGATAGTAATATGAGACCAGGACTAAACATAATCCAAAGTGCGTGATTTAATGTTTGTATTTTCTCCCACTTTATGTTGGTGAGAGGAAAGCTCGATAACATAAAGTAGATAGAGATGCGTACCTAAAAACCATGTACATCAATGACAAAGGCATGCCAAAGGACTAGACAAAGTGTGAAATGACAAAAATATGGTGGAGTGTGGAAACTAAAGATGAAAAATGTAAAAAAGTGATGAGAGAAAACCTAGGGTGGAAATGCGTGTGTATCTTCTATTGTGTGTACTTACATGGTTAATAATCAAGTTGTGTCACGGTGAAGTATTAATTTTGTTTCCCCAATTCGACTACTTATTTCTCATATGGTCAAACCTGTAAGGAGAAAATGATCAAGTAGTCAAATATATATGTATGTGTAAAAATGATATGTAAAATATGCATGTGTATGTAAGTAAAATGCTTTCAAAATACATAAAATGAAAATTGTAAATGGAACATGTGCACCTTATCCATGTTGAGAGAAAGGGTGTAGAAGGACATCTGTACATCTTATCGGTTTTTTTAGGAAATACGGCACCGTAGGCCGAAGAATTATAGGGAGGAAATGCTTTGTGTCCTCCAACCTTTAACTACCTCCTTGAATATGTGTGAAGAGATCTCTGTATCATCCTAGTTTTTAGGTGATCCAAAAGTGGTTTGTAGAAGAAGTATTGTGAGAAATTTTGTTGTATCCTTCAATTTGTTAACTACTTATTTGAATGCTAAGGAAACAATGTCCTATAAAAGTTGTTGTGTACGAGGTTCGTAAACCGGTTTGAACCACTCACCGTATGTAAACCCAAAATGCCAAGGGCGGAAAGTAAAAATAATTAAACTGTGTAAACATGTTATGTAGATCGTAAAACCCCAAATAATGCCCCCTCTTTGGGGGGTGCATGTGACTACATGAACTCTATACCCTACATGGGGAAGGGAAATAACTTGGTAGATACAAAGGCGTGTATAAACAAGATGGCTAGCCAAAGACAAGTATTAGCACGAAAAATCATGCATGTGGAAGACAAGTGTAAAGTATGCAAATAATGTGTGAGCTACCAAACAAAGTAGTGAAAACACACAAGAAGACAAGTAAACTGCACAAAGAGGGTTGCAAAAATGGCACATTACTTATGATGTCGCAAGACACGTAAGGAAATCATGGCCAAAAATAACAAGAAAGTTTCCACACAAAACATAGGGCAAAGCCCGTATACAAGAAGAAAACAAAGCAGACAAGTATAGATAAACAAAGAAGTAGTCATGGTAACATGCAATCCTACAAAACAAGTGATGCACATGTAACACTGTTGTTAGCATATTAGAGAAACAACCAATATTTCAAAGGTGTGTATAACAAGGTAATGTAATGTTCTAAGTACAAAATATAACAATAACACTGTGAGAATCAAATTTGGATGCCCCCAATGACTAGTGTAGGAAGGGTAGGAGCGTATCCATTATACCTATAAAGGATCTATATCTACGATCACAAATAAACAAATATGTGAATGAGCATGTGTTTATGGTATAGATAATTACATATAAGAAATCAATCTAACATGTGTAATAAAGTGATCATGTAAAACACTAGTGAGCAAGAGTAAATTCCCCTAAGATAATTGAATATGTTGTGGATGGATGTTATGGAATGCAAGATGGAATGATAGGATCTACGTACTTGCTGAGTGAATGGAAGTGTATGCAATGAGGTTCATTTTGTTTCCCCCTCAACAATAAGGAATATCAACACGAGTACGTCATCGGGAAATGGTTGAAATGTATGTTGTTTTTAACACACTATGATGAATATGTATGTGTATTGATAAAATATGACCTAACGATGATGTGTGCATGAACCCTATAGCTGAAGCGTATATCATGACATGATGAATAGATGAGGGATGATTTATCCCTAAGCATATATCACTATAATATGAATGAACGAGTGATTATTTAGCCCTAAGCGTATATCACTACATGATGAATAAAGGGAGGTGGTAATTAGGCCTAAAGCATATACCACTAAAAGATGATAGAGTAGGTAACCATTTAGCCTATAGCATATGTCACTATCCTAGAAATGTTACATGATGACAGGTTGAATAGTAAATATGTGATGAGTGTAAGGTCCATTTCATTTGTAAATCCTCAGTAGTCGAGTATGGACCGAGGAACTAATGTGCGTCATATGGTAGTGAGTGCATCACATAGAAGAAGATATATTATATGTAATGATGAAATACGACCATGTGATGAGTGGTACGAGATGTAAAAAGGAAATGTAGGATGTGTAATATGTAATGTATAAAATGTGATGTAATATGTGTATATAGACTAGTAATATAGTATGTAAGATGAAATGATGCTAGATTCGTATGTAATGAAGGCTAGTATAGTATGTAGAAAATACATGGTATGAAAATGAGAAATGTATGATGTAAAGTATGTGAATGTGTATAAAATGTGAGGGAATATTCATAAATATCCTAATATTTTACGTAATGCATAGGATGAATAGTGTATGATGCTAAACGCGTAAAAATGCAAGTATGGTGTACGTAAGATGAAGAATAGTATGATGTGTGATGTATGAATGTGTAAATGCCAAAATGTTATAGAGTAAATTATAGAATATATGGTGTGTGACGTGTGGTGTGGGTATAAAGGTGATGTGTACGACCTAGTGTGTTGTGTGTGGATTTCGGTGTAGTAATCCGTCAACATTCAAGTGTGAACCAAATCACAAGAGTGTGTCATTGGGTAATGACGATGCTAAAATGTGTGATGAAAATTCCTATATGAAAATGCAAAGATGATAGATGCGTAAATGTTATGATGAGTGACGGGAGAGTATATTGGGTGCTATGCCCACCAAGTACATGATAATGTGTGCACTAGTCAATAAAGGGTGTATGAAGGTGATGAAGTACTATAGATTTTGTGAGATTGATTCAATGATGACTGATTGTATGGTATGCGTGAAGAGTGACAAAGTATTTTTTTCGTATGTATGAGTGGTTATAGATATGCTAATGTAAGATGAAATGAGGTTCTTTATTGTAAAAGACCCCTCAACAGTCATATAAGAACCATAAGAATATGAGTGTGTCATCAGGAGGGTAGAGTGATAAGAGTCACCTACCAAAGACCAAGTTTGCGTGTGGTGGGACCTTGTTGGATAAAGTTTATAGTAGAACTATTTGGTGGTGGTGAAAGTGAAAATATATCATAAACACTAGGAGGAGGATTAGTTGATTTGTGAAAGAAATTGTTTAGAGCTTAGACTTGAGAGGAGGCCAAGTTGCATTGAGTTGTAAAGGATATTTCTAAGGTTGACTTGGTGATATGAGAGCTGACTAAATAGTAGGAAATTATGAATTATTTTGGTAGATGATTTATTTTAGTGTCATAGATGGCTAAGTAGGGGTGAACTACTTGTGAGAGGTTGTTATAAGGATTTTCTTAAGTGACGCTTAGCTTTGATGCCCATTATATATAGGTGAATTAGATTTAGAAACCCAATAGGATGTATCATTCGGGCCTTGATGTTCAAGATGTTTTATTATTCGTGTCAAAGTGTGGCAATAGTTATCATTATGTCCATTGATTCGATGATAATTGCAATATGGATGACCTTGATATTTTGCTAACCGATAAGGAGAATAGTAATGAGTAGGTGGTAGAGTGATTAACTAATGACTAAGGAGCTGAATAATAATGTCATGTGGCGTAGTATTATGCTCAAATATGAGAGGCTTAGGAAATGGCATGTCTTGAGGTTCAACTAGATGACATGTAGTGGACATAGATTGCATATGAGATGTAGAATGAGCACAAACATACAATTGAGAAGCATACTTAACCTTTTGAATTCCATATTTGAGAGATATGATCATGGATTCCATAGCCGTAATTTTTTCTTGAAAGAAAGCATGTAAATTTTGGATTGCATCCAATAGCGGTTGATTAGATGGAGGATAATGAGGACTAAAGTCGTAAGATAATCAAAGTGGAATATAAGACTTATTTCTTTGGGTGACATATTTTTAAGACGAGTTATGGAGTCTAATTCTCTATGTAGGACATCCTGGCAATCGGGATACATTTTAAGCAACTCGAGATAAAGAAAATTGAGGAAACTTACAAATCATGATGGAAGAAAAATGAAGATCCTAAGCGTGAAAGTAGTCGGGTTCACCAAAATGATTAACTAAAAATTTAAATATGTGTGCTAGTTAATCTAATCTAGGAGGACATACAAACACAATAAAGAATCATTTAAATGAATCAAGCAACTAATATAATAAAATTAGAAATCCTAATAAGTAAAAGAGAAGAGGAAAGGACTAAATTTGAATAGAATATGCTCGTGGGATTGTGTTGCATAGAACACCTGGAAAATTAGGAAGCATGAATGACCATGCGGGAGCCCCGAAAAGGATGGATATGAGAAATATGACTAGGCTAGAGTGCATGGAGAAGGAATGGGGTGCATGGGGTAATCTGGTCTACAAACTAAGCACCCTAGTACGTGTAAAAAAATTCAGAAATGATCTTCGGAAGATGGTTTGAAATCCTTGTTGTGTGTCACATTAACATCGTTGTCCTATGTTGATTGTCACTTTGGTAATCAAAGATGAAAGAAAGACCTAAAAACCCTAAACAAACATCAATTCCTAAAAATAAAAATGCATATGCAAGGGTCAAACTGACCTTAGCTACCACAATAATGGACTTACTAACTGAGCATTGCACTACATTCCATGCCTAAATGTAGTTTTGTGTGTGGTTGATCATGAACTAGGTCACACTTTGTGATGTAGCAAGCTAACTATGTGTAGAAAAATGTAATAAATGGTGCATGGAATAGAATAAATCCTCCCCCATGTTGTGTGTGATGCAGATGACCCAAGATTTGTCCCTTGTGATGGAGCTATGTGGATGGAATGATCTCCAATGCAATAGATGGATGCAACTCTAGGTGGAGTGATAGTAGTGATAGTGTTTGGTCCCTCATTATGGTCTCATAACTTTATATTTATAGGGTTCTCTTGATCTAATTTCATAATTAACCCCAAAATGGCCAACCAACAAAAAGATAAAGACCTCAAACGACTAGAAAGTGCCCAAAAAGTGGTGGGAAAATTCAAGAAGGATCGGGCACCCCAGGTGGGACCAGTGGCACCCATGGGTGCCTCAAGATGCCACCCTAGAGCCCCGATCTAGGCTAAAATGACGGAAGATAACCGAAACTAACTAATCATGTGTACGATGAGGATCGGGAATGATGTTGGAAATAAATAAAAATGGCCAAGGGATGGGGGTTAATTAGTACTTTCTTCTCTCAAAAACCCTCTAAATAGTAGTATGAGACTGGGACTAAATATAACCCAAAGTGCGTGATTTTATGTCTACACTACATTTTCCCCCACTTTATGTTGGTGAGTGGAATGCTCACTAACATATAGTAGATATAGATTTCTGCTGATTCCATGTAGAGTGATGTAGAAAGTGTGTTGAAGGACTAGACAAAGTGTGAAGTGAAAAAAAGATGGAGCATGGAGACTAAAGATGCAAAAGAGAAAAAAAGTGTTGAGAGTGAACCTAGGGTAGAATCACATGTGTAGTTGTGGATGTGTGTAATGTACCTACATGTTAGTATGAGGTGTGTGCTATGGAAAAATATTGTTTTTGATGCCATTGTTGTTATTATTTTTCTCATTATTGCTTGCTTCACATACGATTAGACTGCATGAAGAAGACAATCAAGTAGTCAAAAACGCATCTAAAGACACATGTATGTAGTGAAAAGCATGTAATTGAAATGAAAAATGTAAAAGGAACATGTGCACTGAACCATGATGAGAGAAAGGGTGTATAAAGGATATCATATACTTCTTGGGTTTTTTTGATGATTTGACACCCTTTGGTTGAAGTAGTGTAGGCGGAATTCCGTTGTATCCTCTAACTGTAGCTGCTCCCGAGAATGTGTGAAGAAATCTCTTTATTTCCTGGTTTTTTGGGAAATCCGATGCCACTGGCTGAAGTAGTGTAGAGAGGAAATCCATTGTGTCCTGTAACTGTAGAATCGCACCCTTGAATGCTAAGGAAAACTATGTCTTGTAATGTGTACAAGGTTTGTAGGCTGAGTCTCGAACCCACTCATTGTATAACCCACAATTCCAAGGATGGAAACTGAACTGAATTGAACCGATGTAGAAGTGTTGTGTAGTATGTAAAACCCCAAATTATGCCCCCTCTTTGGGGGTGAATGCAAAGCATCACTGATAGGATAATGCAGCCCAAAAGAGGACCGACCTCATAAACTATGCCCTGTAGGGGAAGGGAATGTGCTTGGTAGAAACCAAGGCACATACAAACAAGTGGCTAGAAACAAGTGTTAGTACAAACAAACATGCATGTATAAATCAAGTGTAAGCTACGTAGACAATGTGTAAGATAGAATGTAAGTAAACAAGTAAGAAGCAAAACATAGGCCAAAGTGGGTTGTAAACATGGGACACCACTCATGATGTCACAAGACACTCAAGGCCATAATGGCTGCATACAACAAACAAGTGTGCACACCAAACAAAGGGCAAGGCCCACATACAATAGAAATCAAAACAAGAAAGTACAAACAACAAATAGCCATGGAAGTAAGTAATCCTACAAAACAAATATTGCACATGAAACACCCGTTAGCATGTTAGAAAGATAACCAATATGTCAAAAGTGTGTATAAGTAAGTAATGAAAAGTGCTAAGTAAAAAATGAAACAATAACACATGGAAGAAACGAATGTAGATGCCCCTAGTGACCATTATAAGAGTGGTAGAAGGAAAACATCCATGATGCATGCAAGATACCCTGTATCGCGACCACAACTAGAAAAGGATGTGAACGTGCATGTGTGGATGGTAAATATAATGACATACAAGAAATCTTAATAACATGTGTAATAAAGTGACCATATATAAGAAAATTCAAGCAAGAGTAAAATAAACCAAGATATGTAATATATTGTGGATGGATAGAATGAAATGTAATATGGATGAGAAGAGCCACCTGCCCCCGAGTGAATGGAGGTTTATGCGGTGAGGTTCATTTTGTTTTCCCCTTAGCGATTAAGAATGAGCCGTAAATGAGAGTGCATCATCAGGAAATGGTCAAATTGTGTGTTGTGTCTAACTCAATATGATGAATGTGTATGTGTGTTTATGATATGCGCGACGTAGAGATGATGTGTATGTGATCCTATAGCCAAATCGTATATCACGACAAGATGATTAAAAGAGTGATGATGTATCCTAAAGCGTATATCACTACAAGATGAATAAAGGAAGTGGTGATGTAGCCTATAACGTATACCACTACAAGATGAAGGAAGAGGTGACCATATAACCTATAGCGTATGTCAATAACCTAGTAAAGTTGCATGATAGAAGATCACATGATGAACATGTAAGTATGATAGAGGTCCATTTGATTAGTAAACCCTTGGTAATCATTATGGACCGAGGAGCTAGAGTGCGTCATAAGGTAGTGAGTGTAGCACATAGAAGATGATGTAGTATGCATGATGATAATAGATGGTTGTATGATGTGTAAGATGTGTAATACGTGATGAATAATATGCAATGCAATGTATGTAGATAAACTAGTAATGTGAAGATGTGTGTTATGTAGCATGTAGAATGAGTAGGATGTAATGCTAGACTCGTAGACAATAGGAGTATGACACTTGTGTGATGAAGAGTAATATGATGTAGGATAAATGTAGAATGTATGATGTAATATGTAAGACATATGATGTGAAATGTGTGGATAAATTCAGTGTGTAATAGTTATTGTGCAAAGGTGTGGGGTTCATGTGTAGTATGCCCTCAACAGTCAAGTGTGAACCGAAGCACAAGAGTGTGTCATCAGTAATGGTTGACATTAAAATGTGTGATGAGTATGCATGTGCTATGAGGTTGATGTATGATAATGCGAAGATGATAGATGTGCTTGACATGAATATGATGGGGGGTGTTAGATGTTATGCCCCCTAAGTGTGCGTGAATGAACTATCCAATGAAAACGAAGGATAAAGGTCCTCCATCCAATACATGTGGTGATGAAAGTGTATGAACACACTCTAATAGTGGTGGTATAGTAGAAAGATGTTGTGTTGGTGAATGAAGCCTATGTGCATGTGATGAATGAATATATGAGGAATTTTGTGGCATAGAAAAATGTGTCGTTGATGGAGATCTATGTGATGTCAAGCATGAAGGTGATGGACACCCACGTGGAATAAACCGAGGTGGTGATCTACATTGAGATGTAGTAAATATATTAGGAATTGGCCTATACATATGTGTAGGACTATAAAAAAGTGAGGTCGTGTAAATAATGCGCGAGTAGGTGAACCATGATTAGATTATGCTTTTAGTAACATAAAATGTGATGTGTTAGATGATGTAAGTGGTGTGTTAACGGATGTGCGAGGAGATGATGACCATGGAGTAGATGGAGGGACACCATCAATAGAAATAACTTGGTTGTTGTGAATAAATTTGAGTCTCAAGTGATTCATAGAGATAATAGATTGAGACCTACGAATCCAATTGAGACCAAGAAGCATGTCACACCTGTCAAATGTGTTTCCAATGAGGAAAGACACAAGAATAGTAAGAGGACCAACCGTAACATGTAGTTTAATGAAACCGAAGGGTTTGTTCTTAGGGCATTCAATTTTTGATAAAAGGTAACCGATATCCTTAAGAAGTGGAATGGAACATGCACTAATGGGCCATGATGGGTCAACCTTAGTATTATTGAAGGAAACTGAACCAATAGATACATTAATATGTAAGTCATTATATGTTCACATGATAATCGTGATTAGAGAAAGAGGCGATTAGTGGTAAAGCGTCAATATGTGAAACTAAGAAGTCAAGAGCCCCGATACAGGAGGAGGCATTGTGTGACATGTATGATTAGCGAGAAGAGTTGGATGATTTCATGTCACACTTTATCTGGATTAATCATTAAATAATTTGAGTTTACCCTTGTCATTGACTGGTGTAGAATTTGCAAGTTCAAGAAATTCAAGCTTGTTATTATTAATAAGATCTTGAATGATTATGTAGAGCTTGAAACATTGATTTGTAGAATGTCCCACACATCTATGATAGTCACATCGAAAGTTTTCTTTGTAATTCCTACCTTTTGGTCATGATGGATCTAATTTGAGTGGTGGAGGGAGTGTGATAAGATTACTCTCAAGAATTTGTTGCAATATGAGATGTGGAGCCATAGGAAATTTAGTAAACGCATGCTTATGAGGTGGTGGTTGAAACTCTTTAGGAGTAGTGACTTCATTGATAGTAACTTTGGCATCGGTTGGCTTAGTTGTAGATGGTTTGAATGGTGTTTTATTCTGAAAATGAGTGGAGGATAAATGCTTGCTCCTGATACTTAAGATTTTCGATGGATCGGAGTTTGGTCTCATGAAGCTTAAGAGTATGACAAATCTCATTGAATGAAGGAGAGGTTTCAAAGAGAACGCTTTCCTGAAGCAGTGGTAAAACACCCTGAATAAAAAAATATTAAAGGTTAGATTCCACTAGTAAATTTGACATCTTAGCTAGATTGTTTTTATATCTCAAGATGTAATTGGCTAGGTGTTCATTAGATCCTTGTTTAAGTTGTGCTAGTTGAGCATAAGAGATCTTGGAGCCAATATTGATAGAAAAATGAGTAATAAAAGCATCGACTAGATGTGTAAATGAAGTTACTGAGTGAACAGGTAGGTCATAAAACAAATGCATCATATAATCATGGAGACTACGAGGAAATATTTTTCCAAAAAAATATGATCATCTGGAAAATCAAGACAAGTTACATGGAATGCTCTAAGATGTTCTTGCGGGTCACCATGCCCATTGAAAATGGGAAGGTTAGGGGTGATAAAATTAGGAGGCATAAAATATTTGGAGATGGTGAGTGCAAATGGAGTATCCAATAATAAGGTCGAATCTAGAGATGGAGATGCATACGAAGTGGCTTGTTGTAACATACGAATTTAAGGTTAAAGGTCATAACAAAGAGAAGTTAAGTCTTAAGTACAACCGGATAAAACTTTCCGTATATAAGAAACTAAGGGTTGTGCAAAGTGATTTATAGGAGTATTGATAGAAACAGGATGGTAGAAATAGGTGGCAAAGTAGAAATGAGTGATTGAGTAGCAATAGAAGTGGGCATGACCACGAAAGTCGTGAGGTCCACCAAAACAAAGTAGCTTTATCACAAGAAACATGTAAAAGAAAGTCCAAATCTTGGGGATTCTTAGCAATGTGATCATTAATGGCCTTAAGCAAGGCTTGAGTAAAAACATCACGAGATTGAGCCATGGAAAAGAAGAATAACCTTAGACAAAAAGTGTATTCGAAGGGAGGGTTCACCAAAATTATTAACTAAAATATGATTTTTATAGAAGTTAATATAAGAAGTAAAACAATGTAATAAATGTCTAAAGTAAGTAAGGAAAATGACTCAAGCAACTAAGGAAGTAGAAATGTAAATCCCTAATATGCAAAGAAAGGTTGGAAGGAGTTTAGCTTATTCAACGAACTTTTGACTCGTGTCGCATAGATGGTTGGAGAAATAGGAGGAGGAAACGAATTTGCCGAGGTCCAAAAAAGTGTAGATCTGAGAAATCTAAGTGGACTGAGGCACATGGGAGAGGATTAGGGTGCTTATGGGCACACTGGTTTGTGTAGGAGGTCCAGAAATCAAATTTGTAGGGTTGTAAGATGATGTGAAGCCTTCGCTACCTATCAAGTGTAATTTGTTGCCTTTGTGCTAGATGTCTTGGAAATCAAAGATGAAGAGAAGACATGAAAAACCCAAAAACAAGCATTAAACACTAAAAATAAAAATGCAAATGAAGGGGTTGGATTGTCCTTAGTGGCCACAATGGTGGACTTACTAACTGAGCATTACACTACATTTCATACCCAAATGTAGTTCTAGTGTGTGAGTGAGAATTGTGCCCTAGGTGCTCTTATGTCCAGTCACACTTTGTGAATTAGTGAGTTATAACTATGCATAGAAATGTAATAAATGGTGGATGGAATAGAATAAAATTCCCTCCTATGCAAGTGTGATACAAATGAACCAGCCTTGTCCCTTGTGATGGTGCTAGATGGATGTAAATGGAGCCTTGGATGGATGCAACCTTAGGTGATGATAGTAATGACTAGTGCTTGGTCCCTCATTATGGTGTCATACATTTACATTTATATGGTTATATTGATCTAATTTCGTAATTAACCCCGAAGAGTCGACCACCAAAAATATAGAATGCTCAAATGACTAGAAAGTGCCCAAAAGATGGAGACAAAGTGGAAAAAGGATCGGGACACCTTGACTAGGACCAGTCACTTGTAGGGTGGGTGCCCGATCAAGGCTAAAATGACACAAAATGACAAAAACCGACTAGGCATGTATGTGCAAGAGGTCGGAAGTGACGACAAAAAGCAAAGTAAAATCACCAAAAGATGGGGTTTAATTAATACTTTCTTCACTTAAAAACTATATGAATAATATCATGAGGCGAGACTAAATTATACCCAAAGTGCGTGACTTTGTTTCTACAATCACCAATTCAAGTATCAATTAATTTTGTCAAGGAAACCACTCCTTACATTGATCTCGGTTAGTGTTATCGACTAGATCTCCAGAACTTACATATTTGGGGGCACCATAGCCTCCCCCTTTGCATTTCTATCAAATGTCTCTATCATCCCATGCACTTCACGCTATTCACTTAACATCTAATATCTCTTAAACATCAATACAAACCACTTGATACACTTGTATCATCATTACCCTATGACGCACTCTTGTGCTAGGTTCATACTTGAATGTTGAGGGAATATTATACACATGAACCTCACACACTGCACATTTCACATTTATGACATCTTCTTCTTCCTACAAACCATACATGTTGGGTGCATCCAACATCATCTCCTTGCATCCATTACACATCATATACACTTCGTGCTTTCTACACCTACACATTCTACACACTTTACTACTACACATTTTACATATTTTACACTATCCACATCTTTGACATCATCTTCCTACTTCTACTATGCATCATACGTGCTTTGCGCTTCCCACACTTACACAATCTACACATCTTGCGCTACACATTACACACCGTGTCACACTTGGCCCATTCAACACACATATTTCCAGATCGAAATCTAAAAACACACACTTCATGTACTTACAATATATATCATTCTACCCTATTCTACTTACACATAACTCTATTCTATTCTACACTCTATGCATCATGATCAAACCTTTTTAGGACACACTACCCGATGATGCCCTCTAGTCTCAAGGTTCATACTCGACTATTGAGGGTATAAATTAGAATTGAACCTCACCATTTCTACATCCTTCACTTCCATTTTGTCGGTCTTCCAATTTCACACACCTCTCGAGAATATTGTGAAATCAACTAAGTACTTTATCTCTTCATTGCACTTTTTGTTTTACTTCCTTTGCTTATTTTCTTGAGTCATTGTTGTACTTTACTATCACATATACTTATTGTAGCATACATAAGAATTTAACAAAGTAATCTGCACCTTAGTTTATTTATTTTTAAATGGTCCTCGATGGTCTCGTACTACTCTTCTTTAGGAATTTGGATGCCATACCCACAAGTGTTTCACACGTTTTGATCATTTGTGTAGTGGTCACTTTTCGGTAAAGCCATGTCTCACAAACTTCTATGCCAAGGATATTATTGGCCTACCATGGAACAAGATTGTCTTGAATATGCTAAACGTTGCGATAAATGTAAAAAACATGGCAATATTCATCATGTACCCACCTATGATCTACAACCCATTTTTTCTTCATGGCCTTTCTCTTTATGGGGATTTGACATTATTGGCATGATCAACCTTGAGTCTACTAATGGCCACAATTATATCATTACTGCTATGAAATACTTCACAAAAATGGGTTGAAGCTGCACCATTGCGCAACATAACTGGACTTGACATATGTCATTTCATCGCTACTCACATTGTCACATGCTTTGGCATACCATCTGCCATCCTCACTGATAATGGATCCTCCTTTGCAAACAAGGAAGTTAAAAAATTATGCAAAAAATTCAAAATCAAACAATCATTCTCTACCCCTTATTACCCCCAAGGCAATGGTCAAGCCGAAGCTACCAATAAAACCATTGTCAAAATCCTCCACAAAATAGTTGACGTTGGTGGAAATTATTGGCATAATCAAATCATCTATGCTTTATGGGCTTACTGCACTAGTGTGCACACACTAACTAATGCTACTCCCTTCTCAATGGTATATGACACAAAGGTTGTGATTCCACTAGAACTCAAAATACCATCATTAAGAGTCTCCCTCAAAGGCATCTTAAAATATAATGAATATCATGAAAAATGACTACACGAGCTTGAAATTATCGACTCTCGCGAGTCCAAGCTGCGGAGTATATTCATGTGTACCAATATCGTATCACCTAGGCATATAATCAAAAACTTGGCCTTGTGAATTCAATGTGGGTGACCTTGTATTAAAAGAAAATCAAAAAAATACAAAATCTGAAGCTCCTCTAAAAAGAAATTTTAAAGCCAAGTGGTTCGGTCCTTATGTTATCACGAGATGAGCTTGGGGAGGCATTTATCATCTATCTACCCTCCTTGGTAAAATACTCAAGAATCGCTTAATGTCATGCATATTAAACAATATTTCACCTAAACTACACTCATTACCTGATGATACACTCATGTTCTATGGTTCTTACATGACTGTTGAGGGATCTATACAATAAGAACCTCACGTCACTCACTCCATACGTGCTAAAATTCAACGCTAACTCTTTCTTGCATACAAAAACTATTCAAACCATTTCCCAATGATGCACTATTGCTATATGGTTCATTCTTGACTACTGAGGGTATTTTATAAATGAACCACAATTCACTCATGTATACATCCATACTCGGGGGCACACTACCCCTATCACACTCATATTGCATTCCATTTCATCTCATCCACAACATGTTGCATATCTTGGTTACACATAGTTCTTACTCGCTTATGCTTACATGTACACTTTATTACACATGCTAGATAGATATCTTGTATGTCATTATCTTTATCATACACACATGCATGTTCACTTGCTTTCTAGTTGTGACCAAAAAAATTACAGAGATCATTACAAGTAGCACAGATGCTCGGCGCAGTACCTCATACCGATTTCACATCGGATCTTGGGGGCATCCACATTTGTACACATTTTAGGTGTTATTGTTTCATTATTGTACATAACACACTACTATATCAGATTATACATGCTTTGACATACTTTATATCTTTCTAACATGCTAACAGTGCTTCATGTGTAGAATTTGCCTTGCAGGACCTATTTGCCACCATGGTTATCTAATGTTTGCTTACTAATGTTTGCCATTTTTGCAGTCTTTTCCCTATGCTTTGGCTTGTGCACACATTATATGCTTTCGACCATTATAGAATTGATTTTCTTGTGACATTATGGTGATGTCCCATGTTTGCAACCCGCTTTTCACATCTACATTGTCTTCTTGTTTGGTAGCTTACATTGTTTTCTATATACATGCTTGTTTACACTAACACTTGTCTTCTAGCCACTATTTGCATGTGCCTTGGTTTCTACCAAGCACATTCCCTCCTACATATCGGTATCACTTTAGCATGGGGTCCTCTTTTGGGCTACATCCTCCTAGTGACGTCGCATGCACCCCAAACAAGGGGGCATCTATTGGGTGAATAAGTTACCCCATTCAAGAGTAGTTATAGTCAAAGTTCAATGGTCTACAATCACAATTTAGTACAATACATAAGAGAGTCAAAATATTCTGAGACCCAGACAGGGCTAAAAATCAGACTTAGGTCCTTAATTCAGCACAAACATTAGTGCCCAAAATCAAACTTGGGTGCCTAGGTTCTTTTGTCCCTCCATAGGCATCTGAGACTAGGGGAAGATACACAACATTTGTTACTTCAATACAATTTCAGCATTGTCACAAAGGCTTTTCACAGGGCACACAATCCTTCAACACTTGGAAATCGTGTTTGATCGCACTTATTCACATTGGATCAGACTTGTACACACCATATGCAATGGTGTTTTTACTTTGGGAAGTAGTCAAAGGTTGGAGAATGACACTAGACATTTCTCCCTATACTACTTATGTCGTGGTGTGATATCGCCTGAAAAACTCACTCTTCATCAACATATTTAGGATCCTTTTTATCTCTTGTACTCGCCATGAATCAAATGCACATGTTCCTTTTTTTTACTTTTTAAAATTTTACACACTTCTTACATACATTTTATACGTCTATACACATATTTGACTACTTGTTTGTTCTTTTATTTTACAGGTACATCCTTTTGGGAAGCGGTAGTTAACATCAACATTCAACCACCATGCTCCAAGAACATCATCAACAACATGTACAACATCACATCTACACGCACGTTTTCACCCTAGGGTTATTATTCATCATTTTTCTTTTTTACTTCCTCTTATTTAGCATATGTACTTCACACTTTTATCACTCCATGCTTTTCTTTTCTCGGCTAGCTCTCCTACATCAATCTACATGGTTCTTAGATACGCATCTCTATCTACTTTATGTTACTGAGCTTTCACTCACCAACATAAAGTGGGGGAAAATGTAGACACTAAATCACGCACTTTAGGTACATTACTAGGTCCTAATCACATACTACTATTCATATGCTTCTTACGAGAGAAAAGTACTAATTGATCATTATACTTGGCCTCTTAGGTTCCTTTCCAGACCTCCCTCCTGACCTTATGGACCTCACTAGCCATTCCGACCCTTCATACTTCACCTTTTCTGGCTTTGGACACAATTTCCCAATCTGGATGCCAGTTCCCAGGGCCGATTTAAAGGTCGGGAGCGCCCTAGGAAATAGTTTGACTGGGCGCCCTCCTCAAAAATTTATTTAATATTTTTTTCCATAAAGTAAATAAATAAAATATGTTTATATTTTTGTATTTTTAATTTACATCATGGTCATAATAAAATAATAATAAAAATATATTATTAAATTATCACGGAAGGATCAAAAATATACTTGTGGATGGAAAAATTTAATCGTAGGAGATGCTCATAATGCAAAAAATACAATATTTTATATAAGGCTTCTTACAAGTCTAATTTAGCCTTATCAAGTAGGTGACATGAACTCTATCTTGAAATAAAGCGCCATTTTTTTCCAAAGAAACAACAACGTTTATGTAGCTCCAATGGTTTTGTGAAGAGTTGTATTTGGACTAGGCCTACAGATTCCTCCATAAAAAAATAATAGAAAATTTCCCCACAAAATTAAGAATAGAAAATTAAATACTTGTTTCCTTTAATTATACTCACCTCTACTAGATACACCAGCAACATTATAAAAAATACATTAACCTTTTTCTAAAACAAATTACACACCTATATAATCTGGAGCTATATCAGAGAATGTGTAACAATACCAAAAAAATCATATGTGCTTATAAATATGTGATATTTTCTTTTACTTGAAAAAATATTACAAAACTTTTTTGTGTATGCATGAAATTTATGTTACTATACAATAATATATATAAATGGGTTGATCAATATTAAGTCTTCAGATAAATTATTTTAAAGTTAAGTTCTAAAATTAACGGACAAAAAGGAAATTTTTAGATTCATGCGCCCCTTGACGGCTGGCACCTAGGCAACTGCCTAGTTTGCCTAAGGCTTAATCCCCCTCTGTGTGGAGGTGGAGGATAAGATAACATTATGAAGAAAAGTGATGCCATTTGAATTGAATTGAATATTCATTCGAAAAATTCAAGCTTACATTCATCGTCGAATGTGATAACAAACAACAAATCGACTCAAAGAAATTTCGAGACATTGACATTGGGATGTTGGGGCGGGCCACTTGGCTCCCATATGTAGCTTTGTAAAGAAAGTTGAGTGTTTTTAATTGTCAAATTTTCTTGTGTAGGTACTTAGGAGTTTATGGATCTCCAAGTGGAGCCACTATCTCTTTTGTATGAATGATTATGTAAGTAGCAATCGTATGTTAAACTCTTCCCATGAGGTCATGCGTGGGGAGCGAGAGGTTTCGTTTTATTTTAAAAACTATTGGGGCCTTTATGACCCTCTTTTTAGATGGCGAAATGATTTCCCTTCTCAAAATTGGTTTACTTGGTCCAACTTTTGAGCAAGTAATTGACATGGTCATTAAAATACTAGATCGTGTCATGATCTCTCAGCAATACGCTTTTGATCTAGCGGTAAGGGTCATTCTCGATCAAGATCATCTGGTCGGGATTTCTTTTTATCGACCAAAAACTCATTTATTTCAAAGTACAATGGAGTGGGACCCCTTTTAAGGTGCCTAACAATCAATTCTATCTTAATGTTTCCTTGCTGAGTCATGTTGGTGTCATCTCTCTCATTGCCAAAGTTTGGAATATGGTGCCACATCCGCCCTATAGTGCCGGCTAGGTTGAATGGTAGAATGACACCATTAAACGTACTTCAAGCTTCTCTACCATTTTGGCAAAGAGGTTGCACTTGAGTTTTAAAAAGGGTAGATTCTACACTGATTCAAGAATTTTAGAGAACCTCTACTCTGGTTGAAAATTCCGCCACCAACTTAAGGCTATTGAAAACCACAAGGCCATAGGTGCTTAAATTTGTGCCATACTTCACTAGATTAAAGTGGGAGACAAACCTTCCAAAATATTCTTCAAATCCCCCTTCGGCTAAGTTCACAAAAGAGCAAATCAAAGCTATTAACAACATTTTAAAGAAATTTAAGTGCTTTCTACAACACTGTGTGGAAGTGGTTCCTTGTAAGTTGTCTCCTCAGGATAGAAAACACTGTGACACTCCTCTTTCTTTGGATGAACTTTACAATGCCCTCCTTTGTCTTGCTAATGATAAATCTCTAGGCATTGATGGTTTTCATGCAAGTTTTATAAGGCAACTTGGTCTTTGGTTGACAATGACCTTCTTCAAGTCTACAAAGAGGCTTTACAGAATCATGCTCTTGGCAATATTATTAATAAGGGAAATATCAAGTTTATTCCTAAAGTCGGGAATCCTGAGCTCATCACTAGTTGGTGGCCTATTACTCTCCTTAATGTCTCTTACAAGATTTTGGCTAAAGCTCTTGCTCTGTATTGTTAACCTTCTTCTAAAGGTGGTTCACCCGGAGTAGACTAGTTTTGTTAAGGGCATATACATTCTTGATAATCTCATTAGTGGGTTGTTTTGAAAAGGCTTATGATAAAATCAAATAACCCTTTATTCTTGTTATGCTTCAAGCCCTTGGGTTTGGACCTTTCTTTATCAATGTTGTTCAAACTTTGTTTGATGATGCTTCTTCTTGCCTCACTATCAATGGACATCAATCTCAAGCTATCGGCCTATTTAGGTCTATCAGGAAAGGGTTCCCTCTCAATCCCACTCTTTTGGTTCTTGCACTGATTCCCTTTATTATCTTTTCGCCACCTAATCCTGGGGTTTCCCTTGTCCTTCAATAAGGATTCTTCCACTCTATGTAAATTTGTCATTGATCGGGTGGAGAAAAAATTTCAATGTTGGGTCTCTAAGCCTCTATCTTTGGCCGACAAGTTTCAAGTCTACACTAAAATTCTGGCTTCCACCCATGTTTATTATGTTACATGTTGGTTCCCTTCACAGGCATCCTTTGACAAACTGGCTAAACTTTTGTAGGATTATCTTTTGTCTAAACACCAACAAGGTGGCTTCCATTGGGTTACTTTGGATACTTTTACCCTCCCATGTGACCAGGATGGAATGAGAGTTATAGATGTTTATAGACAAAGTATTTCTCTTTGTGCTAAATGGGTTATCAGATGCATAAATGACAACCAATCTTGGAAAATCCTGTTACAGCATTCAATCTCTTCAGGATCTCTTGATGGAATTTTTTTGGAAAAACATTGGGCTACATACCTTGATCATCACCAAAGTTTCGGTTAAAATTAAATGTACATTTGTTGTGAAGAGTATCTTGAAATATTTTGAATTTGTTAAGTCGTTTCTTCACTGGATTGAGGATGGGTTTCATACTGGGATTTCATTCAATGATCATAACATCTGGTGGTCTCCTATTTGTACTAATGATAATGTCCCTTTGGCAGAGGTTCTTAGTGTTAAAGCACTCTCGCTTGCTCACAAAGGCATCAATACCATCCGAGACCTTTTCTCCTAGGGAGATTGGCTTCATTGACATGATTTAAAATAAAAATTTATTTAGATCAACTCGATCTTCCATATGTGTTGAAAATTTAGGATCTTATGCTTGATGTTATGCTTCATAATATTGGAATGCAACCTCCCTCAACTTGGGGGCGGGGTGGCACTAGAATTTGGAAATCCCATTTTCCAACTACTAGTCTAGCATGATTTACAATCTTATTTCCCCTTGTCTCATGTTATTAACAAGCTCAATTCTTGTTGGAGCATGTAGTTTCCACTTGGCTTTAAAGGATTAAGAACACATGTAACCCCAAGTTTAAACCCAAGCTCAATTTCTTTCTTTGGTGTCTCATTTATCAGGGTCTTCTGTTGGGAGAACAGTTAAGTCACATTGGCCTTCCCAATCCTAAATGCCCTTTCTATGGTCGATGTCAATATTTCAAACATGTCTTCTAAAATTATCCACATGCCCAGTTTTCTTATAAATGGATACACTCTCTCTTCCTACCCTTCCATCCTAAATTGTTTGATTGGAAAGCGTATGCCTCTAATTAACGCGTGATTCCTAGATGCACACAACCTCTCGAGGTTGTGTCGGGACAATGAAATGGAATGGATGGGATGACAACAAGATGGGTGAATATAATGTGGATAAAATAGGTGGAATCAATAACAATAAATCAAGGCAACCTAATGTTCTCAACTGGAAAATGGGTATTTGCTCATTAAGGGCAATAAATTCATGTCTCACTTGTTCGGGGGTAATGATACGATCAAGAATGATCACCGTACGCAAATCACGGTCAATATTGGTAGAACCGAATAAGACTTGACTCGGTTGTGAACACGTGGGAATTGTCCTTCGTCATCTACGAATTCCTCTCTGAGAGGGTCATGAATATATGACGAACAATGGAATAAGGACAAGTCTAATCCATACGGGATGGTTTTCCCAAAACTCTTTGGCGAGTGTCAACCTCGTCGTTCAAAAAAAATCATCTATATGATTTGGTAGGTGGGATTGGGGTATTCTGAAATATGAGTTATCTAAGGCCTTGGTCAATATCAGTTAGTCATATGTCAATGTTTGATTGCGGTACGGTTGGATCACAAACTCTTTGTCTTGGTTGTCTTGGGCCCTGGATGGTCATGTGGGCATGAAACAAGGAATCTACGGAAATAAAAAATCACACAAAGAAACCGAAAGGGGCTAAGGCTAAGTTTAGGTAACCTAAGCCACTAAGGAAATGTGGGAGCTTGTGTTAATTCCAATCTAATTAAATCTAAATTCTTTTTAAACAATCAACGCAAACAAATTCAAATTAAACAAAGTTGATTACTCTCCTTTAATTTAATTAAATTTACATGTAACTAATTAATTAAATAAATGTAAACAATCTAATCTACTTGTTTTTTTATTTTCCAGAAGATTTTGAATGAAAGGAAATAAAACAAATAAACTAATCTAATTACTTTAATCTATGTTTTTGGGATTTTTTGGTTTATGGAAATAAATAAATAAAAGCTACAGAGAAATGGAAATTGCTTCTAATTAAATGAAAACTACTTCTATGCTAAAACAAAACAAAATAAACAATGAAATAGCCGGATGTGGCTATTCCTCTATTGCAAATTAATTAATTCTAATCTAGTTTAAATAGAGGATTTATTCTAATTTGTAAATGTGGATTTTATTTCCTCTGTTGGCTTTACCTCAAAATCATGAGAAGAAGTAAAAGCTTCTCAGAATCAATTTCTTCCCCTGAAACTTCCCTAGTAAAACACTAAAATTCTACATAAGCTTTTTAATGTGAAGAAATTTAACAATATGCACAAACAGAGAAGCTTCTTCGAACTTACTTCCCTTGCAAATCCACATGGATAGGTAAAGAGGAACCTTTCAAGACAAACTTTTCTCGGTATACACGTTTAAATCTAACTAATGAATAAAAGGAAGGCTACAGGTAATTTGACAGTGAAGAAATGAAAAGTTCTATGCACAAGAGATTCCTCCAAATCCTTCCCAGGAAAATCCACATGGATAAGGTGAGAAGGATTCTTTAGCGGAAGCTACTTATAGGAATAAAACTAACTTGCAAATTCTACCTTTCTTAAAACAAGATTTTGAGTTGATTATGAATTGAAATATAAATTAAAAGGAAGATTTAAATAATTGAATTACACCCCGAACATGGAAATTTAGAACTATGAAAATATCCAAGGTCTTTGGTTATGTTTTTTCATCTCCTCAACTTCTTTTCCAATAATGAATCCAATGTTGTCAAAGGAGTTGTGCTAGTTGGTATGAAATAGAAGTTGTAGAAGTGTTGGAGCAAGTTGGTTGTAGGTAGTCTGGTAGAAATGTAGGTAAGGAAGTAACAAGGAAAAGGCTTTGAGTTTTCTTGTGTGCTTCTTGGCAAGATTTCAACAGAGTAACAGTGTAATTCCAATTCAAGAGACTCCAACCAATGCTTTGGGAAAAATATTTGTTTTTATAGAAAGTTGGCAGGGAAATGGTGCAACACACTTGACAACCAAGAAGTGTTAAATCAGTCAAAGGAGGGAAAATTAACTTACTAAGAATAGTAAGTAAAGAATAAAGTTCATATGTATCTATGAAGCTCAAAAACAACTGATTTGGTCAAGAAACATGCAAAAATGACTTGGAAACAAGCAACATGCATACTACATAACACATGTTTTAAGTCTCGGGTTTATGGGCATGGATCCACTAGTCCTTGTAGAGTGGCGGATACACAACTTCCACAACGGTTACGTAACTTAAAGGAAAAACTAAGGAAAAAGGGGGCGAAAAACATTTGCGAGAGCATGCAAGGCTAGGAAACTAAGAAGCAAAGAATACTAAGTCACATAGGAAAGAAGAAAGCAAGGAAATGAGACCTAGATTCATCATTTATTTTGAAAATGAAAGTTATCATTGGGGATTATTACATTCCAACAATATAACACCATGCAATTTTGGGTGTGTACATATTTCCCCCTCGGAGAATCATTTTAGCCATAAAGAGGCATAAAATGTGAAGTCTGAGTATGGTGCTCCCAAATGGGAAAGTTAGAAATTATACCTTACATGCTCATGTGTTAAAATTATGCCAATCTAAGCTTCTCGCCACCTATAAGAGAAAACGAGAATCAAGTGCAGATAAAGATGTAATCGATAAAATAAGCTAAATAAAAATGACAAGAGTACTTTCCATGTCGGTGAGGATAATAAATATAACTATGCAGCGCTCCCACCCTGCAAAACACACACTCAAAAAATATTAGAAAACACACTTTATGTATCGAAATTGCTATTTATAGAAATCATTTGCACCTTCCCATTTGGTGAATTTTTGAGCTTTGAATTACTCGTGTTTGCTTAGCGCAAGAGTATAGTCAAAAAAAATAGCATCTCGAGACGATGGCAACACAACCAACAACGGAAGCAATGGGTCACGACTAGGTTAGTTATATGCATTTGTTCATTTCTACCCTAAAATGTAGGAATTTGTTAAAACTAGTTGTAGGGGGTAATTTTAAATAAATTCACAATAAAAATGACCACAAGAGGGGAACTATGTAGGATTTGTCTTTTTTTTCATTCAATTTGGTATATTTTTGCATTTTAGCCCTCTAGGGTACAACCCGCATTTCCTGGACATGACCACCATGACGGTTGCACAACCGCCACTCTGCATAGAGAGATGGTTATGTAACTTCCACTCTCTGAAAATGAGAATTGTGTAACCGTCAAGGTAGTTTCCAGATTATTGACTAAGTATTGAATTTTTTTAGTTCTTACTTATGTTTATGTTGTTTTTGTGAGCTTATTATGCATACACATGATTCTAACTTGATCTTTTCTTGTTTTTATGGGTGTATGGGAAGTATGTTAGATGGAGCAGGGCTTCATGAGCATGATTTGTTACCTCAAATTTTAGAGGGTTTGTCCCAGTGGAGAGGGATTTTTTTATAGAGGGTAGGTATCCTGGAGGATATCACAAATATGATTAGATGCACCCACTAGTCATTTACTTTACAACTTATTGACTTATTGGGATGTAGTGGAGAACACTTTCCGACTTCCCGAGGTTATACATGAGTGGAAGATCATATTAAAGGATGTTTACTAGATTTTGGGAGTTCTTTTCACCGGCGGGAGGTTAGTGTTAACGAGTGCCAACTTAGCAATTGAGGCTCACTAGTGGGCTACTTACTTGGGGGATGTGGAGGGACATGATACTTGTGTAAAATAGGGAGTTTGGTTAGTTTTAGTTGAAAATGCACCTATCCCCACTCTGTGCAAGGCTATCATTGGTATCTTGGCCTTGTGTTTGATTGGGGATAAGGGCAGATGGATAGGTACTTGTATTCTTTGGGGCTCCATATTGCAGAAAGCACTTTGAGATGTAATACATAGTGTACTATAGGTCAAGAGGTTGTTACAATGACTGCATGTAGTATTATAGTTCAGATTAGTTGGCCACACTAGGCCAGAGTAGAGACTCATCCAGTTCTCATGGTGCCTCAAGCATTGGGTTTCCCTATGCATATGCCCTCCCTAGCGGTGCCTATAGTGTACAAAGACATTCGAGAGGCAAGAACTACCCGTAGGGGAAAGCTTGAGTGGATAGTTGTGATGTGAGGATTCCCATTAGTACACCACAAAGTTGTACCGGATCCTAGTGTTGGGGCTACGGTTAGGGTGAGGTAGATACTTCAGATTGAGGAAGGCCCAACACATAGTGGAGAGGAAGGAGAAGGAGGTTGAGACTGATTCGAGCTCAAAAGAGGAGAGTGACCCAGAGTGGGAGGCCACAAGAGAGGCATCTATGACTACTAGAGCCAAGGAAAAGTCGGATGAAGAGACAATATAATTAGAGGAGCCTTTACCCTTTGGAAGGGGAGGATGAGGAGTCAACCCATCCAAAACCAATAGGCAAGGAGAAAATTAAAGAAGAGGAGGTATGTGTACCAAATCTTGCACTAGCACCAGCTATTGACCCAAGTTGGATGCCCAGAGATCCAAGTAAGTAAAATACTCTTATCCTGACTTTACTTTCTAGACTATATTGTTAGCAAACTATCTACGATCTCTTTAGTTTTTCTTATTTTTAAATTTTTTCTAACACAACATTGTTTATTTGCACATTGTCGGTATCTGTGGATGGATCGTGAGATATTATTTGTCATATTTTAATTGAAACATTTGTAATCCCCATGAGGATGATGCAGTGCGACTTCTCATATATAAAAAAACACCCAATGATGGTTGGACGTTACACGATGTGTTCATGCTAGCATGACATTCTTGAGAGGCCATGAATCAAATGAGGATCAAATTTTTGGGTATGATGTGATTGAGAGGAGACAACAATGAGAGCACACATGTAGTGGAGGTATTACCACTAATCGCTCACCCACTCGATGCATGGAAATTCTCATGAGACACTCTCATAGGTATGTACACGAGAGACTCTCGGTTGTACCTATCCATTCTTGTCATAGAGCCACAACAAGAGCCCTCGGCCTACGCCTTCACAGGATCTCATCAAGAGGGATAAGCCACATGCCTTTATTGCTTTTGGACCATTTTTTTATATATGTCAATTTGTTTGTATTTTTGGCTCATAGATGAGCGTTTTGACCACACTAGCTAGAGTTTGACAACATTGTACACAAAAATTGATATTATTATATATACACATATGTACATATTTTTTTGGTTCGACATTCTTTGTAATAGTTGACTTGGTCATGGTTTATCTCATCTCTGTGCTATTAGATAGTTAGAATTTCCTATGCTTATTTTTATGATTTATGGATGCATGCTATAGATGATGATGATGATGTAATGTGATGGAAAGAATGATTATAGATATGATAACGAGTTGTAGCTTAGACACTTTGATTTTTAAGCAATGTTTAGCAATTTCTATTTTATTGGCAAAATATGATGAATGTGGTATGATAAAAATATGAACTCACTCGTTTCTTGAATCCACACAACTTCTAAGATGAGAGGGCTCATCATCGAGAGCTAAGAAGGATGTGAGTTGTATGATTTGAAGAATGAAGATGGTGATAAAAAGAAAAGATTTTGATAAAGATCCAATTAGAAACCTACAACTCAACCCTAAGCAAGGTCAACTAACCAGTTCAAAATGCATTTTGCTTGCAAGTTTGACTAGACTTAGATCCGTAGATGGCTTTTGATTGAAAAAATCTAGTTTTTAGGAATGAATCTCTTGTAACATACACATCTAGCTCATTTTCTTGGGATTTTCATATTTTAAAACACTTTTTATTTCTTAATTTATTTACAAATTTTTGATTTATTGACATGGCCCCCTATGTATTTCCCATGATACTTGTAAGAATCATGGCTTCAAAGCACCGAGGACAATACATAGAAGAGTAAGGGAACTTACCTCCTTTCCCAGCCTCATGTTACCAATAAGAAGCACATGATCATCACCAAATATTAGTAGGGTAGAGAAATGTAGTTTTATTTGTAAATGAAAGATTTTTGTGTTTATTGTTTATTTACCTATTTTTGTTTACTTTAGGTTTTAGATGGTGCTTTTGGGAAGGAACGCTTGCCACTAATCTCAAACCCACATAACTAGTAGGATGCGAGGGCTCACCACAGAAGGTTGAGATAGATGAACAAAGAATCGAGGTGAAATGTTTAGAATTTTTCTATCACGAGAGATCTTTTTAGGGAGAGATGTGACATCAAGAGGCTTCTAGAAGAAACCATGGGAAAATAAACCTAAATCGAAAGAAACCATGAATATAACTGAGTATGTAAGTCTTAGTAGGATCAAAGTTAAAAGTTCATCTTAAGAACTGAAATGATGAAGAGATCAAATAATTTGGAGGTGATCAAATGGATACTTGAAGAGATATGATTGAATTTTTTTGCCAATATTTTAAAGTCTTTAAATTTTCTTGTAAAGTAAACTTCTAGTTTACAATTTCACAAGATGAAAATGCAAATGACAAACAATATGAATGTAATAATGTATAGTATGGAAGCGTGAGTGATTATGCATAAAATCGTTTAAGGTGAACTGAATTAACTGATTTGCTAAATTCTTCACCTTCTAAGGTACACAAACGATATGCACCATTATTATAACCTTCCATTACTTGGTACATGCATAACCATTTCGGTCTAAATTTTCTTCCTTTGCTGACCTTTTTATCGATCTGACTATCAAGTCTCAATACTAGGTCTCCTACACGTATTTCACATTCATAGAATTTCTTATTATCTTGGTGACACAATCTATCAAAGCATAAACCCAGTGATGTTGTTCAACCCCAAGCCATGTCCCATCCATCATTTATAGTTAAACTAATTGCACTTCTCGTTACATGTCTTTGTCAAGGATGTCTTGTAGAGACACACAAAGACTTGGTAGTTCTACCTCTAGCGGTAAGACCACTTCAACACCAAAGAATTAAGAGAAAGCGGTTACCCAGTGTAGGTGTTCATTCCAAAGCTCTATAATCCCAAAAGGTCAGAAATAGATTCAAGTTCCAATCTCGTTTTTTCTCCTTAATTTTCTTAAGGAGAATGGACTTTAACGTCTTATTTGTAGCCTTAGCCTATCCATTGGCCTAAGGATAGTATAAAGAGGTTGTGTGATGGGATATATTAAATTGCACACATAACTCACACACCTCTTCATTATTAAAAGGTGTGCCATTATCGAAATAATGAATTGTGGGACACCATACCTACAAATGATTTGGTTTAAGATAAATTTGGTAATTACTAATCCAGTATTGTAGTATGAGGCATGGCCTCAACCCACTTTGTAAAATATTCTATGGTCATGATAATGAATTTATGGCCATCCAATGATGAGGGAGAGAATTTCCTTATCAAATCAAGACCCCAAGTAGAGAAGGGCCAAGGTGTCACTATTGGCTATAGATCCTAGGTAGGAATATGTATTGTGTATGATAATTCTTGGCATTTTTGGAACACTGTGAACATACTCTACAACATCATTCTCTAAAGTAGGATAGAAGTATCCCATCTAATGAATATTTTGGGAAGTTGATTGCCCTCCAAAGTGGTCACCCCCCGTGGGATTCAAAGATAATTTTATCCACTTATTCTTCATCAATGCATCTCAACAACATTTCATTGAAGGCTCTACGATAGAGCCCTTCTTCTATAATCATGTATTTTGTAGCTATGACATGTAGCCATTGCCTTTTCAAGGTATGATCAGTCTACAATGTGATTGAAAATGTTAGTGTACCACGGAAACAAAGGGATGAGAGGCTTTGCTTCTTTATGTAACACAAATTTCGTAGGGAAATTCAAACCTACTAATTCCCGTGAGTCTATGGGATTATCTACCACCAATCGGTGATGATTTGTCCTTTAAAAAAATTGGTTGACAAAGGTGAGTTCGAAATCACCCATTAGCATGATAAAACAACTAGATTTCCGAAAAGGAAACTTGGGTCAAGAACATTGAACTTCTCTTATTTAACTATTAATCATGTTTCCTAGTTAAGCATATAATACCTTAACCTTTCCGTTACAAAGACAAATTTCCAGGAACTATTTCTTTTCTTGAGTATACTGCATTTCATAATCAAGAAGACTGAAAATAATGAAATAAATGGCCCACTCATGACTATCATCGTCATCTTGTGCCAACATGTATGCTATCGAGACATTTGTGGCTTGAGAATATAGAATTAAAGGATGGTCAAATTTTGGTGGCATAAGCATAGGTGGTGACATGAGGAAGTGCTTTATTGACTTGAGAACTTCATGACATTTTGTTGTCTAAGTTTTTCAACATTCTTTCTTTAGTAATTCGTTGATAGGGTGAATGGTGTATGTTAAGTCAAGGATAAACCTACAAATTTCCCCAAGCTTACCTAAGAAATACGATGCTTGACTCATTTGTGGGTGGGGACATTTCCAAAAGTTCCCGAATCTTTGTTTGATCCACGTTAATGCCTCGGGATGAAATGATATATCCTTACAAATTACCTCCCATTACTCCAAACACATTTTTAGGAAGTGTTTTTATGTTATCTAATAAAAAACATTTTTTAAGATTTAACGTCATGTTGTATTAAATTAAACAAGAGAGAAGATGAAATTTGGAATGATCACCACGTTTTTAGCTTTCGCTACAAATCATCAACATACGTCTCCACAATCTTATGAATAAGATCATGGAAAATATATGTCATGGCCTCTTGATCAATGGATATGAAATTCTTGGACTCAAAGGCACGAAAAAATAATAGAAGGTTCCCAAGTATTAATGAAAGTAGTCTTTGTTTGGTCCTCCTCAAAAATCCTTATCTGGTTATACCCAAAAATCCATCCATAAGAGACAACAACTCATACCCAGTTGTTGCGTCAACGATGATGTCAATTGAAGGAAAAGGGAAATCATCTTTGGGACAAGCTTTGTTAATATCCTGAATTCAATACAAATTTGTATCTTCCCATTATTTTTTAGAACTAGGACGATGTTTGACAACCACATAGAATAATCTATTGGTTTGATAAACCCTACTTGAAGGAGTTTCATAACTTCCTCCTTGACCATTAAAGCAACCTTTGGCTTCATGGGTCTCAATTTCTATTTCATAGGTTTCACATTAGGTTTTTTAACCAAGTTATGAACTATGACGTCGGGTTTGATATTAGTCATCTCTTTATAGTTAAAGGTGAAGGATTTAGAATGTTCTTTGAGCACTTTCATATATGTTTTATCTCTCTTCAAGTGACAATGAAGAGCCAATTTTTAGTATTTTAGGTTCATCTTCTTTCACAATGTGTATGTCTATAATTACTTCAATTAAAGAGGCATTACCCTCTTCAAACTCAGGTGGAGCTGGAGGTATCTCCAATTCTTCTTCCTTGACTTCATATATTTCAAAATCTTCAGATGAAGAAGACCTCATCGTCTGATCTCCAAAGTAAGAGGAAGGGTGAGGGATAAGGGAAAATCCCTTCTTATGATGTGTGGGATGAAGATTAGTGTAAGCATGGAGGTATCCTAAGATTGTGTCATCATTTTTGTGAAATATAATGTGACAGGATTGTTTTCGGTTTTCAATGTATGCCAAAATTGCATTTCTTGGCATCTTACGAACCAAAGGTTCAACTCAGACTGAAATAACAAATTTGGTTTCTTGTAAACCCTTGCCAGGAAAAAAAAACATGAGGAAGAAGTGGCCATATAATCAGTGAGTCACTTTTGTTCTCTTGGAATCAATTCTATGGAAATAAAATCAAAACCCTTACAAAGATTGAGAACAAAAGACTTGCAAAGTTGAAGGTGATTTTCTCTATTCTCATAGACTTTTGAGACTTGGTTTGTAATAAGTTGTGAATCACCTAAGACTCTGAAATTTTGCACACCCATCCTCTTAGTCATAATAAGACCAAGAAGTATAGATTCATACTCCTCTCCATTATTTGTACACTCAAAGATCAACTTGAAGGAAAAAGAATGATTATTCCCTCCATAGAAGTAAGAATGAACCTCCCCTATACCAAAACAACACTTTGCTTCATCATAGTTAAGGGTCAAACAATTATCTGGGAAGATAGATGTTTGATCATTCTTTGAATCCTCTTCCTGAATTTCTAAAACCTCAACCATGCACACCTCTTCAAATCCGTCTGTTGGGAGAGAGGCTATCCCAAGAGCATGGCCCATGCCCAAAGAATCAAAAGGAGAATAATCGGTAGATCATTCTCTAAGAGTTTCAAAATTTTCATTGTAGTTTTTGTTGAAACAGTTTTTACTACGGTGGATTTTTTTCATTAGCATCTACCCCTTCAATTGATTTAGGTGGCTCTATCTCCATTTTTAGAACAAGGTTGGTCATGGGAATGGGTCCCCAAGATGGAGTCGGCTTGTTTAGCTGATTTTTTAGGAGTTTGAATTACGTGTGAAAACCAAGCTTCTTCTTGAGGTTAGCCGGAGGAATTTCAAAAGGATTTGGATCACCGTGGGCCACAAAGAATTTCCCTAGATGAAGGAATTACAATTCGTAGAATAGTGTTGAGGGAATGAACTTCATCCTATGAATCCAGGGTCTTCCAAGAATCATATTATAGTTAGTTTCCTTATCTATAATATAAAACTCGATCAAAATAGTCTTGGGTCCAAGAGTGACTAGGATAACTATAGTTCCGATGGAAGTAGCCTTAAGACTATCATAACCTCTCAACATGTTTTGGTCGAAGAACAGTTCATCTCTCCATAACCTAGTTTTTGCAAGAACGAAAAAATGGGAAAATTTTAAGCGTATCTCCGTAAATCAATCATGGATATCTTAATGTAATTTTTGTAGATCCATACTTGTAAATACAAAGTAGGATCAACTCTTTGTTCTAACTCGGAAACAATGGGCATCTTGCGATATAAAAAACAAACATAACATCTCTCTCATAAGGGCCTAAAGGATAGACGTCAAAACATATATGGTTTATTTGGGCTTCAGGAGGAGGTGTAACGTGAATTAGGTGGCCAAGACCTAATTATTCTAGTAAAGAAAATTAGTGTACCAAAAGTTATTTAACAAATCCAAGATGGATATGTGAGAAAAGGTCTTGGTTAGGTCCATAATAAAATCAAAGGCCCTTAATTTCTTATGCACTCTTTGGTGTAACGTCTTGCACTAAGGGTTCAATAGGGAGATGGTGTGATGCATAATCATGGGTACGAATAGCGAGCATGAATTTTGGCTCGGTTTCTAACTCAACTAGTCCTACAATATTGCTCTTGTTTTGTTAGTCCAAAGGGGAACTACTCCCGAATCATTGACGTAGATGCTTCATGATCATTGTTCCCTATAGGATTCCCCTTATTTGTGTCACGAGGGTTAATTTTCTCATTTTTAGTGCACTTTAGGAAGGGGTCTTTATAAATTATAAGAGTAGCTTTCTACCGAGAAACATGCCCCATGCAGGTGTTTTGTGTAGGTATCGTGGGGTTAACCAAGAACATCTCAATGAAGAGATTTCTTTGGTCCTCTGGAAGCTATTATATGAACTTATTACATTCCCTAAAAGTTTGAGCATTGTGTCCTATAACTTTATGGAAGCCACGATATAAGTTAGGATCACAGTCTTGAGGTCTTTGGTTCTAATTTTACTTTGGCCTATAGTTCTGTTGTTTTTCTTATTTTTATTTTTATTGTTATAGTTATAGTTCAAAGGCCTTTAAACCTAGTTATGGTATTGATTTGGGAATTGTTTTGGGTAAGGTCTTTGGACTTGATTGTGAACCTACTGAGAATGAGAGGATGATGAAGTCAATTGCATTAATCGACTAAGTAAGGTTGTTGTTCCTTTGATTTTTCACATTAGTGTTATTGTTATTTACATTGTTGGTGTTTAGAACATTGGGATTCTTGGGTTGATTAGTCATGCCATCCATCGTGGCACCATGGTTTCGATTGAGGACCTTAGGTCCTTGATTTTTGTTCAAACCATTTTGATAGTTAGAATGATTCCGAGTGGGAGCGACAAATTTCCCATATGGACCATAAGTCTTGCAACTATTGTCTATCGCAACATAGTCAATAAGAAGGGCTCCTTCTAAAACTTATTCATAGCTCCAAGGACTTCCTCCTTGGAATCCCGATTAAGGGAATAAAGGAAAAAATCACAAATCTCCATCTAATCCATGTTGGGAGCACTAGGATAAGAATAAAGGACATGTTACCACTTTTGAATGAAGTGAGTAACGAAAGCATTATGATCATGTTTGATATGGAGGAATTCTCTAATTCTCATTCTCAATAACTTGTTCAAGTCGAAAGCCTTAATGAATTTGGATACGAGTTTCTTCAAGGATTAGATAGAGGTTTTTGGGATTCTCAGTAGTAGTAATAAAGAGTAATCCCCTTAATATTCTTATGAAATATTTTTGCAAGAAATGCATCACAAGGAGTAACTCTCTAATGGTTGTATTTACCTTTATATGGGTGTTTATATCTCCCTCTTCCTCAAACTTGGGAAGGTCTATCAATGGTCGTGTGAGTATGACACCTTGTATAGAAAAATCTATAGGTTCCTTAAGGTATTGAGAATATCCCTACTACATTAGATTCAACCATGGACAATCCTTGATGGGGAGGTGGAAGAGGCTGGTGTTTTATACAACACAACATAGGCATTGGTAGGGGCATAAGGAATCCCTTGTTGTTGAGTGTAAGAACCAAGAAAAGAGTACATATCCATAGGAGGATATTTGGAATACATGTGCACGTAGAGAGGAATGACACTAGGATATGGGGTTACAAGTGTGAAACCAAGGAACGCTACATTGATGAAGGAGTGGCATTTGAAAATGCACTTCCGATGTGCCCTTATGTTAGATACATATATGAAGAATGAGGGCCCATACCTAGTGTGCCCAATCTTGTAAGAAGGTATCCTGGGTTAGGATCACCCAGAGAGGTTTGAGACAGTGGTTGCTGATAGGAACTTGCAGAAGGCATATTAAATTTCCTTTGCACATGATGGGAAGTATTTTTGAACCCACTGTTGTGTGTGGGTCATGTGAGGCTTGGGAAATTTACAATTTCTTAATCCTACCCACAAATGATGAGATCACATCTTCAGATGAAGGTGATGCATTTTTTTAGGCGTGTTAGCCTTGTTGGGATGCAAAGGTACATGATATCCTATTATAAATTGATATTTTGTAGACCACCCCTCTTTAGATGTGTTTTCTGTTTTGGGAGGAGGGTGACAGAGTTGGATTGAAAAATAATATTAGTATATCATTGCATCATGTCTAAGGATTCATCTTTAACATTAAGATGATCATCGCTTTGGGTGAGTCAAGATAGAAAATCATCACGTGGTGGTAGATAAGAAGAAAAGGAATCAATTTGCATGCTGATTTGAGGTCTGGAAAAGACCCATGGATAAAACCCTTGTTCTCCCATGAATGTCATGTTATTAGAGTTAGAGAACTCTTGTTTTTCACTTTGTGGTTAGGTTGGTCTATCTCTTCAATCCTAAATGATGACCTGGTATTCAACCCTTGAGGAGAGGGTGTGAGGAGATAATATATTAGGTGAGTAATTATCATACCACCCTAAGAAATAGCTTGACTATTACATACCCACTTGGTTATAATAGGCCTCAAGACCCAAGATGGGTATGTCGTATTCCTAACCCAAAATATTATGGGGTGTATAAACACCCATAGAATAATAGGAGAGGAGAAGGATGAATGAATGATCCGAGAAATGGATCAAGAATATCCCAATTCTATGTATTCTCTATAATTGATACTTGCTCTACAGGTTCTCAGCTCATTATGCATTTATAAGATGGTCTAGTCAGTGGGGGTGATCCAAACACCTTCGAATGATGTTTTTAGGCCATTTGATGTTTTGTTCAAGGAATTTAGTCAGCGGTTATGTGACTACCCCAACAGATTATGTAACCACCCCTATGTGTAGAGCGATAGTTACACAATCGTCGGCCTGCAAAAAGTGGCGGTCTTGTAACTAACGGGTCCAGAATGTGGGATCTCAATAATTGCAAATGTTTGAGCTTCCCAATTGGTTTGTTTCACCTTTCCATGCCTCCTTGAGCTAAGCATCTATAAATACAAGCATTTCCAAGGATTCAAGCAAGTGTTTTGGGTGAATTCAAAGTGTGAGCAAAGTTAGAGAGTTGGATTCTTGTCTTGTTTGTTCATATTGAAGAGTTCTTGTTATTTGAGAGAATTGAGAGCAAGTAGATATAATTATAAGGAGTCTCATCTTTCTTGAAGGCCAAATTGGTAGTAAGTTGTATCATTTTGAGATTACATAGTGAAGGGGAGCTAATTTCTCACCCACTGGAGTTTTTCCCACATCGGGTTTCTCCAGGATAAATCTTGTCTCATTCTTGTCTCTTCTCCTTTCAATTTACAATTTAATTATGGTTGATATTACACAATAACTGGTTTAATAAAGAACTCACATATTTCATTCATATTCACGAGCATAGTCATCTGTTCATTATTAAGTTAGGAAATTTACGGATCAATGAAAGAAAAGAAAGGAGGAAACAAAAATGAACTAGTATTTCACTAATTTGGTATGCCTCAAAATAACCACGTGATTCCTAAATGCACATGACCTCCCAAGGTCATACCGGGACATCGAAATGAAATGGATGGGATGGAAACAAGATGGGAAAATAGAATGTGGATAGAATATGTGGAAGTGATAAAAATAAATCAAGGAAACCTAATGATATCAACTAGAAAAAATGGTATTTACTCATTAAGGGCAATAAATGTCTGTCTCACTTGATCGGGGTAATGGTATCTTTAAGAATGATCACTATACGTAATTCACGGTCAATATCCGTAGAATTGAATAAGACTCGACTTAGCTATGGAGCACGTGGGAATTGTCCTTTGTCGTATAAAAATTCCTCTCCAAAGAGGGTCATGAATATATGATGAATAATGGAATAAGGACAAGTCTAATCCTTACTAGGCCACTTTTCCAAGAACTCTTCGACAGTTTCTACATCGTTGTTCAAAGAAATCAGCTATATGATGATGGTAAGTGTGACTGGGGTAGTCTGAAACATGATTTTTCTAAGGCCTTGGTCAATATAAGTTAATCATATGTCGATGTTTGGTTGCGGTATAATTGGATCACAAACTCTTTGTCTTAGGCCCTAGATGGTCATGTGGGCATGAAACAATGAATCTATGGAAATAAACAAAGCACACAAAGAAATCGATAGGTGCTAAGGCTAAGTTCAAGTAACCTAAGCCACTAAGGAAACATGGGAGCTTGTGTTAATTCTAATATAATTAAATATAAATTCCTATTTTAAACAATCAACATAAACAAATTCAAATTAAACATGACTTATTACTATCCTTTAATTTAATTAAATCTATGTGCAACTAATTAATTAAAGAAATGCAAACAATCTAATCTACTTGTCTTTTTATTTTCCGAAGGTTTTGAATGAAAATAAATGAAACAAATAAACTAATCTAACTACTTTAATATATGTTTTTTTGTGAATTTTAAGTTTTCTTGAAATAAATAGATAAAACCTAGAGAGAAATGGAAATTACTTCTAATTAAATGAAAACTACTTCTATGCTAAAACAAAACAAAATAAATAGTGAAATAGCCGGATGTGGCTATTCCTCTGTTGCAGATTAATTAATTCTAATATAGTTTAAACAAATGATTTCTTCTAATTTGTAAATGTGGATTCTATTTCCTCTATTGGTTGTACCTCATATTCAAGAGAAGAAGTAAAAGCTTCTCGAAGTAATTTCTTCCTTAAAACTTTCTGGTAAATCACTAAAATTCTACATAAGCTTTTTAATGTGAATAAATTCAACAAGATGCACAAACATAGAAGATTCTTCGAACTTACTTCCCTCACGAGATCCACATGGATAAGTAGGGAGGAAGCTTTAAAGAGAAGTTTTCTCATATGCACGTTTAAATCTAATTAATGAATAAAAGGAAAAAGTTAAAGATAATATGACAATTAATAAATGAAAATATCTATGCACAAGAACTTCCTCCAAATCCTTCCCAGGAAAATACACAAGGATAAGCTCAGGAGTTTTCAACTGAAGCCACTTACAGGCAATAAAACTAACTTGCAAATTCTACCTTTCTTAAAACAAGATTTTGAGTTGATTATGAAATGAAATCTAAATTAAAAGGAAGATATAAAGAATTAAATTACACCCCTAACCTAGTGTTATCCCGTAAAATTGACAAGGGAAATTTTACCGATAACCATACCGAAATTTTGTTCCGATCCCTCATTAGGGATCCCTTGCGTTCGAAACGTTCTAAAATCCCTTCCCGGGAAATCTTGTTTTTCGAACTTGGTCTTTTTGAACCTTTTTTGGATGGGCACATGAAATTGCTATGTAACACCAACTTTTGGTGCGCCCCCTTTAAAACCTTTGGCACATGATTTTCAGTGTCAACACACCTTTTGGTGCACCAAAGTATGTTGAACCTTCCCTGCGTGCGCAAGGCGCATGTGCCTTTGTGTTGGACAACATTTGTTGCGCCCCTTTTTGGTGCGCCAAAGGGCGCACATAATCCCATGTCGACATCGTTTTGGTGCACCAAAGGGCGCATTCCTTCCTGTGTCGATAGCAGTTTTCAAGCGCCTTTCAAAAAGTGGGTGGCGCATTAATGACCAGCTCACCTATATATAAAATTTGCGCGCCCACAAATGTCATTTTCACTATTCATTTGAGCACGTGTTTTTTTTTTCGAGCACTGTCGGCCTGCGCCTCGTCGTTTTCAACGTGTTGTGGACCCACTTTCCAAGTTTTCACTATTTGTCCAGGTGAGAGGTTCTTTTCTCTCTCTTGTTTTGCGTTTTCGGTTCTTGGTGTGTTCATGATCTGGTTTCTTTTTATATACATATGTTGAGCTAGCCCCCCCCCTCTTTCCAGATCTGCTGGTAGAGGATGTTATTTTGAAAACTTGGTCTGAAAACCCCTTTGGCTTGAACCATTGTATATCCCAAAACAGCCTCAGAACTTAAATGAAAGAAGGGTTGAGCCATATAAAAACATCTGCTTTTTTCCCTTGGGCGCGCATTGCGCGTCGTGCAACATTATGAACAGTTACACCCCCATGGTGCATCCGTCCCCCGCAACATAACTAGAACCCACACCAATGGCGCACCTATCTTGCCTTTGCATCCCGAACTCCCGCGTCCTCAAGGCGTGCATCTTTCACATGCCGCACAAGCTAAACTTACGCCTCTTTGGCGCACCATCATTCAATGCCGCATCACCTTTCCATGCGCCCTTGGTGTGCCCAGTCCATGCAACACACGCTTTATCTCGTGCTAAGTACAAATCTTTGAAGGCGCAGCGCATCCCCGATTACAAATAAAATCATGTTGTGTAAATTTTCCATGCGCGCGCCATATTTCCTTTGGCGCACGAAAAGTTCTGTTACACACTTTTCCCATGCGCCAAAGGGCACACCAAATCCCAATGTAACATGCAAAGTCCATGTGCCTTTAGTGCATCCTGTCTCCATGCAACACGATGTTCTCGTGCGCCTTTACTCGAAATGCACTCTGCAGTATGCATGCGCGCCATGCGCCTTTGGCGCCGATTTAACCTTTCAGAATGCCCTTTCCGTGCGCCCGCCTATTTAGCCCTTTAAGCTACATTTTTCATGCGCCCGAGCCTAAAAATATCTAACTCTTTCTTCTTCTAACATTCCAATGGAAGATCAAATGGCTAATTCAACCTTTTCGGATTGGGTCTCGCTTCTTCTTCATGCAGATCGGTAGATAAACTTAGAAGAACATATGTCTACATCCAAAGAAGAGACCCACCAAATCGAAAGGAAAGGCCAAGCTATCGAGGAAGAGATGAAGTATAAATATCAAAGGGTCGAATGCCCGAGTCACGGGCCGAATGCGGCATGGATGTCGAGACTCGGGGTGGGGTATATCGACATGGAGGAATTTTGGGCGAACTCGAGAAAGTTACAAGGAGTCCATGGATGGACAAATTGATAGGCGATTCCACGCACTTCACGGAGGAATCCCCGTCAAGCACCGTCAATAATGAATTTATGATGGTGGTTGCCCGATCTTATAATAAAGACACAAGGTGTGTTGAAAACAGCAAGGGCGAGGTAGTCATTAACCTCACTACCCGTCATTTTGAGATCATACTCGGCATCCCTCACCACCGGCACTTTGTGGCCGTTAGCCAAGAAGAATGTATCAAGGCCTGGGAAGACAATGAAGACCAATGTATGCAGCTAATGAACGAAGTATACCTGAAAAATAAGAAGGTGGTAACCCGGTGGCCCCAAATCATCCACCGCAGTGACTTCTCAGAAGAGCTCAGCGATACCATTACCTTCCTAAGCAGGGTCTTTGGGCTTTATAACGACCATTACTTCCATAAATGGATGCTGCGCTACCTGGAAACAATGAACAAGAATTTGCACGATCGGTGCTTTTACTTTGGGGAAATTATCAAGCAGCACCATCTCCGAGCGGCTACAACAATTCAAAGACAACGGGAGTATTCCATATGAACTCCTACGTGGTCTACACTGCGGCATCAAGAGGATTATCCAGCCTAACCCGGAGTGGAGTTTGGCCTCGTGTCAAAATATACGAGTATTATCCAGAGTGAGATCGAGAATAGCATCGCCCATTTGCCAAAATCAACGATGCATTCTTTTATCACATCATCTGCCTATTGAGGCCAAATCTGACTCATGGTCGTACGACCAAAAACATAGTGGCAGCCACGGAGAAATGGGGGCCATGTTCACCCAATTTCCTACATTCACCTATCTGAGGGCTGCCAACTTTTTGGGAGAGCCAACCAGGCTACCAAGGTATGCTGGGCCTAAGCTGATTCTGCTGGAGCTGTCAAGGTAGCTAATCACATACCACGAAAAATGCCTGAAAAGGAAGAAGGGTGGAACTCCTTTCCCCCTCACAGTGGGCCGATACACATGCTCTACCCACCACAAGGCGAAGGAAATGTTTACAGAGCTGGAGTTACTTAATTTGAAGCATGATTTCCCAGCCAGGCCTACCTTCGACCCAAGGAGCTGCCTGCCAAGAGCAAAGCTTGATCCAATCCATGTTCCTCAGATCGAGGATATTTATATTGACATCATCCATGAGGTGGAGCTCAGAAGAAAGGATCATTCTCGCCTAGCCTTGGCAGAAATCATCCAATACGGGATAGCCATCGTCCCCAAAGGCTACCAGACTACAGAAGATGAAGTACACAAGGTATATACTGATACAGATGGGGACGATTGGCCCTTTCCGGCCATTGATAGAACTAAAGCTCCTCAGACAATTGAGGAGAGGGTCAAGGAGACTCTGCGTAGGACAGAGCACTGGTGCCGAATGAACGGCCTAATCTACCTCGGGGTAGATTTCACAACCTCCCCATTGGGCAATGCACCTTCACGACCCAAGAAGCAGCTTAAAGGCAAAGGTGTAGAAGGTGAATCCAAGCACCATTCAGGAAGAAGCCCCCGAAAGTCCTCCTTCCACAGCGCGTAACAAGTCATAACTCGGGAGGAAGAAATCACATAGGATAGTCCAATTGTCCCATCCACTCGGGATGTCGGCATTGCTACCACAACGGAGGTCCCTTCTATCCCCTTCTTCTTCTCTTCCTTCCTCCTCGAGTGACTCGGTGACCATCCCTTTGGTCGTGTCCTCTCGTCCCTTCTTCTACTCTTTCCCCTGCTTCTTCGTCTATCTTCTCTTCCCTCGCTGATCTTTCCTCCTCCATTTCTTCCCTCATCTCCGAGTTCCCTTCCCTTCCTATGTCTTCCACAGCTGCAGTTTCCCTTCCTCCCGTGGACACTTCTTCGGCTATTCTCTCAATGCCTCCACCGCGTGTCTCCACGTTTTTCCCCTCTTCTACTGTAGCTGCCCCCTCCTGTCTCTGGTCCTTCTTCCATAGGACCAGCCTGGATCTCTCAACAAACCTGAACCAAAGAAAAGAGGAAAGTTCCCATCGCTCCGATGGACTTTTCAGTGATCCCATCCAAAGGGGTGAAGAAGCAGAAGCCTGTTGCACACTTCTTTAAAAGTGTTGCAGGTGAGAGATCATGGAAATTGCATACCCCGATCCCCTCAAAGAGAAAAAGGATCTTTCTCCGACAGATTTTATCGTGACCCAAGTCACAATGGGGACATCTTCGAAAGTCTCTGTGGGGAAGCTCTTTCCGCGGTTGACGCCCTCTGTCAAAAGTTCAAGAAACAAAAGAAGAGAAAAGGCTACTAAAAGAGCAAAATAAATATCTGCTCCAAGCCTTGCGAGAAGATGGGTAGTGCGCCTCCCACAACTACCGCCGAGACTTCGAGCTTCTCACCAGAGAAAATCAACGAATATGCAAAAATCGATGAGCGAGTGGTATGGCCGTTTCGCTTGGAGGAGCGGATCCTCAAGGACGGTGAAAGAGTGATCACCGAGTTTGTCAATTTGTATCCGAACATCGAGAAAGGCAAACAAGGAGCTCCAAGCATTAGTAGGGCCCATATCGAAGAGTTGGAACATGCTAGATCGCGACACGAGACCTTTCAACAAATGTTTGACTTCGATCGACGATAAGGTCAAGTTCGGCGTCTTCGGCCATCCAAGGGCCCTCAACAAAATCATGTCCACTCGGACTACCGGGTGGATCAGCTTGAATTTGTTCGGACAAAATCGACAAGGCGAAGGAAGAGGCCTGGATACAATGCATCAAATGGAGCAAATTGTTCTCAACATGTCCCTGTGGTTGCTCACTCCTTCCTTTACCTTAAGGTCACCGATGAAACCATCTGGATCTTCAAGGAGAGCGCTTCTCAAGGAACGGGGCCAGAGGTCACATTTGACACTGAATCTATCAACAACCTGCTGGCCTGTAGGGACTTCGTCGGGTTCCTCATTGAGGTGGAGAAGGACTATTCCAAACTTCCCGAGAAGCTCATAGATGAGCGGGAGGCTTGTGAGGCGATCGCCGGCGGCACAAGGATCCTTCCCAGATCAATTTGGCCCGATGATTAGCAAGTTTTGGAATACCGTGCTCGATTCCATATTTCATCACTCGAGCAAAGATCAAAAAGCAAAGCTACCCCTTTTCGGCCGCAGGATGATGACGATGAGTAGCTTGCTCTTCTTCTTCTTCTTCTTCTTCTCTCTTCTCGACTTTCTTGTTGAAATGTCTAAAATATGTTGGCACAAATGATGACATCATCCATGTTGCATCATGGGATGATGTCATCCATCAAGTTGTCAAAAGTCAACATGACTTTTAGATATTTTGTAAATATCTTTGTAAATAGTTGTTGGCTCCCTTTTGCCTTCTTTCCTTCTCCTCTTCTATATATATTGGAATACTTGTTGTATTTGGTGGTGAACATTTTTTAGATGAAAATAGAAGTGAGGAGAGAAAGACTTTGAGCTTTCTTATAACAGAAGAAAACAGCAATACAAATATTGAGACTTTGTGTTGGATACCTGTGTTGTGTGTCAGAACTTTCTTATGTTTGATCTGTACGTGTTTATTCTGTTAGATTCATATCTACTTTTCTGTCATTTGCTCATCAGTATTGCTTTGTTTATTTATGCAAGTAGGTTTGGCTCTATTTACTACCAACCCAAAAACATAAATCTTCTGACCTTTCTGCTTTGGAATTCATTTCTTTTCTCCCTTCGGACATGTTCCTTCTTCCTCCTCTCTTTCATTCCTTTCTCTTCGCAGCCGGAAATACTTCTACCGGAATGAGATCCCAAACCCCGAAGGCGAGAACTGTGAGACTTGCATAGATTCTGGCCGGTAGAATAGCAATAAACTAGTTTCACTTTGCACGACTCAAAGAGGGCTATGCCCGCACACTGTTGGCTCGTTTATCCATAGATCTCGCCCACGCGATGATTTTCGGACCAACGATTTTTGGCGACTCTACTGGGAACGAATAGATTTGTCGGATCTATGATGGTGGTAAGATAAAAAATCGGAAAAAAGCAGAAGATTGCCACTGTTTGCAAATCTAAACTTTTTGTTAAAAATCCAAAAAAATTTGCAAAAAGTGCTCAATTAAAAATTTTCTTCGAGATCCATAGATCGAGGCCTAGTTAAAGATCTTTAGTTCACTGAGTTTTGAAAAAATGTATTTTTTTGCCGTAGATATGAGTTTTTGGCTGTTTGCAAAAAGTTTGAAACCCTCTGAAAAAAGTCAAAATCAGATCCGAAAATCAGCTTGCTAATCTTCCCTGCCATCTTATCCTCGTTGTTATTTGTCATTTAACCGCAATCGGTTTTCTGAAGAGGATAGTTTTAAATATTTAGAAAAGTATTTGCTGCTGGTTTTTATCAGAAAAACCAGAAAATCAGCAAGTACAACCAAAAAGAAAGTTTAAATCTGCGCCATAACATTATAGATCTGGAAGGTACACTGGCGAGTGAACCTTTTACGCGCAGCAGGAGAGCCCGTGGAGAAGCTGATCCTACTTTCGATCTGCTTCAAAGGCACAATTTCAGCGTGACACCGGCACGTTTTTCAGCACTAAGCTCGGCTAGCCGGTCATCCAGGAGTGTCTCACCTTCACGAAGAAAAAGTCTTTTGTAGGGGCATCCACATCCCTTTGTAGTGCCTTGCTACTCAGCGGAACCACACTTCCAGCTCGTGTTCTCTTTCCGGATTTTCAAATGGCGGTACCATGGGGAAACGCCATGGGTCCTTTGGCCTTACCACATCCAGTTCACGCGCTCCCTCATGGAAATCGAAAGAATTTTCCTAAATTTGTGGGAGCGAAATCAAAGCATGGATTCCCACATATCTGCATTCATCATGTCATGCAGTATTTTGGATGTGACTCATGAAGATGTGTCGGTTCGCCTTTTTCTGGAAACCCTACAAGGGCCTGCAGCTGAATGGTTTCAGCATTTGCCGGCCGGATCTATCACCAGTTGGGCCACCTTGCGGGATGCTTTCGAAGACAGATACAAGCCTTCAGAGGATGCATTTGCATTATTATCATGGATCACTCACCTGAAGAAGGAGGCAAATGAGACCATGCGTGATTTTATTGCCCGGTTCAATGCACTAATCAACTGTGTCCCTGTTGCCATGCTTCCGACGCCGAAAAATCAAAAGTGTTTCTTCGTAAACGCTATGAGCTCGAAAGTTAGTTTCTTGCTCCTTCAGGAACGAGTTGCCACCTTGATTCTCGCTCAAGCCGCTGCCATTCGCATAGAGGATAATCTGATAATATCTGGCGAATTAAAAAAGGAATCAACAAAGCCTAAATCTTTGGGCCCTTCGCCCACTACTTCGTCTGATCCAGCCTTTCAAAAATGGCAAATGACTTGCTTGCATTGAAGAAGCGATTGGCGAGAGCCTCTCCCAGTTCCTCATACCGGGATATTCCACGGAGGAATTTCATTCCTAACAATGTTTCACAAAGGCCGCGCTACCTACTGACTGCTCATGCGCGGTTGGCGCTTGAGGCTCCTCCGGTCAACGCTCTGGCCAAGATTGAAGAAGAAGAGCAGTATTATGAAGAACCTTCGTCTCAAGGCAAAGATGATCAAGATGTCGGTGAACCGACTGGCGACTCTACTATCGGGTATATGGAATTTGATGAGGAAGAATCTGATGAAGAAGAGGGTACCCAGGGATATGCAAGCGGACAGTCATATGCTGTTTTTACTCACTCGCAAGGAAAAGAAGCGGAAGTTGCTGCCCATGTCCAGCAGGAGAAGGCCGTGTCAAACGCGCCTCCGATCATTGCTAAAAGAGGTAATCCTCTTCCTACTCAACTCCCTGGCAAATCTTTTACAAGGAAATCTTTTCCCCTATCTCTCCTCCAAATCAATCCTCTCACATTCCTACTAAGACCACCAATCCTATTCCATCATCGCGAGGTGAGGGACTCATTCCTTACCAACGCAACCCTTGGCCGTTTGATATTATAGATCATGCAAAAAAGACCAAGATCCAAATGTCTGAAGCTGAGTACCTTGATCAAACCCCGAAACACTTGTAAGATTGACCAAATATATTCGAGTCAAGTTTGTTGTGTCAAGCGAGCTTCCCAAAAGGAATCCTTTCCACTCCCCCTGAATCCCACATAAATGTTGCTTCAACATCGGCATCAGGCAAGATAGAGCCTTTCTATCTCTCCTCCTAATCAATGGACATAAGTGAGTAAGCTGCATAATTGATTCGGGGCTTCGATAACGTCATGCCGCAAAAAGTCGCCCATGCTCGGGCCTCACTCTTACCAAGCCTTTTGGCAGATGTTATTCATTGGAAACCAAGCGAGTTCCGTTGGTTGGCCAAATCAAGGGACGCGTAATTTGCATTTACGGCTTTCCCGGATAAAAGAGTAAAAATGGCAGTCCTCATTGCGACATTCGGCAGCCTATGGAATATTCTTTGGGAAGAAGTTTTTTGCAGCGAAGTTGGTGGAAAAATTCATATGGACTGGTCTAAAGCTATAATTCGATCAAAGGCATAATGCAGAATTTGGAGCTAGAATCACAAAATAAATACTTGGTTACCAGCTCTGAAGACCCCAAGGCCCAAATCCTTTTTGAATCATCAGGGATGGGGAATTACTTCTTATCTACCGAGACGGATAAAACAGGTGTCCTCATAGAAAAGGAGATCTTAATAAGATCTGGACATTGCAATTCGATGGCAGCTGTGCAACTAGTGGATGTGGCGCTGGGGCCGTGCTGATATCTCCTGAGGAAGAAGTCATTCCTCTCTCTTTCAAATTGCAGTTTTTCAACACTAACAATACTGCTGAGTATGAATCTCTCTTACTCGGTATGCAAGCCGCAAAAGAAAGAGGAATTAAAAATCTAAAAGTGCAAGGTGATGCTGAGTTGGTTGTAAATCAGGTCAAAAGGATTTACCAAGTAAAGAATGAAAGGCTCAGACATTACCGTAATGCGGTATGGGACAGCATTGAAGAATTCGATGCTTTTTCAATAGAATCCATTCCAAGGGCTCAAAATGACATGGCCGATTCATTGGCCGTTTCAGCGTCCCTCATGCTCCCATACCCAGGATTAAAAACGAGCAAATACACCATTGAGGTGGTTTTCCACCCGAGCATGCCAGACAATTCTCAGCATTGGCAGGTGTTCAACGACGATAATCAACTCATTGCTTTTCTGGAAAAGGCTGAAAATTTTAAAGAATTGCACTTTGAAGGGTCTACTTCCACTTTCCGTGAATCAGTCACCAATCAAGGCAATGAATCCGAAGGGAACGATGGCATATGTCAGCTCAAAGGAAATAAAATCCCAAAGGGCCTGGTTTCTCTGGGAGCGGTTGTTCGGTGTGCATGACCGTTTTATAAAAAAAAGAAGAAGCGGGACGACCCTGACTCATCCCTGAAACCGAACCGGTCAATATAGGTTCGGTAGAGCACCCGTAATTTGTGAACATTGGCAAATGTTGCACGCCTGAGGAGAAGCAAAAATTTGTCAAGTTGCTAAAAAAATATATGGATGTATTGGCATGGTCTTATGCCAATCTAAAGTCCTTTAAGCTAAAGGACATTCAACATGATATCCCATTGAAAGAAGATGTTAAAGCCTTCCGCCAGAAATAGAGGCACTATAATCCGAAGATTTCGGGCACCATCGAGCCAAAATTCGGAAGATGCTGGATGTGAGAATCATCTTCCCTATCCATCACAGTACTTGGGTAGCAAATATTGTGCCAGTGCGCAAGAAAAATGGCGAGATACGCATATGCGTAGACTTTCGAAATTTGAATCAAGCTTCCTTGAAAGACAACTACCCTCTTCCGATAATGGATCAAGTTCTGCAAGCAGTAACTAGATCAGAGATGCTGTCCATGCTTGACGGTTTTTCAGGTTACAATCAGATTGAAGTTTCACCTGAAGATCAGTTTAAAACAGCATTCACTACTCCCTGGGGTACATTTTCCTACAGCAGGATGCCTTTCGGCCTAACTAATGCTGGCGCCACTTTTCAGCGGGCCATGGATTTCGCATTCAAAGGTATGATGGGGAAAGTCATCGTGGTTTACCTAGATGACTTAACCATGTTCTCTAAAAAATGAAATGATCATTGTGATCATTTGGAACAAGTGTTGGCCAGGTGCCGAGAACATGGGATTTCCCTAAACCCAAAAAAGTCTATTTTTGGAGTCACGGAAGGGAAGTTGCTAGGCCATGTGGTTAGCAAAGAAGGAGCAAAGATAGATGCCGAAAGAGTTAAGGCTATTCAAAGCCTTACTTTTCCTACAAGCAAGACTAGTGTTCATTCTTTCTTTGGAAAGGTGAACTTTCTCAGCGTTTTCTTCCCGACTTTTGAGAAGACCGTCACATATTGAACATGATGAAGGGGTCACCAACTTTCGAGATGGAGTGAGGAGGGAAAAAGGTCATTTGAAGAAGTAAAAGCTTCATTGCTCATGCATCTGGTATGTCCAGATTTCTCAAGGACTTCATCATGTATAGTTACGCATCTGAGCATACTGTGTCCGCAATCTTGATGCAAAAGAACTCGGAAGATGTTGAATCTCCAATCGCGTTCATGAGTTCTCCTCTCAAGCCTCACGAACTAAAAATGACTCAACTAGAAAATCATGCCTTCGCCATTGTCAAAGCAGTGAAGAATTTCAGGTATTACATTCTAAACTCGCATACGGTGGTGCTGGTCCCAGACACGGCGGTGAAATCAATTCTAACTCAGCAGGAGTTAGGAAGCTTGCGAGGAAATTGGATCGCAAAGGTCCAGGAGTATGACCTGGATATTAAACCAACCAAGCTAGTAAGGGGCAAGGGCCTGTGTCAGCTAATGGCTGAAAACAAAGATTCAGAAAACAGCTGATGAAAGGGGTAAATACACCGACGAAACACAGGACCGGCAGGAAGAGCCTGATTCTCTGCCTCTGGTTCTATTTGTTGCAACTAGTGATGAGTGGTACTCCGACATCGCTTTCTTCCTTACCTACGGCGAATGCCCAATGCACCTAACTGCAAAGGAGAAGCGCACTATAAAGCTCAGAGCGGCTAAATATGTCATCTGGGATGACGGTTTATATAAACGTGGGATAGATGGCATCTTTTTGCGATGTGTTGACAAACCCCAGCAAGTAAAACTACTGGAAAGTTTTCACAATTCAGCTTGTGGAGGGCATTTCTCTTCCTCCGTAACTGCACACAAGATCATTCGAGCCAGGTACTATTGGCCGACGCTCTTCAAGATCTGACCCACGGGTGGCGAAGTGTGAACCCTGCCAGCAATTCGTCGGCAAGCCCAAGTTGGCTGCCTTTCCCCTAAGGCCGGTCATTATCAATGAACCATTCAGGCAATGGGGAATTGATTTTATTGGCGCACTCAATCCTCAATCAAGTGCCGGACATAGCTATGTCCTTACAGCAACGGATTACTTCACCAAGTGGGTGGAAGCCATACCTATCAAGCATGCCACTTCTGAGGTGGTTTGCAATTTCATTAAAGAAAATATCATTGTCAGGTTCGGCGTTCCAAACAAAATCGTTGCTGATAATGCTTCTAACTTCTCCTCACGAGAAGTTATTAGTTTTTGCTATGAATATGGTATAACTTTGGCTCACGCATCCGACTATTACCCTCGTGGAAATGGTGGGCGGAATCCAAGAACAAGAACTTGGTGACCATCATACGGAAGTTAGTAGATGAGAATCATAATGTGGCACAAGTCTTTTGTACGACGATTTGTGGGCCGATCGTATTACTCCCAAGAGATCTCTAGGCATGTCACCTTTTCAAGTGTTATATGGCTTTCGATTCCAAGCTTCCCATTTCGCGGAACTTCGCTCTACGCTTGCAGCGCGAGCTATCGAAGATGAAACTTTCCAAAATTCTCTTGAAAAGAGAATCATGTATCTGGCGAGAACTTGAAGAAATGAGAGTAAGGGTGGTCGACGGGATCACCGAACATCGAATCAAGTTAAGAGGCTTTTTGATAAGAAGGCCAAGCAAAGAGATTTTCAAGAGGGAGATCTCATCCTTTTGTGGGACAAGCGAAGAGAACCAAAGGGCATGCATGGAAAGTTGGATTCCCTGTGGAGAGGGCCCTTCAAGATCAAGCAGCTCAATGGAGAGAATAGCTTCTATCTCTCGTATCTGGATGGAACCGAACTCCCACTTCCCTATAGCGGGCAGCATCTGAAGATCTTCAGGAAGTAGAGCTTGCTCTCTTCTTTGTACAGTTTGCTTTAAGTTGTGTGTTTTCTTTCGTCGTGTGTTTGCTTTTGGTTTGTTGTGTGTTTCTTTTGCTCCCCCTCCGGTCACCCTTGTTTTTGACTCTGTTACCCAATGGATAGGCACATGAGAACTGGGATTCTCTACCCCCGAGTTTGCTCAGGGATAGTCCCCAGAAAGAGCCAGCTGTTATCCCGTAAAATTGACAAGGGAAATTTTACCGATAACCATACCGAAATTTTGTTCCGATCCCTCGTTAGGGATCCCTTGCATTCAAAACGTTGTAAAATCCCTTCTCGGGAAATCTGGTTTTTCGAACTTGGTCTTTTTGAGCCTTTTTTGGCTGGGCGCATGAAATTGCTATGTAACACCAACTTTTGGTGCGCCCCCTTTAAAACCTTTGGCGCGTGATTTTCAGTGTCAACACACCTTTTGGTGCACCAAAGTATGTTGAGCCTTCCCTGCGTGCCAAGGCGCATGCGCCTTTGTGTTGGCACAATGTTTGTTGCGCCCCTTTTTGGTGCGCCAAAGGGCGCACATAATCCCATGTCAACATCGTTTTGGTGCGCCAAAGGTCGCATTCCTTCCCGTGTCGACAGTAGTTTTCATGCGCCTTTCAAAAGTGGGTGGCGCATTAATGACCAGCTCACCTATATATAAAATTTGCGCGCCCACAAATGTCATTTTCACTATTCGCTGAGCACGTGTTTTTTTTTCTCGAGCCTGTCACCTCTCGCTCGTCGTTTTCAACGCGTTGTGGACCCACTTTCCAAGTTCTCGCTATTTGTCCGGTGAGAGGTTCTTCTCTCTCTCTTGTTTTGCGTTTTCGGTTCTTGGTGTGTTCATGATCGGTTTTAGCTTTTTGTTTTTTTTTTATATACATATGTTGAGCTAGCCCCCTCTTTCCAGATCTGCTGGTAGAGGATGTTATTTTGAAAACTTGGTCTGAAAACCCCTTTGGCTTGAACCATTGTATATCCCAAAACAACCTTCGAACTTAAATGAAAGAAGGGTTGAGCCATATAAAAAAATCTATTTTTCCTTGGGCGCACGGTGCGTCGTGCAACATTATGAGCATTACCCCCATGGTGCATCTGTCCCCCTATGCAACATAACTAGAACCCACACCAATGGCGCACCTATCTTTTCTTGCCATCACGAACTCCTGCGCCCTCAAGGCGCGCATCTTTCACATGCTGCACAAGCTAAACTTGCGCCCCTTTGGCGCACCATCATTCAATGCTGCATCACCTTTCCATGCGCCCTTGGTGTGCCAGCGTCCATGCAACACACGCTTTATCTGTGCTAAGTACAAATCTTTGAAGCGCGCAGCGCATCCCGATTACAAATAAAATCATGTTGTGTAAATTTTCCATGCGCCGCGCCATATTTCCTTTGGCGCACGAAAAGTTCCTGTTACACACTTTTCCCATGCGCCAAAGGGCACACCAAATCCCAATGTAACATGCAAAGTCCATGCGCCTTTGGCGCATCCTGTCTCCATGCAACACGATGTTCTCGTGCACCTTTACTGAAATGCACTCTGCAGTATGCATGCGCCATGCGCCTTTGGCGCCAGTTTAACCTTTGCAACAGCCCTTTCCCATGTGCCCTGCCTATTTAGCCCTGTAAGCTGCATTTTTCATGTGCCCTGAGCCTAAAAATCTCTAACTCTTTCTTCTGCTAACATTCCAATGGAAGATCAAATGGCTAATTCAACCTTTTCGGATTGGGTCTCGCTTCTTCTTCATGCAGATCAGTAGATAAACTTAGAAGAACATATGTCTACATCCAGCAAGAGACCCACCAAATCGAAAGGAAAGGCCAAGCTTACTGAGGAAGAGATGAAGTATAAATATCAAAGGGTCAGAATGCCCGAGTCACAGGCCGAATGCAGCATGGATGTCAGAGACTCAGAATTGGGGCATATCGACATGGAGGAATGCAGGCGAGAACTCGAAAGTTACAAGGAGTCCATGGATGGACAAATTGATAGGCAGTTCCCCGCACTTCGCCGGAGGAATCCCCGTCAGCACCGTCAATAATGAATTTATGATGGTGGTTGCCCAGTCTTATAATAAAGACACAAGGTGTGTTGAAAACAGGAAGGGCGAGGTAGTCATTAACCTCACCGCCCGTCATTTTGAGATCATACTCGACATCCCTCACCACCGGCACTTTGTGGCCGTTAGCCAAGAAGAATGTATCAAGGCCTGGGAAGATAATGAAGACCAATGTATACAGCTAATGAACGAAGTATACCTGAAAAATAAGAAGGTGGTAACCCGGTGGCCCCAAATCATCCACCGCAGTGACTTCTCGAGAAGATCTCACGATACCATTATCTTCTGAGCGGGGTCTTCGGGCTTTCGACGCCCATTACTTCCATAAATGGATCTTCTGCGCTACGGAAACAATGAACAAGAATTTTCCGATCAACGCTTTTGCTGGGGGGAAATTATCAGCAGCACCATCTCCGAGCAGCTACAACAATTCAGGACAACGGGAGTATTCCATATGAACTCCTACGTGGTCTACGCTGCGGCATCAGCAAGGGATTATCCAGGCCTAACCCGGAGTGGAGTTTGGCCTCAGGTCAAAATATACGAGTATTATCCAGAATTGAGACTGGAGAATAGCATCGCCCAATTTGCCAAAATCAACGATGCATTCTTTTATCACATCATCTGCCTGTTGAGGCCAAATCTGACTCATGGTCGTACGACCAAAAACATAGTGGCAGCCACGGAGAAATGGGGGGCCATGTTCACCCAATTTCCTACATTCACCTATCTGAGGGCTGCCAACTTTTTGGGAGAGCCAACCAGGCTACCAAGGTATGCTGGGCCTAAGCTGATTCTGCTGGAGCTGTCAAGGCAGCTAATCACATACCACAGAAAAATGCCTGAAAAGGAAGAAGGGTGGAACTCCTTTCCCCCTCACAGTGGGCCGATACACATGCTCTACCCACCACAAGGTGAAGGAAATGTTTTCAGAGCTGGAGTTACTTAATTTGAAGCATGATTTCCCACCCAAGCCTACCTTCGACCCTGCTGCCCGCCAAGAGCAAAGCTTGATCAATCCATGTTCCTCGGATCGAGGATATTTATATTGACATCATCCATGAGGTGGAGCTCGGAAGAAAGGATCATTCTCGCCTAGCCTTGGCATAAATCATCCAATACGGGATAGCCATCGTCCCCAAAGGCTACTCTACGAGAAGATGAAGTACACAAGGTATATAATGATACAGATGGGGACGATTGGCCCTTTCCGGCCATTGATAGAACTAAATCTCCTCGAGACAATTGAGGAGAGGGTCAAGGAGACTCTGCGTAGGACGAGCCTGGTGCCGAATGAATGGCCTAATCTACCTCGGGGTATATTTCATAACCTCCCCATTGGGCAACGCACCTTCTCGACCAAGAAGCGACTTAAAGGAAAAGGTGTGAAGGTGAATCCAGCACCATTCAGGAAGAAGCCCCTGAAAGTCCTCCTTCCACGGCGCGTAACAAGTCATAACTCGGAGGAAGAAATCACACAGAGGATAGTCAATTGGCCCATCCACTCGTGATGTCGGCATTGCTACCACAACGAGAGGTCCCTTCTATCCCTCCTTCTTCTCTTCCTTCCTCCTCGAGTGACTCGTGCAACCATCCCTTTGGTCGTGTCCTCTGTCCCTTCTTCTACTCTCTCCCCTTCTTCTTCGTCTATCTTCTCTTCCCTCGCTGATCTTTCCTCCTCCATTTCTTCCCTCATCTCCGAGCTCCCTTCCCTTCCTATGTCTTCCGCAGCCTACAGTTTCCCTTCCTCCCGTGGACACTTCTTCGGCTATTCTCTCAATGCCGCCGCCGCGTGTCTCCACGTTTTTCCCCTCTTCTCTCGTAGCTTCCCCCCTCTCTGTCTCTCGGTCCTTCTTCCATAGGACCAGCCTGGATCTCTCAGAAGGTGAGCCAAGCAAAAGAGGAAAGTTCCCATCGCTCCGATGGACTTTTCAGTGATCCCATCCAAAGGGGTGAAGAAGCGGAGAATCGTTGCACGCTTCTCTAAAAGTGTCTTTGCGGTGAGAGATCGTGGAAATTGCATACCCCGATCCCCTCAAAGAGAAAAAGGATCTGTCTCCGACAGATTTTACTGTGACCCAAGTCACAATGGGGACATCTTCTGAAAGTCTCCAGGGGGAAGCTCTTTCTGTGGTTGACGCCCTCTGTCAAAAGCTTCAAGAAATAAAAGAAGAGAAAAGGCTACTAAAAGAGCAAAATAAATATCTGCTCCAAGCCTTACAGAAGATGGGTAGTGCGCCTCCCACAACTACCGCCGAGACTTCTGAGCTTCTCAGCCAGGAGAAAATCAACGAATATGCAAAGATCGGTGAGCAGGGTATGGCCGTTTCGCTTGGAGGAGCCAGATCCTCAAGGACAGTGAAAGAGTGATCACCGAGTTTGTCAATTTGTATCTGAACATCGGAAAGGCAAACAAGGAGCTCCAAGCATTAGCGGGGCCCATATCAGAAGAGTTGGAACATGCTAGACTGCGACACGAGACCTTTCAACAAATGTTCGACTGTTCAGTTGACGATCTGGTCAAGTTCGGCCTCTTCGGCCATCCAAGGGCCCTCAACAAAATCATGTCCACTCTGGACTACCGGGTGGATCAGCTTGAATTTGTTCTGGATAAAATCGACAAGGTGAAGGAAGAGGCCCTGGATACAATGCATAAAATGGAGCGAATTGTTCTCAACATGTCCCCAGGGTTGCTCACTCCTTCCTTTACCTTAAGGTCACACCGATGAAACCATCTGGATCTTGAGGAGACCGCTTCAAGGAATGGGGCCGAGGTCACATTTGACACCGAATCTATCAACAACCTGCTTTGGCTGTAGGGACTTCGTCGGGTTCCTCATTGAGGCGGAGAAGGACTATTCCAAACTCCCGAGAAGCTCATAGATGAGCGGGAGGCTTGTGAGGCGATCGTGGCGGCACAAGATCCTTCCAGGATCAATTTGGCCCGATGATTAGCAATTTTTGGAATACCGCGCTCGAGTTCCATATTTCATCACACGAGCAAAGATCAAAAACAAAGCTACCCCCTTTCGGCGCGCAGGATGATGACGACGAGTAGCTCCTCTTCTTCTTCTTCTTCTTCTTCTCTCTCTTCTCCGACTTTCTTGTTGAAATGTCTAAAGTATGTTGGCACAAATGATGACATCATCCATGTTGCATCATGGGATGATGTCATCCATCAAGTTGTCAAAAGTCAACATGACTTTTAGATATTTTGTAAATATCTTTGTAAATAGTTGTTGGCTCCCTTTTGCCTTCTTTCCTTCTCCTCTTCTATATATATTGGAATACTTGTTGTATTCGGTGGTGAACATTTTTTAGATGAAAATAGAAGTGAGGAGAGAAAGACTTTGAGCTTTCTTGTAACAGAAGAAAACAGCAATACAAATATTGAGACTTTGTGCTGGATACCTGTGTTGTGTGTCAGAACTTTCTTATGTTAGATCTATACGTGTTTATTCTGTTAGATTCATATCTACTTTTCTTTCATTTGCTCATCAGTATTGCTTTGTTTATTTATGCAAGTAGGTTTGGCTCTATTTACTACCAACCCAAAAACATAAATCTTCTGACCTTTCTGCTTTGGAATTCATTTCTTTTCTCCCTTCGGACATGTTCCTTCTTCCTCCTCTCTTTCATTCCGTTCTCTTCGCAGCCGGAAATACTTCTACTGGAATGAGATCCCAAACCCCCGAAGGCAGAATCTGTGAGACTTGTATAGATTCCGCCTTTGGTAGAATAGCAATAAACCAGTTTCATTTTGCTAACTCAAAGAGGGGCTATGCCCCGCACTGTTGGCTCGTTTATCCATAGATCGCCCACGCGATGATTTTCGAACCAACACCTAGAAATGTAGAACTATGAATATATCTAGTGTTGGCTATGCTTTTCTTTTTCCCCTCAACTTCTTTTCAAAAATGAATCCAAAGTAGTCTAGGAATATGTGTTGGTTGGTATGTAAAAGAAGTTGTAGAAGTGTTGGAGCAAGTCAGTTACAGGTGGTCTAGTAGCAATATGTAGTCACAAAATCATACACTTTAGACATTATTTATCTCGGTCTCATACTACTATTTAGAAGGATCTTTTGTGAAAAAGTACTAATTAACCCTAGTCTCTTAGCCGTCTTGTTTTATTTTATTTCATCATTATCGACCCTTTTCATCCACATGCCTAGTCTATTTCGGTCATTTCCCATCATTTTATCCTTAAGCTGGGGTGCCCATGCTTAATCTTGGGGCACCCGTGGATGCCCTTGTCCCTTTTGTACTTTGCCCCCTCCTTTTGGGATCTTTCTAGCTGTTTTACATCTTTATCTTTCTTGTGGTATGTCGTTTCAAGGTTAATTACAAAATTAGATCAAGAGAACCCTATAAATATAAAGTTATGAGACCATAATGAGGGACCTAGCATCACTTACTACTATCACTCCATCTAGAGTTACATCCATCTATTGCATTGGAGATCACTTGCATCCACATAACTCCATCATCATAGCATAAGGCTAGGACATATACATCACACTTCATAGGGGGAGGGATTCTATTCTTTTCCATGCACACATTCTACTACCTTTTCTTCACATATTTATTGCTTTCTACTTCACAAAGTGTGATTGGCACAAGAGAAACCTAGGGCATGTTCACACACACTTACACATAGAACTACATTAGGTTTGAGATATAGTGCAACATTTAGTTAGTAAGTGCACAATTTTACTGATTGATGTCAGTTTGACCCCTTCATATGCATTTTTTTAGGGTTTGATGTTTGTTTTAGGGTCTTGCAGGTATTTATTTCATCTTGGAGTCTTGATGATATCTATCTCAAGAAAATGAAGTTGATGCGACACATGACGGGTTTGGACCATTCACGAAGCAGTGAAAACTAGTTTGAGATATTTTTCTGACCACGATGCCCAGATTGTAGAGACCGAGTACCCGCGGGCACCCCAATCCTCCTCCAAGTATTGCAGTCTAGCTAGATCCTCCAGATCCAACCTTTTTGGGACTTCGAATAGTCATTCCTACTCCTAATTTTTCCAATAACCTCTACGATACTCTCTAACAAGAATATATTATTCGGATGAGTTATTTACTCTTCCTCCTTGTACATTAGGGTTAGCATTTCCTTTTGCATAATTGTCTAGCTCATTTACATTCTTATTTACTTTATTTACAATTGTTCATAGCTTAGATTAACTATCCCCTTACTACATAGTTTTTTATCATGTCATCTCCTTATCAAGTTATGGATCAATCTTCTTATCCTACTTATGGACCGGCTAAGGTCTTTGTCATAGATTACTCCCACTGGTGATTTTAGACGTGTGCGCACCCAATATTCTCCTCACTTTGTCACGCTCTAGGATGATTCATCTATTAATGTAGTTACTACTTGTCGTACTCATCTTAATCCACCTACGTCTCCAACCATGTCTTTTCCACCACACATTACACTTTGAAAGATCCTCCTACAACCTATAAAGGATATGTCATCAATATAAAAATTAAAAATACCCCTACTAAGATATCTCTTTATGACTTATTATGTAACACACTAGATTATTGTAATACACTCGAAGATTATTCAACTGCAAATAGAAATCCATAAGGGTTGGTGGCAACTGGGAAACCACCGAAGGTGTTAGCAGATATATATACGTATGTCAATTCTAGGTTTTTGGTAATCCTACAAGGAAAAACTAAGGTGTCACCAAGACCATGAATCTAAAATGATGGCATGCCACCTCGAAGGTGAGAAGGATACACAGAGAGTGTAAACACTTTTACTGTGTTTGAAATAAGGGGGTCCAATATAGAAATATGATGTCAAAAAACAATGTATTAAGGTGAAGAATGTTAGTAAAATTAAATAATACATATTTGTAAACCAACTTGGTCAGTTATGCCTTCATTGCATCTAATCGGTCGATGGTTCCTATGCAACTATCCATGTACGCATTACACATATTTGCATTGATAATGAATATTTCAGCACCTCATTCCCATTTTGTGCAAGAAACCCATTAATGGTGTATATTCTCACGAGTCATAATGAGTATAATACATTCTTAGTTTGGTTTCAAGTGTTTCAAACAATTGGGTATACAATGTGTTCCACATACTTACTTGGATTCATGAAATGAAATTAATACCATCTACGTTACAACAACTTCTAAAATTTGTGGATGAAAATTAAACGATAAGTATACTGAGAGATACACTTATGCTATACCACATTTTGTTCAACCTAAGGTCACATATAAGGAAATAATGAAAAAAACACCATCTATTATTTCTCAAGTACCTACGCAATAAATTTAAAAATTCAATATCAAATCTCCACGGACACTACCCGATTACAAAAATGTTTATGAATGATCTTATTTTGCACACCAATATAAAAATATGATCATATTGCTTTGCATGTAGAAGCACATTATATCACTATGATGATTGTAATGATAACAAAAATGACCCCAATGATTTATATTTTCTAGAATCATTATAACCTATTCATGTGGATCTTGTGCCAAATGATCATACATAAACTAGAGTATGATAATTAATCTCTAAGATGTGTTTATACTATTTATTATTTATTTAACTAGTAGAAAACTCATGTGTTATCATGGTTTATTTATTGATAAGATATATTTCCTTATTATTTGTAGCTCCTATTTGTTCCTTACCATGCAAATTTTCCTTAGTTATAAGTTCCTTTCTCTCCTAGATCATTAAATAATTTTCTTTGAAGTATGATTGTATTTTATTCATATTCTATTTACTATTTTCATGATTATTCCAATGAGGTTCTCGAATATTAGTTTCCTTACATTTAATTTTTTAATTTGTCTTTGAAAAATATTCCATGGATGTATCTCGAATGATAAATTTATTTCTTCTTCATTTCACGACTTATATGATATTTAGCGGTTATTATTTTCCTCTACTTTCTAACAATTATTTTCCTTTTTTCAATTGCTTAAATTCTACCCCATGAGTTTTATTGATTTTATCATGTCCCAAAACCATATGTTAAGTTAAAAGTGATGATAACACAATTAAAATAGTATCACATCCTAAATGAACATAGATATGGTGAAAATTGTAGGCAAGTAAATTATCCTCCTTATCTAGTATCTCTCCCATAATATTTTTCTTATTGTATATTATGTTTAAAAAAATTATTATTCTTTATATCCCGACATTATATTTCCTTTAAATTTAAATTTTTGGCTTCTTGATCCCGCTACGTCAACTTCCTTATCTTTCATATTATAATCCAAGGCCCCACTATGCATATTTTACCTTCCTCTTTTATATGTGATTTCTAACATTTTTACATTATATATATCATTCATAGATTGGGGGAATGACCCTTAAGATGTTTTATCCCTAATTTTTATCTTTAACCACTAGGGTCATATTTCTTTCATCTTTCCCACCTTGGGTTATATCCTTTTCAATTAATAGACTATTATAGATTTCAACTTTTAGGAATTACCTTACTTTTCAAGACAAGAATGATCATATATTTCATACATTGGGAACACATTTCCATATTTTATTATACCACCTTTGCAACGTAGTCCATACAACATCTTCGACACATATGACATCGGTAAATCTAGCACTTCACAATCTCCTTCTACTACTTGCAATGCTCCAACTATATCCACTCACACAATGACCATTATTTCACCTACAATATTCATCCCTACTAGCATCCCATCTCCACCGGTTGCAAAGCACCTTCTACTCCTCCAACTACGGTCTCACAAACTAACATACTTGGTAGTGCCACACAACGTGATGATGCTCACATCGATGATTCGACGATGAAGTTGACGTTATAGAACTTCGATGAATCATTAGGGAAACTCAATTTTACTCCTCTTGGTGTAGACAATTCTTATTTTGAAGAAACCTTTGTGGCCGATGGTCTAGGAGAGTATAGGATCAAGACCCCTCCATCTACTAATGTTATGGTCTTATATCGAGGATCTATCCATATTATTGACACTATTTCATCTTCTCCTCTATGGGTCGCAACTCCATTACCTCCTATTACATGTACATTATTCATCAATAGATACTTTTGGAAACACATCCCCATCGACTCCACGTGCTTAAAATCTATTTGTAGACTCAAAAATTTGGATAGGTTTGGCATAATAGTCAACAAAATTTTACCACCTCTTCATTCACCACATCTCTATCATGGTTATTTTCACACTACATCATCTTATGGATTGTGCGTCTTTCATATAACGATATTTATTGATTGGACCCCTCACGAATCTCCACTCACACTTGGAAAGTCTTGGCTTGATTACATTGGTGGTATAATCAATGCTCATCACTCTTTACTAACATTTCCTATGCCTTTTGGTCGTATCTCTATTCATAATGATTCTTCTCCCACTTATGTTCCAAACATCTCTCGTTGGCATGCTCATGGTTTCCCACCAATTGCCTTTATTGACAAAGAATATGCAATGAATGTGTACACACTCCACCGTAATGGGTCCCTATATGACCCTCCTCATTCAATAACTTATCAAGTTTCTGACACTGCTCCAGTAGGTTTCAATCATGACAACGATGATCTTCTTGATAGCAGCCCATAGTCATATTTTCTATCATACATTTGGGGGCATTGTATCTATTTCCCCTCCCCACTCACTTTCACATCTATCATCTTGGAATTTTCATATAGGAATTTTTCATCATACATTTTAGCATCATCATTACCAAATGACGCACTCTTGTGCTTGATTCACACTTTCGTATTGAGGGATTACTACTACACTAAAACCACACACTACACTATAGGAATCACACATTACACGTCATACATTAAACATTATAAAATTTACCCTACAACATTTTGGAATTTACACATTCATACATCACACATCATACTAGTCTTCATCGTACATGTTTAACATCATACACTATTCATCCTATGCATTACATACACTATTAGGATATTTATGCATATTATCTCAAATCCTATACATAGGCATATACCATACATCATACATTGTGTGTCTACGTTACTCATATTCTACACATTATGATAGTCTTCATCATAGTGTTTAACATTACATTCATCCCTACATACTACATTACTCATCTATCTACATGTATTACACTATGCGTTATTCATTACATTTTATACATTCTCGCATATTTACCATCACAATTTACACGATGGATTTTTACATATTCACCTCATGATGGGTTTTGTTATTCCCTTCATTTAATCAACTTCTTGTTGATTTCATATCAAACTAGGGGTGTGTCTAAAGCCATATGAAACAAGAGTAATCTTATTGATCTAGTAGTTGACTATAGTTATTTTTGTATTTTCTCGGGGATCTTTTCAATGTCTTAAGGAATTCTTGGTAAAACCTTATTTAAATCATACTATGAAAACTTGCTGAAAGTAAACACACTAAAAGCTTTGCTGAAAGGAAACACACTTTGTAGAGTGGAAAAAAACACATTTCTTTGTTGAAATAAACAAACTTGCTTCGAAAGTAAACACGCTTGCTTTTAGAAATGAAAAAAATCAATTGAAAACGATTTCAAGAAATATAAGAATCTACCTAAACACTTGTAGGAACAAGTATACAATGAGCTTAAGCTGGAAGAATTAAAACAATATAGAATTAACAGATCTAAGCTATTTGCTGAAGAAATATAAATACCAAATAAATGAATATCCTAGTCCTTGGGGGAGTGGGCCCTTGCTCCTCCTCAAATCAGGATTTAACAACTCAGAATTCTCTCAAATAGGAATGGCTATTTTATTGATAAAACATTTAGTATTACAAAACATACTGGATCTGAGTACTTAGTCTATATTTCTCTTCTTTGTTCTATATATATCTCATATCATATTGTATTGTTATATATATCTCTTGCCATTCTCGCTTTTATATACATTTTACAATCATATTTGTCTCAATGATTCTGATGAAATCGAATAGTGCCCAGAATAGATCTGAGTCAAATTGTGGTTGATCAAACAACTGTAAGATAACTATCCTGGATCTGCGTTTAGAAATCTTCTCATCCTTTCCTGATTGAAAGGGTCATTGATGTAAAATCTCTAGATGTGGTTAGAATAGATAACTTCCATCGGTTCTAGAACTTCAGAGAATTTCAGAACCATAGGAAATCATTAAGGATCAAAACCGTGAGAGTTTACGGAGCTATACCCAGGAGTTCGAAACTAAGTCCGAAAATTCTGGAACTAAATACTGGAGTTTTGAGAACTAAGTCCAAAATTTCCAAAACTAGATGATGACTGTGTGATGGAATTCCGAAACTAGCTTGGAAGTTTCAAAACTAAGTTGTGTGTGAATAGATGCTACCAGAAAACATCTTGACGTTACACCTTCATTTCCTTGACTGATTAGACCTACTTTATTACAAAACTAAATTTCAAACACACACTTCGTTAGGAATTTCAGAGCTTTTAAACATTAGAATCACAATCAATCAAAAGATAGACAATTACATCCTAACTCATATCAAATAACCTAAAAGTCACAAAATGCGGTCAAACTTAATAAAAAGAGAGTAAGATGAGATCATATATTATACATTAATTGAGCATATTCAGACCTCATCACCTCATCACATGGTTGTATTTTATCATTACATATGCTACATTGTCTTTTATGCGTTGCACTCATTACCCTATGACACAATTTAGTTCCTCGAGTCCATACTTGATCACGAGGGTTTACAAATCAAATGAACCTTATACTCATCACGCATGTGACAATCCTAGGATAGTGACATATGCTTTAGGATAAATCATCACATATTCTATCATTTTTAGTGGTATACACCTTAGGTTACATCACCACTGCTTCCTTTCATCATGTAGTGACATACACTTTCGGCTATATTCTATAATTTTGTAGTGATATACACCTTAGGTTACATCACCACTCCCTCTTTTCATCTTATAGTGATATCTGCTTAGGGATAAATCATCACTCATCCATCTCGCCTTATAGTGATATCTACTTAGCTATAAATCCTCACTCATCCATTCATCTTATAGTGATATACGTTTAGGATAAATCATCACTTATATGTTAGTCTAGTCATGTTATACGCTCAAATATAGGGTTCACATACACATCGTTTCTAGGTCGCATCTCATAAGCTGCACCTACACATTCATCACTTTGTTAGAAATGACATACACTTCTACCATTTCCCAATGACACACTCTCGTTTACGGTTCATTATAAACTACCGAGGGGGAAAATGAACCTTGTTCCATATAATTCCATTTACTCAAGGGGCATGTGGTTCCTATCATTCCATCTTACATTCCATCCCATCCATCCACAACATATTGCATTGTCTTGGGGGAATTTACTCTTGTTTACTAGTGTTTTACATGACCACTTTACTAAACATGTTAGATTTATTTCATATATGTCATTATATATATCATCCACACATTTACATTCATGCCTTGTTCTAGTTTTGATTGCAGATATAGATCCTCCATACACCTCATGGATGCTCGCCTTCTACCCTTCCTACACTTTGGTCGTTGGGGCATCCACATTCATTTTTCTAGGTGTTATTGTTTCATTTTGTACTTATTACTTTATATTCCTTGGTTATTTCTCTAACATGCTAACGGGTGTCCCATGTTCAACACTTTTTTGTAGGATTACATTTTTCCATGATTACTTATTTTGCTTGTCTTGTTTGTCATTGTTTGTTTCTTGTATGTGGGCCTTGCCCTATGTTTTGTGTTCACACTTGTTTATTGTTTACAACCATTATGGCCTTTCGTGTCTTGCGACATCGTGAGTGATGCCCCATGTTTGCAACCCACATTGTGTGGCTTACTTGTCTTCTTGCGTGTTTACATTACTTTTCTTCATAGTTTACAAACTATTTACGTACTTTGCACTTATTTTCTAGATGCACATGTTTTCGCATCTGAAACTTATCTTTGGCTAGTCATCCTTGTTTGTGCATGCATTAGTTTCTACCAAGCACATTCCCTTCTCCTGCAGGGTACAAAGTTCATGTGGTTGGTCCTCTTTTGTGGCCACATTCTCCTATCGGCTATGTCACATGTTCCCCCAAAGAGGGGAGCATCATTTGGGGTTTTTACATACTAAAAAAGATTCTACACCGGTTTGGTTTAGTTATATACAACGAGTGGGTTCAGACCAGTCTACGAACCCCATACACAATGAATTTTATAGGACATGGTGTCCTTAACATTATGGGAAGCAATAAAAGGTTGGGAGGTTATAGTGGGTGTACCTCCCTACACTACTTTGGTCAGTGGCATGGGATCACCCAAAAAACCAAGAAGATACAAATATCTCTTCACATACATTTAGGGAAGAAAGTTAGAGCTTGGAGGACACAGAGCATTTCTTCCCTACACTTATTCAGCAAGGGTGGTGTGAAATAACCCAAAACACTTGTAGTATATGATATTATTCTACACTCTCTTTCTCGACATGGATTAGGTGCACATGTTCCATTTACATTTGTGCATTTTACATTTACATGATTTCATATACATGTGTCTTTTACATTTCATTTTTACATATAAATACATACATAATTGAATACTTGATCATTTTCTCCTTGCAAGTTTGGCCGTATGAGAAACATCAGTAAAATGGGAGTGACAACAATAACAACATCAACAAAAATACTTTGTGACAACACACACTTTACTAACCATGCAGGTACATTACACCACAAGTGCTATGCACACGTTCTGCCCTAGGTTCACTCTCATCACTTTTTCTTTGTGCATTTTTCATCTTTAGTTTCCATGTTCCTCTGTCTTTTTTTTTCATTCCATGGTTTTTCTATTCCTTTAGTACGTTTCTACAACACTCTTCATGGACATCAGGTATGCATCTCTATCTAATTTATGTTACCGATATTTCGCTCACCAATATAAAGTGGGGGAAAAATGTAGTCACAAAATCACGCACTTTAGACATTATTTATCTCGTTCACATACTACTATTTAGAAGGTTCTTGGGTGAATAATATACTAATCAACTCTCGTTTCTTGTCCATCTTTTTTATTTTATTTCATCATTACCGTCACTTTTCATCCACATGCCCATCTGTTTCGGTCATTTCCTATCATTTTAGCCTTAATTGGGGCACTGTGGCGCCCTAGTCCCACCAAGGGTGCCCTGATCCCTTTTGCATTTTCCCGCCACTTATTGGGCTATTTTGATCCATTTTACATCTTTATCTTTCTCATGGTCAGTCTTTTCAGGTTTAATTACAAAATTAGATCAAGAGAACCCTGTAAATATAAATTGTTGAGACCATAATGAGGAACCTCACATCACTTACTACTATCACTCCATCTAGAGTTGCATCCATCTATTAGATTGGAGATCACTTGCATCCACATAGCTCCATCATCAAGGCACAAGGCTAGGACATATCCATCACACTTCATAGGGGTAATGTCCCCAAATGGGATAATCTACGGCTTAAGGGAATTCGGGCCCTTCCACGATCGATGTGTCAGTCCAACGAAGAAATCACAACAAAATTAGCTATGAGACTAGATTTATTGATGGAAAGTGACTAGAAGAAGTTAGGAAAATGTATGTACCAATGTGGATACTTTCATCTGTGAATTTTCAGATTTCTAGAACTCCAACTCAGCCCTTAGAATGGTATATTTAATCCTACAAGGGTCAGAAACTTACTTTGATGCAACTATAACCAATAATGGCAACTAGGTTATGGACATGTTCCTCTTCTAACCAGCTCTCAAACAAATCTGTGATTTATCTAAACTGATCTCTATGATTTAAGTGACTAGAATATGAAGAAAACTAATTTATAAGACTATGCAAGAACTAATAATGCCAGTTGCTGAAGGTTCCCAGAAATATGGCTAGTATATGAGGATAAAGCTCATGCAAAAGATACTTAAACAAATAAGAGTCTAAGCAATTATGTTCCTTGTATTTTATATACTCAAAATATGGAGGAACATGAATTTATAAACACCCACGTTGACTGAAATAATTACCAGAAAAATATGTTCTTTTAGAGGACTGGATTTAATACTTTAATGCCTTCAAAAATTCTGGAAATCATTCACTTTGAATCACAAATTTTAGATAAATATCAGGCACACAGATCAGACCTGGAAATGCTATTTATTCCATCGAAATTATCCACAACATGAGTCGATCCAGCTGATGTAGAGAAGATACACTGGCTGCACATTAATTCTTCAACCTTCCTTCGCAAAATTCATCAAATACATTGGAAGTATTAACAAAATTATGTGATAGCTCTATAGAATTTCCTGGGTGGAAATTCTTCTCATTCACTCAGAGGGTTTTCATCCTCTTAGAGTATTTTTGCAAAGCACAGAGCTTAAAAAAAATTCAGATTTTATAAAATGAGAATATGATATCCCTCTTCAAGTCGACCTCTCCCTTATATAGGAGAAATGGCCCAAAAGGAACCTCCATAATCACCAATCACAAGTGGTGATTATCTCTAAACATAAGTCCCACAACTCTCATCTATCCAAGTCACATTTTTCCTAGGGGAATACAAAATAGTTTTGGGTCTATTTCCTTCTAGGCAGCCCATATATTCATTCCAAGACAAGTTGCCAATCCTCCTAGGGAGGATACAAATATAATATTAGACCCTATGCACTCACCTAGAGATTACAACAATTGTTTATAAGTGCATTTATTTATTAAGTCAAATAAATAATTATAAGTGCTTTAATATTTTCTTATATTTTCTTTTAGGCACTTATAAAAATTTATTGTGACTTAAGTCACCCTTGCACACACCCTTTGGCCGTCGGGTAGACAGAATGGGCCAAAGGTCTTCGATGCCATTATTCGAGAAAGAGGGACATTTCAGTCCTCCCTTCCCCAAATTGCTTTCCCACAAGCAATTTTGTACTTCTTTGTCTAAGTTCCTTGCAAAATAGACAAAATATGCTGAAGTGTTTCAAAAGTCTAGCTTTGTGCACCTGTAAGATGAGACAAATTTTTCCACCAATTGCCTTTAACAATTTTCTCATACACACATAGGAGGTTCCAAGGTAGTTCATAGGACAAATTACTAATTTCCTCATCTAAATCAGCATCTTTGGTGAAAGGAATCTGAATATGCTGCATATAGGGTATTAAATCATACCTTAGGATATTCCCATCGTCACAAAGAACTGATTTTTTCAAAGTCCAGCTGCTGCCCTGTTATTTCTCTTTCAATTTCAACCTCTTCATGTGAAATCAGCTCCTCATTGAACTTTCCAATCATGCTATGGGTTGTCATTCTTGGAGGAACTCCCTTCCTCATACCTTGCAAAACAATGTCCTTGTCTTACACCTTGAGCTTTAGCTCCATGGTTTGATAATTTTGATGAAACTCACCCAAGGATTGGAGCCATTGAAAACAAAGAACTATTCTAATCCCCCAATGTCAACAATATAAAACTCATCACTAACCTCATGGCCTCCCATGGTGAATTGAAGTTTGGGAATCTTCTTGGTGCATGTGATTGTATGCCCATCTTCCATAATCACATCAAATCCTTTGAATTATTCTATTTGTAGGCCCAATCTAACAACCAATCTCCCATCAATGAAGTTATGTGTTGCTCCCCCATCAATCAAAATTGTGATCCTTTTCCCAAGAAGATCACCCTTACATGGAATGCATAAAAACTAGGAAAGATAGTTGGTGCTGCTAAGGTAGCAATCTTTTCCTCATCATTTGCTTTACCTTTTGGATCAGCATCATCATCATCTTCTTCATCATCAATAACTTCAATATAATGAATGGATCCCTTACCTTTGCAATGATGATTGGGTGTCCATGGTTCCTTGCAATCATAACACAACCTCTTCCTTCTTAGCTCCCTTATTTCCTCAATTTCAGCCTTTTTATCTCCCATTCTAGTGCTCTAATGGGCTGCCCACAACCTACTACACCTTTCCTATCATTTTGGGGTGCTATAGGCTGCTCACATATGTTCTTTCACTTCTGTAATGGTGTTGTTCGCTGCTGCAGATTTTTCCCTTTTGACATAGAGCTCTCCGAGTCAAGTGCCTTCTTAATAGCTCCTTGAAGAGAGGGAGGATTAAAGGCTTTGACAAGACCCTTTAATGGCTCTCCTAACCCTTCAATAAATAGAAAAACAAGTCTTTTTTCACTAATTTGGGAACCACAACTAAAATTCTTTGGAAATCAGAAATATACTTATCTACGGTGCCATCTGTTTGAGTTGGGCAAGCTCCCTGAAGTACAAATATGGATCCATCCAATCAAACCTCTTGGTCAAGCATCTATTGAATTCTTCAAGTGATGTAATAGAGCCATGTCCTTGAGTAATGATGCCATGATAGCACCACTCATGTGCCACACCATCCAAATGTAGTGTTGCAAACTTAAGTGCTTCATCTTCATACATGGGATTTAGAGAAAGATAGGTATCTAATTTTTGTAACCATGATCTAGTAGAGCACTTATCTATACCATCAAATGAAGGGAGGTTACCTTACCCAATATTTGTTGAATGTCTCTCTGAGGTGTCTCTTGATGGGCTCTTCTACTTCTTCATGTACCCTTGTTATTCTTTAATTGACTGAAGTCTCTAAAAGGTAGAATATCTCTAACTCAAAGGCTTAGCTGCATGTACTCATCTCCATATGCCTCTACATCATCCACATCATTTTGTGCCACTTCTTCAATTGGTTCCTCTCTTTGGAGAAACTTGGCTCTGAAAATTTGTTGAGTAGGCTTGGGAGAAGTCCTCACTAGTCATGTTGAGCTTCCTTCTCCATTGTTGGTTGCTCCTTGATTGATGGCTGCCCTATTCCCTTGTAGAACCATAGCCAACTCCCAAATGGAACTAGTGAATGTGCCACGTAGTTCCATTTGGTTCTCCCTCATCGTTTGTTACAGCTCTCTCTGAGTTTTGGTCATGACTTCATTCATATAGCTGAGAGTGTCATCTGGAGGTGGTCTTCCATGTTCATCCATTGTCTTCTTTGGAGTCCCTCTTCTTTGATAGACTATGTGAGCTTTTGCTAATTGCATGCAATTATGATTTCTGTAGATTTCCCTCACAGGATGGGAGGAAACCCTTTCTCTGATTCCACTGTAATGTCCCCAATGGGACAATCTCTTTAATGGAATTGGCCCTTCCTTTATCGATGTGTGGTCCACGAAGAAATCACACAAAATTAGGAGACTAGATTTATTGATGGAAAGTGACTAGAAGAAGTTAGGAAAATTTATGTACCAATGTGGATAATTTCACCTATGAATTTTCAGATTTCTAGAAATCCAACTCACCCTTAGAATGGTATATTTAATCCTACCAGGTCAACTTACACGATGCAACTATAACCAATAATGGTGACTATGTTATGGACATGTTCCCTTTCCAACCAGCTCTCAAAATAACATGTGATTTATCTAAACTGATCTCTACGATTTAAGTGACCGAATATGAAGAAAACAGATTTATAACAGTGTAAGATCTAATATTGCCGGTGTTGATGGTTCCTAGAAATACGACTGGTATATGAGGATAAAGCTCATGCAAAAGATACTTAAACAAATAAGAGTCTAAGCAATTATGTTCCTTGTATTTTATATACTCAAAATATGGAAGAACATGAATTTATAAACACCCACGTTGACTGAAATAATTACCAGAAAAATCTGTTCTTTTAGAGGACTGGATTTAATACTTTAATGCCTTCAAAAATTCTGGAAATCGTTCACTTTGAATCACAAATTCTAGATAAATATCAAGCACACAGATCAGACCTGGAAATGCTATTTATTCCATCGAAATTATCCACAACATGAGTTGATCCAGCTGATGTAGAGAAGATACACTGGCTGCACATTAATTCTTCAACCTTCCTTCACAAAATTCATCAAATACTGCTGGAAGTATTAACAAAATTCTGTGATAGCTCTATAGAATTTCCTGGGTGGAAATTCTTCTCATTCACTCAGAGGGTTTTCGTCCTCTTAGAGTATTTTTGCAAAGCTCAAAGCTTAAACAAAATTAAGATTTTATAAAATGAGAATATGATATCCCTCTTCAAGTCAATCTCTCCCTTATATAGGAGAAATGGCCCAAAAAGGAACCTCCATAAGCACCAATCACAAGTGGTGATTATCTCTAAACATAAGTCCCACAACTCTCATCTATCCAAGTTGCATTTTTGCCTAGGGAATACAAAATAGTTTTGGGTCTATTTCCCTTCTAGGCAGCCCATATATTCACTCCAAGACAAGTCGCCAATCATCCTAGGGAGGATACACTTATAATATTAGACCTATGCACCCACCTAGATATTACAACAATTATTTATAAGTTCATTTATTTACTATGTAAAATAAATAATTATAAGAGCTTTAATATTTTCTTATATTTTTTTAGTCACTTATAAAAATTTATTGTGACTTAAGTCACCTTACACACTGACCTTTGGCCGTCGGGTAGGCATGAATGGGCCAAAGGTTTGAGGTTTAAAGGTCGGGGTTCAGGGTTTAGGGTAAAGGGTTCAGGGTTTAGGGTTCAAGGCTCAAGGTTTAGGGTTTAGGTTTTAGGGTTAAGGGTTTAGGTTGTAGAGTTCAGGGTGTAGTGTTTAATATTTAGAGCTTAGGGTTTAGGGCTTAGGGTTTAGGGTTTAGTGATTTGGGTTTAAAGTTTAGGGTTTAGGGGTCAGGGTTTAGGGTTTATGATTTAGTTTTTAGGGTTTAGGTTTTAGGATTTAGGGACCTTTAGGATTTAACATTTAGGCCTTAAGGTTTAGGGTTTACGATTTAGGGCTTAGGGCTTAGGGTTTAGGGGTTAGGGGTTAGGGTGCATGGTTTAAGGTTTATGACTCAGGGTTCGGGGTTTAGAGTTACAGGTTTAAGGTTTAGGGGTTAGTTACAGGTTTAAGGTTTAGGGGTTAGAGATCAGGGCTCTAGATTTAGGGTTTAGGGCTCAGGGTTTAAGGTTTAGGGTTTAGGGCTCAAGGATTAGGGTATAGGGTTCAAGGCTTAAGGTTTAGGGTTTATGGTTTAGGGATTAGGGTTTAGGGTTCATGGTTCATGGTTTATGGCTTAAGGTTCGAGGTTCAGATTTATTGGTTTAAGGTTTAGGGGTTAGATCTCGAGGCTCTGGATTTAGTATTTAGGGTTTAGGGCTTAGGGCTTAGGGTCTAGGGTCTAAGGTCAAGGGTTTAGGGTTATGGGTTTAGGGTTTAGGTTTTAGGGTTTAATATTTAGTGTTTAGGGTTTAGGATTTATTATTTTGGTTTTAGGGTTTAGGGTTTATAGTTTAGGGTTTAGGTCTCATGGTTGAGGGTTAAGGGTTTAGGTCACAGAGTTCAGGGTTCATCGAATTTGTAGGCAGAACATTCAAAGAGAGTCATCAAAATTTGATGTTTTTCATCTATTGATATTTTGAAGGAGGGAAATGTCATATTCCTGACTGTCCAATCCTTCTAAAGACCCCAATAGTCCTCAATCCTTGGATGTACAAGGAGACACTGTTACTTGGCTTCCATTTATAATGATAGAGATATTTGTAAATTCGTGTTATGACCTCTAAATCTATATGAATTTCAAGTTGCTTGGAAATCACATCACACCCTTCACTAGGATTGATGACTACCCCTATATTTTTGTTAAGGGATTTTGAAAACATCCATGGGTTTATCATATAAGGAATTATCAATAAATGGAAGGCCACTAAGTCGTATAACAGAGTAACTCCCATTTAGAACTAAACAAGAAAGATTTACTAGGTGATTGATAAACCCTTCATGTTCTTAGCCATTCCCTATTTATGTGTTTATTTTGAACACTTAAGGAATTTCTTTCAAATTTACTATCCATTCCAGTAGAACACTTGAAATTTATCTTTCTCGAAGGAGAGGATACTCTGAAATTCAATTTTGATCCTACACTCTGCATTGATATATTCTCTATGTTTCTTTTGTTTCCCTTAAGATTTTTTTTTTGTTGTGATGGTTATTTTTTCCAGCTTCCAATGGGTCATCCTGGCTTGCATAATACCATACATGGAAATATGAGAAATGTGAAATTTGTTTTAGAGTGTGAATAAATTTACATTCAAGAGCGCAAGTATATGTGGGGAGAAACAAGTTTGGAAGAGATGTCTAATATATGCATTCTGAGGCACAAGGTAGATTTCATATCCATTAAGTTCTTGGTCTCACCTCTCATAAACAAGGTAGTTCTATAAGCAGAATCAATGATGGTTCTAGGCACGAGACTAGGAAATATTATTGAAATATGGTTTGGGGTTTAGGGTTTAGGATTTAGGGCTCATGGTTCAGGGTTTAAGGTTTAGGGTTTAGGGTTCGGGGTAAAAGGTTTAGGGTTATGGTTTAAGATTTAGGTTTAGGGTTTATGGTTAGGGTTTGAGATCGAGGTTAAGGATTTAGGGTTTAAGGTTTAGGGTTTAAGGTTTTAGGTTAAGGATTTAGTGTTTAGGGATAAGGGTTTATGGTTTACGGTTTAGGTTTTAGGGTTTATGGTTCAGGGTTTAGGGTTTATAATTTAATGTTTAGGGATTAAGGTTTAGGGTTTATGGTTTAGGGCTTGGGGTTTATGGTTTAAGGTTTAGGGTTTAGGGTTTAGGGTTTAGGGCTTAGGGTATATGGTCTAGGGTTTAGGGTTTAGATTTTAGGGCTCAGGGATAAGGGTGTAGGGTTCAAGGCTTAGGGTTTAGGGTTTAGGATTTAGTTTTTACGGTTCAGGGTTTAGGGTTTAGCATTTAGGGCTCATGGTTCATGGTTTATGGTTTAGGGCTTATGGCTTAGGGTTTAGGGCTTAAGGCTCAGGGTTTAGGGCTCACATGTAAGGGATGAATGTTTAAGGTTTAGGGTTTAGGGTTTAGGTTTTAGGGTCTAGGGATCATGGTTAAATGTTTAGGGTTTAGGGTTTAGGGCTCAAGGTTTACAGTTTAGTGTTTAGGTTTATGGCCTATGGTTTAGGGTTTTGATTGTAGAAGTTAAATGCTAAAATATTTAGGCCGGATCTTTGAAATCTGAAAAATTACCTATGTAATGACTAGATTATACTTTAAAAACTATCTCCTAAACCATGACTCATGGACCTATGAGACTAATTCCATAAGGTGCAGAGTGACCTAATTTCTTATATTTACATAAATAAATTTAATAATAATAAATGAAAAAATTATAGTTAAATATTTATTTATGTAAATAGAAGCATGTCAAAAGCATACATAATGCTTATACTATTACGAACGCATACGCGTTATAACGCGTACATGTTACGTTTATCTTTGTTAGGTTAATTAATTATGCAAAATATAAATTGATTATTTAATTAAGTTTATTAATTAAATAATAATGTTATATGGTTATATTATAAACCATATTATTGGTGTATGTTGTTATATGGTTTTTGAACCATATTTGTCTTTTATTTAAACATGTATGATTGTTATAATTGTTATAATTGTTATAACAATTATGTGCTTCCCGGATGTAATATTGGAAGTTGTTGTGAGTTTGGTTTTACCTGTGCAACCTATTTGTTTGTCTACACATGGATGTTTAATTCCTATAAGAATTGTGACACTTTATTGTAATCTGGGTTGATTTCACATTAATATATTTTACAGGCTTCCATCCCTATTTTGTGAAACTACATTTGGTACCAGAGCGAATTGAAGCTTTTAGAAAGGTTGGAGAAAGGGTGCAGAGGAAGGAAAAGTCTTGGAGAAGAAATTTGCTTCATCGCAAAGCTTGGTCTTGCCTCCTGCAGGCTTCCCAGACCTCCATGCAGTCTCACAACCTCCTGTGCATTCTCCAGGTAAAAAATCAAATTTGTTTTGCCTTGGTGCTCTCTGCACTAGGAAAATTTGTTTCTGGAGCTTATACATATAAAAAATAAAATTTTCCCCATTTAGGGGTTTTTTCACTAAATTTGGTGACAGTGTTAGTTGTAACTAACACCAGTGGTCCTGCCAAGTCTAGAGGATTTTTGCTAAAATTGTTCTAGCTCTGTATCTCGAGGAAAATTTGGCATTTGAGCCAATAGTAGAGTTGTATCTCCAAAGGGAAAATAACATTGAACCGTGTGTCATTCTGCTGTGGTGAGACACTGATCGACCACAACCGAGTTAAAGTTCTTTGCATTTGAGAATTGAAATCGGTTTGCTTTGTTTTGGCATGTTTTCATTGTTTTGGCGTGTTTCCTTGCAATTTCCGTGGGGCCTCCTCCACACATCTGCACACGCCCCTGATCACAAACAAAACAGAGGTAATTAAAAAAGCGGATCATCAAACAATTTTGCAGAAGGAATTATAATATTTGAAGGAGGTTCTGTTCTATTTTTAAAGCTAACGGTGGCATATTTTTCCATGCACTAAAGAAGCACCATTCTTCTCTGCAATTCCTCCATTGACCAACTTACGACCACAAACTCCACATGACTCGCACAACTCAATCCATGAACCTGCAAAAAAAAAAGCAAACGCATAAAAACAAACGGCGAGCTTAAACATTCAAACGGCGACCAAATATCAATGCAAAAGAGATTAAAAGGTTGTAGATCCATTTTTGAGGAAGGCACAGCCCTAACCGACCTCCTCCAAACATGCAGGCCACGTGGGAGATGTGCCACATCATTTTTAATGAGGTAAGTCATTTTTACCCTTTGTTAAATACAATATACTTCTTTTTATATCACAAGCACTCATAGAGCCTAGCTGGTTAAGAGGAATGACTTAGAAAAGGGAGGTGCATGGTTCAAATCACACCAAAAACGCAAGTTTTTGTTTTTTAAAATCTGGAGGCAAATTTAGAAAATCCACCACAGTTGGAGGCAGATCTGGCGGAAAAACCTTCACTAAACCTGTTAGTTATAACTAAATAGGTCGCTAAATATTTAGCGAGAAAATCCCTAAATTTAGGGTAAAAATTTTTGTCCTCCCATTCACCTATTTTTTTCATTTCGAGCAACTTTTTCCGAGGGGGATAGCCAAAAATTGCATTTTCATTTGGTATTTTGTAATTTTGTGTAGTATGGGTCATTCGGGCTCTGGAGGCCACAAGGCCAGCGAAACAATTTTTTTTTCCTACCATTCAATTTTTCCATATTTTTTGAATGTAATTGCATGTTGCAATATAGTGTATTAATTTGAAGGTTTCCATAGTCAACTACAAACTTTCAGAATCGCTTTCGTAAACTGGCAAAATATTGTAATCACAAAAAGCAAAAAAATTGGTTTCAGTAACACTCACGAGATCCTAGATCTCATTCGCAGCTGCGTTCGGTATATACGGTGCCTCACGGGAAGCGCTTACGGGTAAATTCATCGTGGATCAAGCACTTTGCACTTAACACCTAATATAGCTACAAAACGCGTCATCTAGGCATCATCCCTATAAATTGATGGGGAGTAATAAGGTCATAGTGCACACACTGAGCCATCCCATCTGTCTGTGAATGATTGCATGACATAAATCCAAACCGAGAAACTATGCAACTATATAGCGAAGTTACGCGCACATATGATGATATTTATTTAAGTCGGTTTCAATAATTTCACATACCCCTCTCAAGTACTATCTTGGTACCATTATATTGAATTCTTTCACGTACGTTAATGCCTCTTTCACGTACCACCGAGTATATAGAAAGATCGAGCTTCTTCCACGTACTACCGGGTATATCGAAATGGCGCTTATATAAAAATGTTTGGTATATCAAACCGATGGTATATATATATTGGGAGACCTTATACTGGAGTGATAAGAGTCAAGCCCTTTCGGTGATCTCTGTAAATGGGCACCAATGCCCCCAATTTTTTTCTTCCGGATTCACAACTACTCGGAGGAAATAACTATCCTGCATGGAAGACAAAAATTAAGACACAACTTGAGTTTGAAGATATCTGGCCTGCTGTGAATGGTACTCTGACCAGATCAACTACTGGTACAACATAACAACGGAAGTTTGATAAAGTAGATTAGAAGGCAAAACTCATCATCTTGTTTAGAGTGTCCATTGATGTGCAACCCCACATTCGTGATGCCAAACAGCTAAAGAAGTGTGGGATAAGTTGAGCATAGTATACAAGGCCAAGAACAAGAATGTTATACTAAATTTGCAAAGTCAGTTACACACATTGAAGTTCAAGTAGAATGAAAAAATAGAAGCTTTCTTAAGAAGAGTTACAGAATTGAGGGCTTCACTTCTAGCCCTAGGAGAACCGGTCATAGATGATGCTCTCATTCCCATTGTTTTGAGAGCACTCCCCTCTTCTTACCGCATTTTTGTCACAACACTAAATGTGTCAGATACGACAGTTAGTTTTGACAAGTTGGTAAACCTATTGCAACAAGAGGAAGCAATGCACAATAAGGATGATGAAGAGGAGCAAACACTTTCTTCACATCAAAAATGGAAAGGAAAAGGTAAAGGAAAACCTAATTCTATCAAGTGAACCATCCACATCATCTAGTGATGTCTTGTATGTTGATTTGGGAGCCACTCGACACATGACCAGCCACGAGAGAATGGTTTATTTCAATGAGGGAAACACCATCGAAAAATCATGTTTCGTTGTGAGATGATTCCTCTTATACGGTTCGGGGATTGGGAACATTTCTCTACCCCTTGGTTCACGTAATTGTAGACTATCGATGTCTTATATGTCCCAGGTGTGACAAAGAATATACTTTCATTCAGTCAACTCCTATATTACAACCTGAAAATTGAATTTGATAGTCAATCCGGCAAGAAAACATGTTTGATTCGAGACAAATCAAGAGGCTCAAAAATAATTGCAAAAGCCTCCAATGTGGGATGCATGTTCCAACTTGATTTTTTTCACAGAGACGATCAAGCACTTATGGCTAAGAACTCTACCTCAGTACAGTTGTGGCATCAGATATTTGGTCATGTAAGTTTCAAATATCTTGAAACACTTTTCCGGCATAATATGGTACATGGGCTACCATCTCTTTAGAAGGATACAGACAAGTGTCCTCACTTCCTAACAGGAAAACAACACGAACTTCATTCTAGAGGAGTACATTTCAAGCTCATGGTAAGCTTGACTGGTTCATCCGATCTTTACGCCCGATGCAGCCAAGTCATTACGGGTTCCTATACTTCATGCTTTGTGTTGACGACTATTCGAGAAAATGTGGATTTTCTGTCTTCACAAGAAAATTGAAATGTTGGAAACCTTCAAAAAGTTCAAAGTAGCAATTGAGAACAAAACTGGTCATCACATCAAAACTCTCCACTCAGATTGAGGGGGGGAATTCACCAGTGATAAGTTCAGATACTACCTACAAACTCACGGGATTCGTCAACAAATGCCTCCTCCATACACACCACAACAAAATGGTGTTGTTGAGAGAAGAAATTGTACTATCATGGAAATGGTGCGATGCATGATCGATGATTATGGACTTGTAAAGACATTCTAGGGAGAAGCAACAAAGACATCAGTGTATTTGTTGAACAGAGCGCCCACTGTTGCTCTTGACGGAGTAACACCACAAGAAGCATGGTCAAAACAGAAACCATCTATTGCACACCTCAGAGTATTTGGGTGCAAAGCAAGCATGCACATACCCAAACAGAACAGAAAGAAATTGGACATGAAGTCACAAAAACTCATCTTCATTGGGTACAATGAAGAGACTCTTGGGTATAGATTGATGGATCCTAAGACCAGAAAAGTCTACACCAGTAGAGATGTTGAGTTTTTTGAGAAGAAGGAAGCAGAGACTCCTCCTCCAGACTCACAAGATGTAGATTTTTCACCTGTTGTAAAAATTGAAGCTGATGTTCCCTCAGAAGATGAAAGTGATGATGGGGATGATGGTGTTGATCAGATAGAACCACGACCCATGGGAACAATTCAACATATGCCCAAGTGGTGTACTAGCACATTACAAGATGCAAGAATGGATGATCCACTTTGGATACATCCACCCCCTCGTACCATGGACTCATAGTAAAACAAGAGAAGAATTTAAATTTTCTTTGATGAGTATAGTTATTGAATCTTATGAGCCCTCTATAGTCCAGGAAGCCCTACAGTTAAAAGCTTGGAAAGATGCCATGGATTTTGAATATCAATCAGTGATGAAAAATAAGACTTTGTAACTTGTTGATCTTCCACCAGGGAAGAAACCCATTAGATGTAGATGGATATTTAAAACAAAGTACAAAGCATATGGGACGGTGGACAAGTATAAAGCGAGACACTGAAGAAAGGGGTATGCACAAAAAGAAGGCATTGACTATGAGGAGACATTTGCTCCCATAGCTAAGATCAAAATGATCGGGATGATCTTTTTCTCTGTTACTTTCGGTTTGGATGGAAATTCCACCCAATGGACGTAAAAAGTGCCTTTCTAAACGAATATTTACAAGAAGAATTCTACATGACTCAACCTGAGGGATATGTAGTACCTGGTCAAGAAGCAAAGGTATGAAGACTCAGGAAATATCTATATGGCCTTAAAAAGGCACCACGGGCATGGTACATCAAGATTGATGAGCATCTCGTACAACTTGGATTTGTTAGAAATCCATACGATCCCAATATTTACCTCAAAAATAAGGGGGAGATTATGATTTTCGTTGTTTATGTCGACAATCTAGTCATCACTAGCAGTTCAGTGAGGATGATCGATGCAATGAAGAAAGATCTTAATTGATCGTTCGACATGACCAATCTCGGGCTGATGCACATTTGTCTTGGATTGGAAGTATGACAGAAAGAGAATCACATATTTGTTTCTCAGATGAAATATACCAAGACTACACTCAAGAAATTCGGGATGATGGATTTCACACCAATTGCTACACACATGGATAATAGATTGCAGTTATCTCGTTCGAGATCCATCTCCGAGGTAAGTTCCACTCTCTATCGGTAGTGATCGGGAGTCTCATTTACGACCTACACTAGACCGAATATCGCTTTATAGTGAGCTATCTATCCGAGGTTCATGCAAGAACCCAAAGTTTGTCATTGGAAGGTAGCAAGGCACATTTTGAGATATCTCAAAGGATCAATGGATCTTGGTCTAGTATACAAGAAGAGCAACAACTTCTTCTTGACTAGATATTCGGATTCGATCACGGGTAACATTGATGATAGAAAATCCATACGGATTTGTATTATTTATGGGATCTAGACCAATATCATGGGGAATCAAGAAAAAACACTTTGTTTCTCACTCTTCCACAGGCTTGAGTATCGCTCCGGGAGAAGTTGTGCGTGAAGCGATTTGGCTACGTCGCATACTAGAAGGACTTAGAATACCACAAGAAAAACCTACCACCATGTATGTTGACAATGAAGGTGTTCTCAAAATTGTTCACAATCTAGTGTTTCATGAAAGAACAAAGAACATTGAGGTACATGTTCATTTCATACACAAGCATGTGTTGAAGCACAACATCCAACTTCAATTTTGTCCAACAACTGAACAACGGAGATATCTTCACAAAGTCACTTGCACGTGACAAGTTCGAGTTGTTCAAAGAGTTCCTCTCCTCATCTCTTGAGACAATGCACAATTAAGGGGGGGAATGTTAGGTTAATTAATTATGCATAATATAAATTGATTATTTAATTAATTTTATTAATTAAATAATAATGTTATATGGTTATATTATAAACCATATTATTGTTGTATGTTGTTATATGGTTTTGAACCATATTTTTTTTTATTTAAACATGTATAATTGTTATAATTGTTATAACAATTATGTGCTTCCGGATGTAATATTGGAAGTTGTTGTGAGTTTGGTTTTACCTGTGCAACCTATTTGTTTGTCTGCACATTGTTCAATTCCTATAAGAATTGCAGCACTCCATTGTAACTGGGTTGATTTCACATTAATATATTTTACTGAGCTTCCGTCCCTATTTTGTGAAACTACATATACTACACAAAATGCGTACGCGTTTTGTGTTTTCTCTTTTTCCAAGCCATGCCTCAAGGCTTGGGATCCGGTTTGGATCCCCAAGCTGAGGCATGGACCTGCACAAACACAACAAACACTGAGTTTTTACAAGAAAATGTAAAAATGACACTTCCTCTATGATAAATCAAAATAAAACAATCGATCCATTTTTAAAAAATTATACCACGACGTAGAGCAGAGTTTCTTCTTTCTAAAAATATAAATTTTCAAATTTTTTGACTAATATAAGGTTTCCATATTATTTATTTTCTAACTATGTCTTTTTATAGCTATTTTTGAAGTGTAAATATGTCTATCTTTCATGGTGTATCTTTTTTTTGGGTGATCAAAATTTTAAAAAAATTATACTAGCCCAAACTAGGCATAATTCTATACATATTAAAAAAATCTATTTTTGATATTTTTGAGGTAGTTAGGGGGGGGGCACGGTCGAAGCTCCATTATTTTTCAAAACATAAAATTTATGTACTAGAAAAATCATAAATAAAAAAATATTCACTAAAAAAATCTATAAAAAATGGAGCCCAAACTAGATGCTCCTAGCTATCTTTCTCTCTTGAAGGGTTTTCAAAAATACTAAATGGTGCTAAAAAAATGGTGGGGGCACGAAAGTCACTCTATTATGTTTTTTAACAAAAAAGGAGCATCTGTTGGTATTTTAGTTGTTTTACCCACTTAAACTTATCCGTTTTCAATAAAATTTAGTAGCTTAGAAACTAGACTCAAAATTCTACGATTCATATTTCTACAACATCTTCCAATTTTGAGTGTAATTATTTCGAAAAACTCGTACAAGTTGAAGTTTTTTTCAGAAAAATGTGTCCACTTAAGACTCCCTTTTGGTCCCCCAACTTGGTGCACTTACACCGATCTAGCGGTGAAACCATAACGACAAAGAGTTTGTGAACATCATTTGAATTCTGGTAGGCTACTTATTTTCCTCCTTTTATCCAATTGATTTGTGTCTTTTATAGATTCTTAGCTGAAAATGGAAATTATTGAGAGATATTTTGGTTTAAAATTTCATGTGGAAGGTTAAAATACAAATGCAATTGATGCATACAAATTAGTGGGGAATCATAAACGGGATAAGAAATAAACCGGTGATGTAAGAAAATTATTGGAATGGAAAATAAGAGATGAAAAAGTGAAAGTTATTATTGGCCTTGTGCTCTCAAATTCTAAGTCACATCATGTGGATTCGAAAAATCATCCAAGATAAATTGGCATGTGCTTAACACCCTATTCAAAGGCAAAAGTAGTAAATGCCCAATTTTCATTGAAATTTAATTATATAGATTCAAAATGGATGATGGAATTACTATGTCCATCCATATAAACAATATGAGGTCTATTATTAGGAAACTTGCTGAGGTAAAAATTACAATTAAAGAAAGCTAAAGCTATTATATTGAATAGTCTATCATATAGATATAACAATATGTATTGAATTCCTAGCCAAATACCATCACAATCTCTTGATGATATGATTTCAGCACTACTCGCATATGAAAAAGGATTCTGTAGAAGATGAAGGTATTTCACAAAATAAGAATGCACTTTATTCTCAAAATTTTCATTAAAATTCCAATATTGACAAAAAGGACATAAAATGCCACTCTTGCAAGAAGAAAGCTCATACAACATGGGACTGTGTTGTTCGATCGAAATATGTTCTCAAAGGAAAATTCAAGCCCAATGAATCTAATGTTGCTCAAGTAGAATATCCACCAGATACTAATGAAAGTAAAGAGTCACCTGATGAGGTCTCCTTTAATTCACATCTCTTGTTGTGAAGCATGTGGTAACACCTTTCTTGGAGGTTACAAGATACACTAAGGTTGGAGGAAAAATTTCGTCCTCTTTCTAGTCACCTACAATGGGGTTACATCATTTTTATAGTGACATTTTGGTTAGTGTGTTTTTATTTGTGTGTAGTGTGGTTTTTCAATAAAATATTAAGCATTATTTTCTAATTTGGTACCTCTTGATGAAGAACATTGTGAGGAGAAAAATCACTAAAGTAGCACTTGGTTCTTGGAAAAGGGTTTGTGGAAATATGAGAAACCACCAAAGTGTATAGTTGAGACCTCCTATCACCTCCAGGTTTGTGGTCAACCTACAAATAGAAAACCATAAGGGTTCGTGGCAATCCAAGAAACCACCAAAGGTGTTAGCAGAGATATACTCATGTCGCTTCTAGGTTTTTGGTAATCTTGCAAGGAAAAACCAAGGTGTCACCAAGACCATGAAGCCAAAAATATGGCATGCCACCTCAAAGGTGAGCAGGCTACACAGAGAGTGTAAAAACTTTTTACTGTGTTTGAAATAAGGGGGTCCACTATATGGAAATATGATGTTTAAAAACAATGTATTAAGGGGAAGAATGTTAGAAAAATTAAATAATACATTTTTGTAAACCAACTTGGTTGGTTATGCCTTCGTGGCATCTAATTGGTCGATGGTTCCTCAGAACCGTCCCCGTCTTCATTACACATATTTGTATTGATAATGAATAATTCAGCACCTCATTCTCGTTATGTGCAAGAAACCCAATAATGGTGTATATGTTCACTAGTCATATAATGATTCTACTACATTCTTAGTTTGGTTTCATGTGTTTCTAAACAATTGGGTATACAATGTGTTCCACATACTTACGTGGATTCATGAAACAAAATTAATACCATCTACTTTACAACAACTTCTAAAATTTGTGGATGAAAACTAAACAATTAGTCTACATAGATACACTTATGTTATACCACATTATGTTCAACTTAAGGTCACATATAAGGAAATAACAAAAAAGCACCATCTATTATTTCTCAAGAACCTATGATACATTAAAAAATTCAATATCAAATCTCCACAAACACTACCCACTTGCGAAAAATGTTTATGAATGATCTTATTTTTCACACCAATATAAAAATATGATCATATCGCTTTTGCATAGAAGCACATTATATCACTATGATGATTATAATGATAACAAAAATGACCCCAATGGTTTATATTTTCTAGAATCATTATAACCTATTCATGTGGATCTTGTGCCAAATGATCATACATAAACTAAAGTATGATAATTAATCTCTAAGATGTGTTTATACTATTTATTATTTATTTAACTAGTAGAAAACTCATGTGTTATCATGATATATTTATTAATAACATATATCTCCTTATTATTTGTAGCTCTTATTTGTTCCTTATCATGCAAAGTTTCCTTAGTTATAAGTTCCTTTCTCTCCTAGATCATTAAATAATTTTCTTTGAAGTATGATTGTATTTTCTTCATATTCTATTTACTATTTTCATGATTATTCCAATGAGGTTCTCCAATATTAGTTTCCCTACATTTAATTTTTAATTTGTCTTCAAAAATATTCCATGGATGTATCCGAATGATAAATTTATTTCTTCTTCATTTCACGACTTATTTGAGATTTAGCGGTTATTATTTTCCTCTACTTTCTAACAATTATTTTCCTTTTTCAATTGCTTAAATTCAACCACATAATTTTTATTGATTTGATCATGTCCCAAAATCATATGTTAAGTTAAAAGTGATGATAACACAATTAAAACGGCGTCACATCCTAAATGAACATAGATATGGTGAAAATTGTAGGCAAGTAAATAATCCTCCTTATCTAATATTTTTCCCATAATATTTTTCTTATTGTTTATTATGTTTTAAAAAGATTTATTATTCTTTATATCCCGACATTATATTTCCTTAAATTTTGATATGTAGGCTTCTTGATCCCCATATGTCAACTTCCTTATATTTCATATTGTAATCCACAACTCCACTATGCATGTTTTACCCACCTCTTTTATATGTCATTTCTAACATTTTTAGATTATATATGTCGTTCACTGATTGGGGAATGACCCTTAAGATTTTTTATCCCTAATTTTTATCTTTAACCACTAAGGTCACATTATAATTGTGCTTATCTTTGTGTCATCTTTCCCACCTTGGGTTATATCCTTTTCAATTAATATACTATTATAGATTTCAAACTTTTAGGAATTACCTTACTTTTCAAGACAAGAATGATCATATATTTCATACATTGGGAAGACATTTCCCATCTTGGTGGCACTATTCAATATTATAACCTTTACTCATATCTTCTCACCTTGGGCCACTATTTTTTATCCTCTTTCTGATCTCACATTGATTTACATCCACCAACATGGGACAAGAATCTACAATGGTTCTTACAATACCTATACTTAAGCCCACATATGAAAAGTTTAAATGAATAGAATTATATGCATTATTTTCATGATAATACTTTTATATGGTTAAACATGCTTGATTTATTTATTTTATCTTCAACTTAGTTTGTTGAATTCATTTCTTTTCGAGATATGTGATTCACATATTCATATCAGAACTTAAAAGGGATAGATAGCACAATTTTTAAATATTTTATCTCAAATTTCACTCTCTAAGACATGTTCTTCTTTATGATAAAGATGCTTAATCCATTTTTGGAGATATTTTTGATTCATATGTTCATCTCACTATGTAAAAGGGATAAATAACCCACTTTTTAAATCTTCAATCTCAAGTTTTACTCTCTATAACATGTTCCTAATTCTATGAAGATGTGAAGCTTACCTCACTTAGTTTAGTTATGATTTATAACCATTTTAGATTCAGATATATTTATATCATCACAAGAATTTTTTCTATTCATTTTAAAATTCAAATTAAACACATATTCCAAAAGAACTCTTAGAATTTTAGAAAATCCATGTGTATTCTATTTCATCTTCTCTATATTTCAAAAATAAATTAATTATGGTTTATTTATGTGTGGACACATTTTTACTTATATTTATGTTTGTATAAGCTTGGTGAGGCATAAGTTTCCAAACAAAAGAGCATCAAGTACTAGTTATAACAAGACATTTGCACACTCACACTAGGGAGATTGAGGTGGTTTCTCCTTCCTTTGTAATTTCATCTCACTTTAGCTTTCATGCTAACTTGAATAATTCTCAATAGATGGTGAGGTGATCATAACAAAAATTGTCATGTAAGTGTTTGTCTATTATATTTTGATATGTATAGAAACAAAAAAAGTGGGGAAATATGTATACACCTAATGCGTATGGGATTATTTTAATTTTTGGTACTAATGTATTAATATTTTTATCCATTATTAATCTAATTTAATCCTTCTTGGCATGTATTCCTTGTGTTACTCACATTTGCCTTATTCATTTGTGTCCTTTTGGAATTTTACCCTTTCAACCTTGCTTCTCGATATCTTTGTATTTTTATCCTTTCATTCTCATTTCTTTCTCTCCTTCCAAGTTTTTGGATGTTTGTGGGGCAATGACTAGATTGTATCTTTTGCTAGAAATATGGCATGTACATTTTTTTGTCATCTCCATGTTTATGGTTATTATTTTTGTGGGGAACTTTGATGCTTTATTTTGATTTTCTCTCGGTTTATGGATTCTTTTGATTGTAATTTCATGAATGTTTTTTCTAGCTTGCATATCGATAAGGTTCTACTTTGAATTCAAGAATTCTATAAATATATGTAGGTGTAGTAGTGTATTTGATACATCAATTGACACACACAATTAGTAATATATTGTTACGTGCATAAGAGTGATTTTGAATTTACAAGACAAAAATTATTATTTTCTTAAGAATCCCCATGTCAAAATCTAAATTGAAGCATTCAAACATTCAATTTATCCTCTACTAGTTTTGTTCATAAGGACATTAAAAAGACTAAGTCGGGGATAGTTGTTTACAAAGGACTTACCAATGACATGTATCAAGTGTTGATTACGATTTCATCATATAATGAGGTGCTTGATAACAATGGATGGATAAGACAAGACCCCATTAACATCCCCACTTTTAATAGGGTTTGTGAAGAGCTAAGGAGGGATTGAATAGTTTCAAGAAGGAGATTAGACAATTGGTGTTTTGCATCTAAACTAGTGAATGTGAGTGAAGTACTCATAAATTAAGGAACCATGATCACATTTGCAATTCAATTTTTAATAATAAGAAATCTATAGACATGGCCATCTCATAAGACATTTTGAAATATGTTGAAATATAAGAAACATAGTAAGATATGATTTTAAAACCCTTTTATTGTAAATATATGTCATTTTTTTATGTTATATTCTTCAAAGTTGTAGGATAATATTATTGCAATGAATTGTTCTTTTCTAATGATTAACTACTCCATGTATTGACAAGGAAAAATTGTATTTCTATATTTTTGTGAATCTCTAATGTTTACACTTTAAAGATACAATTTATTTTGCGAAAATGATGTGTGCATGCGCGCACATGCACAAGAACACACGCGCATGCATGAGTGTGTGTATGTGCACACACATAAGAGCTATTGGATGGAAGAATTTAAGATCTTATTCTATCCTTGAGGTATTTTGATGCATGTAAATTCAATAATAAGTGTCAACGTCATAAAATTGATTGCTTTGAAAATATATTTCCTCTTACATCATTATTGACACCCTACAATATATATGGTATCCCACTCATATCTAAATGTTCATTAGGAAATATATGTAGAGACAAATGATAACCTATTCACCATCCACTTTATGCACAATATGAACTCACAAAGACAAAACATTGCATTAGAGTAAAATCGACCTATTCAAACGCGCGCACGTGCACACGCACGCGCACACGCACTCGCACACACGCGCACGCACACACGCACACACACACACACACGCGCGCGCGCGCACACACACGCACACGCGCGCGCACACACGCGCACACACGCGCGCGCACACACACACACACACACGCACGCACGCGCGCGCGCACACACACACACACACACGCACACACGCACGCACGCACGCACGCACGCACACACGCACGCACACACGCACACACGCACACGCGCACACACGCACACGCGCGCACGCACACGCGCACGCACACGCACGCGCATGCCACGCACACACACACACACACACACACACACACACACACACACACACACACACACACACACAAGCTATCAAATGGAATAATTCGAGATCTTATTCTAGCTTTGAGGTAAAGTCAACAATAAGTGTCGACGTCATAAAACATATTGCGTTGAAAAGACATCATTATTTACACCCTATAATATATATGCTATTCCACTCATATATCAAAGTTTGTAAGGAAATATATGTGGAGGAAAGCAATAACCTATTCACCATCCACTTTATATACAATATGACTTTAGAAAGACAAAAAATTGCATTGGAGAAAAATCACGACCTCTTCAAACTCTAGTCTCTACTAGGCTTAAAATTTAATGGCCATCCATACCTAGCAATGACAATTTTTCAATGGTTCCCTCCAAATTGTGATATTAATACCAAAAAAAGTGTTGTGTAGCAATGTTGGCAAGCTGGCATGTGGAGAATTTCAAAACATTAAGTTAAGATAATGTTAGGTCAGCATTTCACAAAAATAGGCTTGGACATTGACAGGCTATAGGCCGTGTTCCATGTTTTTATTTGCAAATTATAATTAATATTAGAAATAAGCTGTTAAAAATATTCGCTATAAAGACAACCACCCATCAAATTCTAGATTTGAAACATTGTAATAACAACCCATATGACGTTTCTTGCACCTTTTAACTACAATGACTAGTTATATATCATATCATGCATCATTTTCGACCGTAGCAATGAGACCCATTTTTGACTCGTACATATGTTGGATAGGCCCATATTCGACCTACCATTGTGGAATATGTTAAAACAAAACAAATTGACCAGATGAAAATTCTGATACATGGATCTGGATCTTGATCTTGATATTGATATTGTTGATCTTTATCTGGCGCAGCTGTAATCCACATTAACCCATGCATGATCAATCATCGAATGTGACTCGATTCGAATCATGAAAATTGGTAGGGACGTACTTTAAATCGCCCTTTCATTGGGTAAGAGATGGATGCAATCTCTTTCAACGACCATATTATCTAGTGGTCTCCAATCATGAATGAAAACGCGTAGAGTTAAATTCTTGTGTCTCTTCAAGAAGGGATTTTCCTCCATTTGAATCCTTGTGCATAGTTGGAGCTTGAAATCAAGTTCGGTTTGATTAACTCAAACCCACCTTCTATTATCAAATTCTAGGAGATTCTCATTGATGTTATGCTTCACAAGATAGGTCTACATCCATCAACTCCTTGGTAGAAATATTGGAGATGGAACAAGGATACCTCCATCATACATACTCACCGGTTCTTCTCTACCAGCTTATGAGCCCCTTCTCCCTTATCAATGGCAAGCTCAATTTTAATGGAATATCAATTATTCACTTCAAACATGGATTTTCCACATTAATTGGGTTTGGAATTTTCAATTAGAATTTAAAATTACACATTTTCTTTGGTGCCTTGTGCACTAAGGTGTTGCGCTTGGTGAAAGGCTTAAACACCTTAATGTTGAAAATACCAAATGCCCCGCTTGTGGTAGCCATGAAATGTTTTTAAAAAATTGGTTCTACCCCATGCACAAGCTACCTCTAGGTGGATCCAGTCATTATTCGATCCATATAATTATTTATATATTTTGTACATATTATTGTTTTCTTCCGTTACTTGACAATCATTACGTCGAATGCATTCCAAATGGGAGGTAGTCCGACTTCGTTTGACACACATTAGACAATCGAACAACGGAAATCACGTTTAGAGTGACATTGACGCGTACACATTGATCATGGTCATCCATGTGCCCTAGGAAAAAAACATACGAATGGGTATAGGTAGTGCAATTTAATAAGAACCATCACCACGTTAGATAAAGTATTGTTGTTCCTAGCAAGAAGAAAGTTAATCTCCACATATATTTGCATGCATTGTCCATTGGATATTTGTTTTTTATTGTTTACTTCTTTTATGTCATTTGTACACTGGTCGCACCCTATTGCCCAATAGTTGTATGTGTTTTTATTTATTTATTTTCATATCGCGTGTTACTATTTTTCACTGGAGAAGGTTTTCCATCTATGGGTCTCGAATTCCGTGGTGCCATTAATGGAAGAGGGAGAACGCCATGGGAGACAAGGGTTTGCATTGTTGTGAATGGAGGAGTGCCCACTTTAAAAAAAAATCATGATTTATGTATTTTTGTCTCACATATATGATATCATTTATTTAAATCTTCCTTTCTATTTAAATAAAATACTTAGTGTAAATCAATACATACTAAAACAATTATTAAAAATATATTCCACATAAATAAATAATATATTTACGAATGTATGACTCTTTCAAAATGAATTATAACAATATGGACATATGTTATAATACATATTATATTCTATCCAGAATTGAATTTTTTTTTGATAAGGTAAAAGGTTGGGTTTTAGGGGACCAAAAAACCCCATACAAAGGGAGAAAGGATATAACAATGACCCATAAATAGGGAGGCCTCTACGAGAAGCTAAATCACGACAATAAACCAGAACGAGACACCACTAAGCAAGTAGCGAAAAAAACTACTACAAAGCCATCAAGGAAATCCCAGAAAGATAAAACACAAATCCCCAGGAAAAACCCGAAAAGACACAACCAAAAGATAAGCCTTAGAGTTAGGAGCACATGCTACGACCTTTTAACCATTGACCTCTTCGGTAGGACAATAGTCCACCCATCCTGATCCACCAAAATAGGCTACCGCCATCAATCGTAGACGCTTGAAAAAGAGTCGGGAAACACCCACACCTCCACCGTCTAAAAGAGGTGACCCCTCCCCAAATTGCAAACAACTGTCAAACGTGGCATCATCAGATCTGCGTCTTAATTCAAAAAAATCCGTGTTTCGAAAACCTTCACCAAACCTGTCATCCTTTCATTACTGACATCTTTGCTGGTTCTGCACCTAATAGCATTTAATCGATTTTTTGAATTTAAACTGAGCGAATATTTCAACAGTTGAGCCATGTAGGCCTGCATCCCCTCCACGTCGTCAAACTCAACTGAAGGCGAGACCCGTGGCTTCTCCAGCGAGCAGACTACCATTTCACCGTCCTCCTCCTTCGTTTCTTCCTCGCTGTCTGTTTCCTTAGATTGCACAACGCATACCGGTGAATTGGGTTTACCAAAACATACATCACGCACAGGCTGAGAGCACGAAACGGTCCCGACACCCTCTAAAACGCCAGTTTCTTCCACTGTCTTCATTCCAGGCGCAACATCTTCGAGCTGGGCTACAGGGCGCTCCAAAACGGAGGACGAGGAGATGCAGTGGCAAGCCGACGCCTCATACCCTGTACGCCTACATTTCTCACATATAACAGGTGACTGTTCAACAATTATTTTTTGTTCAAACTTGTATTTTGAGGTTTTCAGGAAGATTCTGCTAGGCACCAGAGCACCAACAGGGACATTGATACACAACCTGGAAAAAATCAAACGTGAACGAGCCTTTGTAGCAGGGTCCACTACAATGAGCACCCCCATGGACCTGGCAATGCCAAGGAAGACATCCGGATCCCAAAATTCTAGAGGCAAGCCAGCAAAGCGAATCCACATAGGGAGAAAAGGGAAATAGCTTGTTTTCATCCCAGGGTGCCACCAACAGATGATGAGAGCCGCCTTCTTAAAAAACCATGGCCCTTCAATAAGTACCTTTTGCAGATCTTCATCCCTCTAGAAATAGAAAAGGAAACTATCCTCTCCCATCGCATGCACATCCATCCTGCAGGACCACTTCTTCTTACACCATTCCCTAACGAAGTCAATATTTGGTCGCAAACCCCCAAATCTTTCCACAGCAGTGCACTTAAACTATCTCTGGCTCTGTGTACCAGATCCTCAGGGATCTCTAGCCGTGGTTCGCCTTCCTCCCAAGAAGGAACGATCTTCAGGGGCTCCCTGGCTTTGCCTCCGAACAAATGCGAAGCCGAGGATCTGGCCATCGCAGCAGGAGCCGGGCTTGAGAGAGACGTGCAGTCATAGCTTCACCACCAAATCATTCACAAGAATTGAAAATTTGATTAGTGTTTATATAAGGGAATTTTAAATGTTTAAGTAGTTTATATTTAAATTTATTTTTAAGTTCGATACTTTTTTATATATTTACTATGCTGAAGGCGTTACCCCTATGGGAAAAGGCTTTGCGGACATTCATGGGACTGTGTCAAATTTGACGGCTTAAATGACGGTTTTGCTATTTTTAACAATTTTGTTATTTTTAACAATTTTGTTTTGCTATTTTTAACAATTTTGCTTTTGCTATTTTTAACAATTTTGCTTTTCTGATTTTGCATGTTGCTTTGGCTTTACTATTTTTAAATTTTATTTTATAGTTTTTGCATGCATTAACCTTTAAATACTGGTCACTAACACTATAATTTCATTCTTCAGGCTCTCCAAGTTCTAGTCAATTCCCTGCGTTAAATTGAATTCTGCAGGTATGCATTTAAATTTTGTTTATACTTGTATGTAGCAGTAGAACTATATTTCTTAGCCTCCTCTTATGACCAATTCTACGGCGTTAGTTTTTCGTCAATGAGATTCTGTTTTTGTGATGTACTGTTTATAAGAATTTTTAGTTTTTGTTTTTATCGAGATATTTCGTAAAGAATTTCAATTATTCTTAGATAATTGAAATCTTCCATTCGAACTAACTCAAATTGTTCTTAGTTTTTTTGTTTACTTTGAGATCCACAGGTTGCAATTTTTATGTTTTAGTTTGTCTCGAGGTTTATGGTTCGAATCTCATTAGGCGGTTGTTTTTTTGTTGATATAAGAGGTATTTTAGTTGAGTTGATTTGATCCTCACGGAGAAAGCAAATTTCTTTAGACATAAATCTTTATATGATTTTGTTGTTTATAATTTTCTTTTTCCTAGTATTTTGCAGAGTTAAAGGAACTGCTCTAGAGTTTCTAAAACTCTAGACTCATTGGTGTTCTATTTTAAATTAGAAAAAGGAACATAAATGGGGACTCTAGCATTACAAGACATCGGGAAATTAATCTCAACTGAAAATAAAAGGCTTCTAGACTGTCAATTAAGTAGCAGATCCTTGAGAATGTCTTCGTCTGTCGGGGAATTATAAGTTGTTGTGGAGTTTAACTCAGATTTCATGAATGTCATGATTGGTTTTTTCTACTTTCAAATGAGAATAACGAAAATAAAAGGCGACTCAAGCAGTTTGAGACGTTAGAAATTAACTGGACTCACAATAAAAATGCTTTTGAATTGTCAAGAATTAGCAGATGATCCTTAAGGATATTTTGTGTGTTTATGAAAATTAGAAGTGTTTCATGGAAAAATTAGTCCGATTAGTGTTGGATTTTGACGTTCAATGTTACATGTCACAATAATATTATTTGACAGTCTAAAAATTATATGGATGTCATTTGACGTTCAAAATATAATATGCATGTCAAATTTATTTTTATAATAACTATTACAAAATATAAAAATTGAGTAAAATTTTACATCTACAAGATTGAAAAAATAACTTCAAATAAATTTCTAAAATGAAATTGAAATAAATAATATAAAATTAAATGCATAATATTTCTAGATATTTAGTAGAATATAAACATTATGTGAAATAAAACATCACTACAAATTTTATTTAGATAAAATGAGTTTATCAAAGAGCTAAAACTTACATTGATCAACCATGCTTTCACAAAATATTTTGTGACCTTCTTTGTTTTTCCCCTCTCCAAATGTCATACACTTTCTCCCAATCGATTATAGAAGGATTAGGTCCATTTAGTGATACTCGCATGAGTGCATCCAATGTTATGATTTCTAGCTTTGATCTTCTTATATCTTTAATTAGGTTTTGCTTTGAAAACCCTCGTTCACATGTTGCTGTACTTGCAGGAATCACAAGTGTACTCTGCCATAGTTTTAACATGTTTGGAAAGTTGGTTTGCCAACTTTTAGAAATACAAAAAACCCTCCATGCTTCTCTAATAGAAAATCCCTCACACCCTGAGTGGAGTGTATCAATAAATTGATGCAACTCTTTTTTACAAGCCTTGATGTCAAATGATGGAATGTCCATCCCTTCATTACAAACAATTTGTTGTAAATGTTGGAAAAGTCTTTCAAGCCAATGCATTGAATTATTTTCTCTAACCAAAACATCATGTGAATAGTGTGAGGGATTAAACAATTTCACTACATTGAAAATAGAAAGATCAGGAAACCTTGCATTTAAACAATCTATTAGTCTTTGAACATAATCTTTTGTAAGTTGTATGCAAATTTGTAATGTGCCATCAATACAAGTACTGAATTGTTGCTTTTGTGTATTAAGAGTATCACCATATGCATTAGGAATAGATGTGTAAAAAAATTCATGTTTGTGAATTACTCCCTCTTTATCAATGATTTGTAGATAGCCAAACTGAGATGCCTCCAAATTTTTTGATAAGTAGCAAGCACCATTTGGAAATGAATTATTATTTAGAAACATTCTACTTAGAGTATTAATAGTGGCATCAATAGTAGCTCCAAGAGAAGTGACATCAATGTGCTCCACTTGAAATTCTTTGTTTAACTTGTTAAGTTCACACATAACATCAACAAGCATGTGCAAACAATATTGAACATAAAATATTCTTGCCTTATCATACCATGATTCTTTCTTCTCACTTTTCCACAAAGTCATTAAGAAGGGATCAATGCCACTAGCATTTCAATAACTTGTCCCCTACATAACCATCTAACTCCATGAATTTGAAGGCAGAAGAGTTTCTAGTTTCATAAGTTCCTGTAATGCAATCAACTCATTAGTTCTTTTTGTTGAATTTTGAACCCATGAATAAACTTTATTTGCCACTTTCTCAACAAACACTAACTTTGGTATCATTTTAGAAGCATCTGATGCAACTAAATCCTCATGATGAGCAACACAATGAACGACATTAAATTTGGCACATTTTTTAACAAGGTCACAAATCCATTTTCATTTCCCACCGTAGAAGAACCACCATCCGTAGAAACAACTATCAATTTTTTGTTCAAAATATTCCGTTCATTTCTTAAACCTTTTAGTGCATCATAAATTGGTTTTCCTTCTCCATCACCAACAATAATAAGTTTCATGAATCTAGAAATGTTACATAAACAACAAGATGTTTATCTAGGCTACGATCAAGTGCTTTCATCTAACATGAAAGAGATATAAGGACTCTCATTCATCTTCAAGATTTGTATCTCTTGAAGTTATTTAGATATAAAAAAATTAAATTGATTGGCTTCCTTTCAGTTTGTATATGATGCATAGTCTTTATTCTTGGGCATACATGATGTATCTAATGACATGACAATTGAACAAAGAGAGTCATATGTAGACAAAGATAAATCATGTTTTGTAACCCAAAATGCCAACTTCATGGTTGTGATAATTCTATGCTTGTTAGAATCATCAATATGTGTTATATGTTCTAGAATAGATATCACCTTTTTCTGCTGATCATATACCCATTTTTCTTGTGATAGTTTGTGAACATTATATTTTTCATGGGTTAAAATTGCATCTTTCGCATGCTAATACAACCATCTCCTGTTCCCCATGGACTTGGTGCTCCATATGTTTACCACCATTCACACTTCATAGAAGTTTTATCCTCATGGGTAGTTTTTTTAACCATGTATACTTATTTTTCCACTCTACTCTATGAAATCTAGATTCAATTTATGTTTTATCTCTTTGCCAGCAGTATTGTTTGTTTCAACCTCACCTCCCATAATTTCTATATCTTCATTCAAATCTTCATTCAAATCAATATTAGGTCGAAATTCGAAATACCTTCATGTTGAAGATCTTGAGATGGAATTGACCATTTAAACATTTGGTTGATTTTCCTTTGTTTCTTCTTTCTTTTCGACATTTTACAAAACCTACAAAATCAATTTAAATCTTAATTTCTTTATAATAATGCACCACAAATTATAAAACTATAGAGATTAATACTCAGACTCGGGAAGATCTTACCGTAGTAACAACAATTTTAGGAGTACGCTATGCCAATTTTCCACTGCCAACTATTTCTTTGTGTTGAACTTGAACGCTACGCAGCATGCTATGCCCTTTTAGCTATTTGTGTGTTTCACTACAACTCCGCCAACCCCAAGCTTTGCAATTGCAACAGTCGGTTAAGATTTTATCCCATTCCCGTCTTCCAAGTTCAGAACTTCAAAGGAATCACGGAGGTTGGAGATGAGGGAAAACTAAATTAAAAAAAACATATTCTAATTTTTTTGTTTGAAATTATTGCTTGGCTTTTTGTATTTTGAACCTGCAGCCTACCACACAATCGATCGATGACATGAACTAGCTTACGGTGGAGGTCAGCCCATAAATTCCGCTTTTATTTTGTGTCATTTCAAAGCATCCCCGCTTTGGCGCGCAGATCAATGCTATGATGGAGCTTCGTTGTTTAAAACTGATATGTTTCAATGGCAAGTCTCGGCTCTTAGGCGAGAATAATAAGGAGACAAAAAGGATGACGGGACCATCGGGAAAAGACAAATTTGTCCAAAATTTTAATTTAGAGTAGTAAACAACAAATAAACTAGCACACTATTTAACCATGCTCATCAAAAATATTGGTCATCGACTCGTCCCTAAAATAAATGACGCCCTCATCCGATTGAATGTTGCACACAATAGATTGAAGTTTGAACGCTGCACACAAATTACAATAGGTGGCTCAGGGTGTAGGTTACGGTGGAAAAAACTTAAAAGCAATGCAGACTTAATATGTAACCGTGGAATCTGGATCATATTCATTGATGGATGATTTGGATAGTTACTTAAGTTAGTAATTAATAATCAGTAGTTTCTAATTCTATTTCATAGTTTCTATTTCATACTCATGAAAAGATAAAGAATCGCAAGATTCATTCTTTCTAAATATTTCTTAATTTTGATTTTTATTTATATTAGATTTTTGATGAATTTCACAATATATGTAATATAATAACTAACTAACTAACTAACTAACTATGTGTGTGTGTGTACACACACACACACACACACACACACACACACACACACACACACACACACATATACATACATACATACATACATACATACATACATACATGTATGTATGTATATGTATGTATGTATGTATATATATATGTGTATATATATATGTATATGTATATGTATATATATGTATATGTATATGTATATGTGTGTGTATATACACACACACACACACACACACATACATACATACATACATACATACATATATACATATATATATATATATACATATATATATATATATATATATATATATATATATATATATATATATATATATATATATATATATATTATTTGAGTTAAATTTGTAATGTACATGTCATTTTGATGTTTAAATTATAATTTTGCTTGTCAAGCATGACGGTCATATTTTAAAAGTGACTGTATTTTAACATCTAAAATGGCTAAAAATGTCTAAATGCCTTGCAAAATCCAAGCACGAGTCCGATGAGGAAACCTTACTCCCAACCTTTCTAGATGTCTCTGTTGGGGTTCGCATTGCATGTTCCTTACACCACAACATTGCCATGTCTGTTGGGGTTACTGAAGACGGGTCATGTTAGATACTTGTGTTCCAATACCCATTACAAACACAACATATGGGATAAAATTAGTTGATTTTTATCTTAATTTTGTTTTTATAATAGGCACTCCCAAGGAAACATCCTTTTTGATCAATAAGATTAAATTTAATTGTTTTTAGCTTGGTAAAACTGGTTAAGGGTAAGGCTGCACTCCATGTTCCTTATACCACACCTTGAGATATGTCCATTGTGGTTATTGGTTGAATATCAATCACCCATTTGTACTACACCCTCTCCTTTCTATGACGCTTACAACCCCTTGGACTGAAATTAGTTAACTATCATCTCATTTCTTTGGAAATAATCCCATTTATTGCTACTATGATCCTAGAATCTCTTAATTGTGTTTGGAAATGTATCACCCACAATTGTTTTTGGTTTTGATCATGGAGGCCAAGCACGATAGATAAGAAATTTATAACATGAGGAATAATCCATCAAATTGCAGGTACTTCTAGAGAAATCCTTTCAAGGAAATAGTTTCTTTGAAGAAGAGGATAAAGGCATTCAGGAGTTAACTATTAGTAAGTCATTGTGCGGTAATGACGGGGCTGCTCTGCAGGTAACTAAAGGAATTTTGTAAAACAGATCAGGTCTTTTGTCAACAACATCTGCCCCCATAAATCATGGGCATGATCCTTCTCGATCACATGCAATCTCCTTAGGTGAGCAGGTGTCTGGAAATATTGCTAAGTCTTCAGATCAGAGTTTTCTTCATTTCAAGTCATCAAAGACTGATCATTTCTGGCATGATAGAGAATCCAGCAGTCAAGTCTCATCAACCGAGAAATCAAAATTCAATGTTTCAATGAAAAAAACTAGTTCCATTCCTGCTCATTCTCTTCAAAATATTGTTGAAATGCAAGTCCAAGCTTCTAGAGCATCCTCCACCGCATATGTAATTTGTAGCTTTGAAAATTGGTGCTCACCATTCATTGATCAATTTATAATGTCGTCGAAAATAGGATTGTTTTTAATGGAAGCTCAGTTGACACTATTTCAAGAACCAAATGTTATGTCAACCCTCTAATTTCATAAACAAATACACTTCATGGCTGGGTTGATTCGATGACTACTCCCTTCCGGTGCCCTCTATTACAAGCCAATGTTTGGGCCCTCCAAAAATTTGTACCTCTATAACAACTTTCGGAGGTACTACATATGGGGAACAGAGAGAAATGAATGGGCCATGGTTAGTACAAAAATAAAAAAATATCAACATGGAAAACTTTTTTACAAGGCATGTCCTCTTCAAAAAGGTGAAAAATAATGCAGGAAAAAGGTGAGAGAGAATGGTAATGGTTCATGGTTCTATTCGAGTTGCAACATACAAGTTTAGAACTATGATTATAGATATGCACTCAGGATCGATCTAAAGGACCCAACAGGAGAACTCCAGTCAATTACCAATTTTGATGAGATAGTTGAGTCAATCATGGGTGTTGAAGCTAGCGATCTCCACCTATTCTCTAAAGATAAAGACGTGACTAGTGAAATTATAAGCAATGTCATTGGCAACGAATACTGCTTCACACTTTCCCTGAAAAAAGAGACATACTGCAGAAACAACATATTGAAATGTGTCATCCTCAGTTCTAAGAAAGTGGATAACAATGCAACTCCTCCATAACCTTCTTTACGTAAATACTTCTAATGTATCCATCCCTTCAAACTTTACACCCTCACCCATCCCATTCTATACTTTGAACTATCACCGCTATGTTGCTTATTTCATATCTATGTTTTGCCCTTTTCCCCTACTTCAAAAGAAAACTTATGTAGTTCCTTATAAACTGACATACTATTGTCACCTACTACTATGTGGATTGTAAGTAATTTTAAGAAAATAAATGCATTTAACTTGCACTTTTATTATGTACGTATTTTCATCCTTGTATAGTATTAAAACGTATTGTATCTTTCCATATAACAAAAATCATTCGTTAGGCAACACATAAAAGTTTTTTATCCTCAAATTGTTACCTCTTATGATTGGATCCCATTAGAACTCCACATGCATTTCAAATGTATATAGTTTATTTATTTTGAAATACTATTGTGTCCTACTACTACTACTGCATTGAAAGATATTTTAAGAAAATAAATGATAATTACTTGCACTTATATTATGTACATATTTGCATCATTGTATACTATTGGAACGTATTGTACCTTTCCATATAACTAATATTATTTTCCTTAAGAAACAAATGCAGATTTTTAATCCTCGAAATGATACCTCTTACATGTAGTTCCCATTGGATCTCCACATGCATTACAATTGTATATAGTTTATTGTATAAAGTTTTTTTGTATGTCAACAAACAATGCATCGTTCATTACTGACCGACACATTTTTTCCCAATAGGTGGTACTCCATAGGTGTGTCACTTTGCAATCATGTCAACTCCTGCAAAATGAGCACAATGAAGAGAGAAATACAAAAAAATAAAGTTCACATAAATTCTTGAAGAGATGTCATCACCTAGAGCGTAGAACAATGAAAATCTCAAATATTTGTCAACTTACATCAACCAACAACCTACCATTCCTGTCATTCCAAACTTTTTGACAAATACAACTACTGAAGGATTTTCAGCCAACATTCAACAAGTAACTTCCATGAAAACAAATTTACACGAACATACCAATTCCTTTCCATGACGAACCCATATTTACTAATTATTGGTGTGCCTCACCATTTTCTTGTGCCACAACAAGAAAATATCTTAAGTGGTGACTCTCCTTCGGTTCCTCACACATTTACAACCAATTCCTCATATCCTTTTGTCTTCTTTCCACCTTGCAATCCACAATCGACCCAAATAGAACACCCTACCCCTCCCCATACACAAAGACTTCCCATATTGCTGCTCGTACGTACCCAAAATTGTAAGGTATTGTACTACCGGAACAGTGTAACAAGTGCCCCGATGATGATACAGGTCTCCTCACAAGGTGTTCGGAATCCGGAAAAGCCCTCGGAGTATGTGTTAACATCCCGCATGCCCCGCTTAGCTCCCGCGCCCTTTGTTTTCCCTTTTTTTCCCTCTTTCCCGGCCTCTTGATCTTGATGACAAAACCGCTGCCCCGATCGGGCGGCGGTCTCAGAACCGCCGCCCGCCTGCGAGCAACGGTCCCTGTGCGTGTTTTCCAGAACGCTCTTTTGACGCGACTCGCGTGAAATATCACGATTCACCAGCTTTTCCTTGCCGACTTGAGCATGCATTTATGTTTTTGGTCCCCTGAAATAGTGTTTTTCCTTTGTTTATTGTTTAGGAGTTCAATTTGGTTTTGGTTTTTGGGTGATTGAATTCCTATAAATGCATGGTTTGTGCACATGCAAATGGTCTGGAGTTTTGGTCTGAAGCTTGGCTGGATTTTGAAGTTTGATCTTTGCTCTCATTTCCTCATTTTAGTGTTTTAGCTAGTTAGCTTGTTTAGAGGCCTTAGCTTGAATTCACTTGCATCTCTAGTTAGATTGCTCAGCTGTTGGTAAGCCACAGACCCATCTTGTGCAGGAAGTGTTGTTATCTCATCCAAATCCAGTTGGAAGCTTCCTCTGAATTTCTCTTTGCTGTAGATTTATTTTCATTGTGTCTTGGAGTTCTTAGTTCAGTTCATTATATGCCTGGTTAGCTTTATTCAGCTGTTGGTAAGCCACATATCCAACTTGTGCAAGCAGTGTCTTTATTTTATCCAATCCATTGGAGCAGAATAGCTTAGGAAGCCATTAAAGTTGCAGAGTTTTGCTCTTCGTATAGGATAGTTACTGTGTTTCGAGTCGCTTCATGTTGCATGACTCGCAAAGTAAAATCCCGCTAGGAATCGCATAATCCAAGCTCAGACTCTTGCGCTATCCCTCTCCTACTCGCATTTTCGGTCCGCATCTCGAGCTGTCCTTGTCCCAAAATCTACTCCTATCGGCTAGCATTACACGCTTTTCGGATCCACGTGAACACGAAAGAACGAGGAGACCATACTGAGGGGACGAGATCACACACACCATCGGATTTGCCACTGTTCTGTGGAATCCAGGTTTTAAATTTCAAAGTTCTAGTCAGAATCATATCAAATAGAGTAGTTAATCACTTTATTTCAGTAAATTCTATTCTCGATATTGCCAGGGAAGCTGTGGGGATTGATAGTTTCTGAGAAACTATGATTCACTCCTCACTTCTGAGGTAGGATCGAGAATCTTGCAGGTAGATTAGACAAGCTATTTTATTTATTTAGAATAATTCTACAAATCGCACAGGCAAATAACTACACTCGGTTATCTTGTCTGTTTTAAATTATTGTTTAGTTATTATTTCTAGATACGCTTAAAATAGTTTGCTTTCCTTAAAATTGTTAAAAGATTTCTTAGAAGAATAAAAGTTATATATGTTAGATTTATTTCACGTAGTTAGAATTTGTTTCGTTACAGTTAGATTTGCATTTTGTTTCGTATGACAATCACGGGACCTCAAGAGCCCAGGGAATATATATTTGAGCCAATCGTGCCTCAACCAAACCTCGTCACAGCGATAGTTGACATAGACCAAAATCTCAGGATACAAGTATTCCGAACAACCACAGATTTACAACTGATCAGTTCTCAGTTAAGAGGATTAAACATAGAAGACGACCAAGCACATGCGTTTTGGTCAAGTCAGCCAAACTACAGATTACCCTAGAAAACATCCGCATGATTTGTAGAAGGGCTCGAAGAGAACAAACATTCGGGTGTGATCCTTTAGTTCCACAAATGTGACACTCGGAGACACCTCGTATATATAGATACCAACTTAAGAATCAGGGTTGCAAGAACACCGTGAGGTATTCTCGAGAAGATTGCACAACCTGTTGGTTCTAAACATAGAAGCTGAGAAAGCATACGACCTGGATACTAGGGATTAGAACTTGATCTCGCGTATGACCATAACAGGACCGCAACAACCAAGAGTCTATGGTTGTGATCCACAGATCCCATAGCCCAACGAGTCCACAAGTCAATCCGATATAGACACTAGCCTACACACCTTGGTATTCAGGTCCACTCCACTTCCACCTATCATCATCGAACAACTGTCCTTACTAGATATAGTGGCTAATGAAGCTAGGGAATTCTGGACTAGGCCAGAAAATCATCCGTAGAGTCAATTATATTCATCATCCACTATATGACCTTATCGAGAGATATACACGAAACTATCCCAGGTCATTTTCCACGTATTCCACAACCCATAGATCGAATCACGCGAGGAGCTCGATATTGATTGGAGCCTTGAGTACATCATCCTCGCTTTGATCGATCTATCACACCACCCAAGTTAGAAGGGCCTTCTTTTCCTTAGATTCGCAAATTCCACTAGTGCGTGTCGAAGACATTAGACCGCCTAACTAGTTTGTCCGACTCCCACGCATATTCTACCCCCACCGTAATTTGTCTCGGCACGACCTCGAGAGGTCGGGTGCACGCGGAAGAGTCACTTGTAGATTCTCATGCTTGCGTGTCGCTTTCCGGCGTACACGCCCTCATCGCATACTATTAAATCCCAACATCGGTTTCACAAAATAATAGATTTGTTGGAAAACATCCAAACTTGCTCAATCTGTTTGGAAAATTACCTTGGAATTAAAACAATTTCCTTTGAAGGATTTCCCTATTGTTGTTAAGTTGTGGAGCCTATTTTTATGGTGAAAGTGTTGAAGATTGTACACTAAGAGTACTTATACACTTTCCACATTTGAATTGCAAGGAAAGTCTTAGCTTGAGTAGGAGATATGGAATATGATGGAAGATCAAGGGTTGATAAGTTCAACGGGCATAATTTTAGTCTTTGGAAGATGCAGATGGAAGATTACCTTTATCAAAAGGATCTTTATATTCCGTTGTTTGAGAAGGTAAACAAAATTTTGAGCATGACGGATGCAGAATGTGATTTGTTGGATAGGAAGGCACTTGGGACAATCCAACTGTGTCATGCATCTTTGGTATTATTTAATGTTTTAAAGGAAAAGACTACAAAAGAACTGATGGATGCATTAGGGAAGTTGTATGAAAAACCGTATGCTCGTAATAAGAAATTTTTAATAAAAATTTATTTAATATGAAGATGTCTTAAAATGGTTCAGAATAGCATATTATTTAAATGATTTTAATATGGTTGTAAAATATGCTAGCTTCCGATACAATAGAATTTGATTAAGAAGTTAGGGCTTTATTAATTTTGTGCTCTTTACCTGAGAGTTGGAATAGCCACGTAATGGTCATGTGAAGCAACTTGGTTCCAATTTAACTCAAAGTTGAAGTTTGAAGATGTCGTAGGGGTGATTCTAAGTGAGGAAATGTGAAGAAATTTTTTTGGGGAATCTTATACTTCAGGGAATGCTTTGATAGTGGAAACTAGAGGGAGACAAAAGAATAGAGGAAGCCGTGGAAAATCAAAAGATCGGGAAAGGTCAAAATCCAAAAGCAAGATAGTATGTTGGCACTATGGAAAGTCTGGGCATGCAAAGAAGGACTGTTGGGAGCTTCGGGATAAGAAGAAACAACATGAAGAAAACAAGGAGGAAAATGTGGCAACGGGTAATGTATGTCAGGATGCTTTGATTCTTTCTTTGCACAATATTGTTGAATCTTGGGTTTTAGATTCGGGGGCTTCTTTCCATGCTACTCCACATAGGCATTATTTTATTGATTATGTTCAAGGGATTTTGGGCATCCTTTTTTGGTGATGATGAACTTTTCAAAGTATAGTTGGAAAATTATCTGCTCGAGTTAAGATGCATAATGAGAATACATGGCTATTAAAGGATGTCACACATGTGCCTACTTTAAAACGAAATATGATATCGGCAAGCCAGTTGGGAAGTGATGGTTGTATTGTGATATTTACAATGAGACTCTTGGAAGGTTACCAAGGGTGCTCTTATGGTGGCAAGAGGTAAGAAGGTTGGAACCTTCTATTTAACCACTTATAGCACTAATGTTTGTAATCTTGTGGCTTCATAAGTAGATACAACATTGTGGCACTATAGGCTTGGTCATATGAGCCATAAGGGCATGGAGATCATAAAGAAGGATTTTCCTAGATATATAGAAACAAGTTTGGAGTTATGTGAGGATTGCATATATGGGAAACAAAAGTGAGTAAGGTTTCTCAAGGTTGGATCTACAAAGAAAGAGAGTAAGTTAGAGTGGTGAATTTCGATGTGTGGGGGCCACCTCGGGTATCATCTCTTGGGGTTGAAGTTATTATGTTACTTTTATTGATGACACAACAAGGAAATTTTGGGTTTATTTTATTAGAAACAAATTTGATGTATTTGAAATTTTTGTTAAATGGAACACCTTGGTAGAGAATGAAACAGGTCTTAAGCTAAAATGTCTTAGTTCAGATAATGGAGGGGAGTATTGTAACAATGAATTTGATGATTATTGTTCTAAGAATGGAATCCACAGGAAAAAGATAGTTCCAGGAACTCCACAAAAAAATGGGGTGTCAAAAAGGATGAATAGAAAAATAATGGAACATGTTAGGAGCATGAGGTTACATGCAGGATCGCCTCTTTCTTTTTGGGTAGAAGCGGTGAGCACAACTGTGTACTTGATAAACAGAGGACCCTCAAATGCCTTGGATGGAGGCATACCTGAGTAGGCTTGGTATGGTAAGAAAGTTGACTATTTATTTCTTAGAGTCTTTGGATGTGGGGTGTTTTTCCATATAGACAAGGATGATAGGACCAAGCTAGAGGCTAAATCGGAAAAATGTAATTTCATTGGTTATGGTGGTGATGAATTTAGATATAAATGTTGGCGTATTAAGGAAAATAAAATAATTCGATCTATGGATGTGGTCTTTAATGAGAAAGTCATGTATAAGTAGTAGTTGCGGGAAAACAGGGAAGAATCCAAGAAAGAATACGTAAAGAAAGGGTCTTCTAGATGGGAAAGTGACACATGAATCGGTTCAGAACCTCCTTAATAGGAACCCCAAACTCCTATATTGAGAAGGTCTTATAGGGTAATAAGAGAACCTGAACATTTTTCTCCTTCTCTTTATTATTTATTACTCACTGACAGTGGAGAGACAAAGATATTTGATGAAGCAATGCGGGTAGATGCTAGGAGGAAGTGGGAGCAAGCCATGGATGAGGAACATTAGGCTCTCATGGAAAACTAGACATCAAATTTGGTGAAGCTACCGAAAGCAAAAGAGCATTACGGAACAAGTGGGTGTTCGAGTCAAAGAGGAATAAGGAGGAAAGAAAAATACAAGGCTTGATTTGTGGTCAAGGGGTTTGTACAAAAACAAGGTATAGATTTTGATGATATTTTTTCTCATGTAGTAAAAATGACTTCTATTTGAACTATTCTTGGAATAGTTACAACAGAAGACTTGCACTTAGATCATCTTGATGTAAAGACTGCATTTCTCCATGGTGATTTGGATGAGGATCTATATATGCAGCATCCAGAGGGCTATGAGGTCAAAGGTAAAGAGGAGATGGTGTGCAAACTAAAGAAGAGATTGTATGGCTTGAAACAAGCTCCATGTCAATGGTATAAGAAATTTTATAGCTTCATGATGGAGCAAGGTTATATTAGATGTCATTCTGACCATTGCATCAATACAAAGAAATTTGAGGATAACAATTATATTATCATGTGTTTGTATGTGGATGACATGTTGGTTGCAAGTAAAAACATGTAGGAAATAAAAGTACTTAAGAAGAAACTAAGTGAATCCTTTGCTATGAAGGATTTGGGGGCAACCAAAAAAATCCTTGGTATGAGGATAACTTAGGATAGGAAGGAAAGGAAGGTAACTTTATCTCGGGAAGAGTATGTTAAGAAGGTCTTGGAGAGGTTTAATATGTAGGATGCTAAACAAGTTGAGACTCCTTTGGCGAGATCATTTCAAGTTATCAAAGGAGAAGTGTCCTAAGAAAGAGAAAGAGAGAAACCATATGTATAAGGTACCTTACTCATCAACGGTTGGCAATTTGATGTATGCCATGGTGTGCACCAGGCTTGATATTGTCCATGTAGTGGGAGCGGTGAGTAGATTTATGAGTGATCTAGGTAGAGATCACCAGAGGCGATAAAGTGGATCCTTTAGTGTTTGAGAGGGACCATGGGGATAGTTTTTTTTACTAAGTGGATCGAGACACCACTTTGTGTGGTTATGTAGATTCGAGATATGGTTGGAGATGTAGCGGCAGGAGGAGCACGACAGTTATATTTAGACTATAGGTGTGACAAAAATGAGTTGGATTTCATGACTATAGAAGTTGGTGGCTTTGTCAACCATGGAGGTTGAGTATGTTGCTGCCACAGAGGAAAAAAATAAATGATTTGGTTACAAAAATTGCTTGAGGAGTTGGGGCATAAGCAGGAGGAAGGAAAGTTGCATAGTGATAGTTAGAGTGTTATACACCTAGCTAAGAACTCTGCTTTCCACTCTAGGATGAAGCATATATATTTAAGGTACCATTTCATCGGGAAAATTTGGAGGAAGACAAGTTGAAGTTGGAGAAGATTCATACTAGTCAGAATCCTATGACATGATGACCAAGGTGGTCACAAGGGAAAAATTGAAGTTGTGTTTAGCTTTGGTTGGTCTTCACAGAAACTAGTGAAGGGTTGAGAAGCTTGCTCAAAGGAAAACTAGTCTCCAAGTGGGAGATTGTTATGTTGTGGAGCCTGTTTTTATGTTTAAAAGTGTTGAAGATTGTACACTAAGAGACCGTACACTTTCCACAATTGTAAACTAATCAAAAATGTGTCCGATATAACGGAAATGTGCTTTTTCTCATATGGGCAAGATTTTTGACCCATAGGTTTATGGGATGGTTTTGGCCCATGGTTTTGATACCCACGATTTTGTAAAACTGCTTAAGAAGTTGTCTACTTATGTGGTTTTGTGCATATGGTAGGTATTATGTAACATTGCAGATGTGTCTAAATTTGGGTGTGAATTTTGTAGAGTTTTTTTAGCATAGCTCCAAACAGATCTGGGTATTGTATTAAGAGAGCGGTGGCTTGTAATAAAATTTGAGCAAGTGATTCTTGGTGGACGTAGCCCAAATTGGGTGAACCATGTTAAATATTGTCTCTTTATGTTGTGTTATTTTATTCTACACTTTTATTTGAGATCTGTAATATTTTCTACATATTAGTTTCTACTGTTGTGATTCTGCAAGGGATTACTCCGTATATTTTATCCCTTATTTCTTAACACTTGTAGCATATGTAAATTTGAAAAACACGGCCATCGGTTATTTTCCTAGAACAACATGGACCCTGAAAATCAGCCTACCATTCTTGTGCCTTTAACCTAATAGAGGAGATGCTTATCGCACGAGTCAATCCATTACTACAGGTCACCCAAGTACGTGGAGGACAATACAAATACTCATGACACACCATAAGTTTCCCACAAAACATTACTTCAATAGCAAACTACCTACCACACCACCTTGGAGATTTGGACATAGTACTCATACAAAGGGAAGGATATAATTTACAAAAGTATGATTTCTACGTCAGTAGATCTCGTGTTTGGGAAGCCTTGCAATATAAAATCCAACATGATCCATACTACAAAGATGTCTTAATCAACCATGATGCCCTTTCCTCCCTACCATCTGAGTCATCAAATGTTTCCTCGTCTCTTAACATAGCCACAATCAAATTTCCCCAAATGTAAACTGCCTCTACAACTCATGGTATTGATGTTTCCACTGACTCTGATGAAACGTATGAACACTCATCATCTTTCATGCCAACACCCCACAATTTAGGAACAAAAGAAGAGGAAATCGAACAGTTCTTACTCAACCACGATGGTAACACCCCATTTACCATGCCATGGCCAGAGCTTGGCCTCTCACCTATAAATGAATACAATATGGAGGGCTTGTTCTCAATGGCCTTCCCAACTTTGTTTCCGGCTGGAAAAGCAATGTGGCAACAACCCCACATAAAATAAGTTCCAATGCATGAATATGCTCTTCATTTGATGCGCTACCATGATGGCCACTGTTCACACACGATTTTGCTACTTCCTTCTAAACATCATAATGTGACACAGGCTTGATCCACAACTACAGTTTTCATGAAACAAAACATCGAATCAGAATCCCTACAACAATTGGAGATCTCGTGAAGACAACTATTGGAATGCCCTAAAGATAACCTCCCAAACAGTTTAATGCGGTTTGGATCAAGCCTTCGAGGGACACATTCATTCTAGGTAAAAAGAAAGAGTGAGCTTACAAATATGGTGGAAGAATTGGGGAAACCAACCTTATTCTTCACTCTTAAGTGTTGCAAACACTAAATGGTCAAATATCCACAGTATTATGTATGGTGAATGCCCTACTAATCATTGAGTTGCACAACATTGGAGAACACTTAACATTGTCTCAAACCCTCATTGAGTATCAACATACATGCATCACAGATTCACAATATTTCGTGAAGAAATATTGCAGAAGGAACTTGGAGTAGTAGACTATTGGTACATGTAATAAAATCTATTATTTAATAAGTTTTTTCTAGACTACATAGCTAATATTTATGCTCTCTCGTCTTGTAGGTATGAATGGCAACATAAAGGCTCCACACACATCAGCTTTATTGTGGCTCGAGAATGCACCTAAATTTGACACAATGGATTGGGAGGATAAAACTATTATTGAGGCAACAAAACAATACTTTGATAAGTTTGTGTCTACTGGAACCCCCATTCAACTTGCAACCGCTTGGATTTTGTTCGCATGTCACTTCTAGACAACCCTTGTTTGCTAAATACAACACAAATACTATCCTCCTCCCCACATGCAGACCTTGAAGAACTTCTTAATCGTGTTCAACGCCACACAAAATGTTGAGAATAGACATGCTGCGTAGAAACCAATCACAAGCTGCAGTGCAGGTATAGTGCACCATGGGCCACACAACCTACTTCATCCCTGCTCATTAAAAGTGATGGGAAAATTAAGTACCTCCCTTCGATAAATGATGATAGACTAAACATACACAATCAAACTATGATATCCATATGGAGAGCAACTGTCGATTGCCAACTGGTACTTTCTCGCCATGCAGTTCTGAAGTATATTGCAAAATATGCTTCAAAAGCAGAGCAACATTCATAAACCTATCACTAAATGCTATTGATATCTTCAAGAGATGCTGACACAGATTCACCAACACACATTGTGATTCGAAAAATGATCACAGAGAGCGTTGTTGAATATGACATAAGCACATAGGAAACATGCCACATACATGTCTCACTTGCATTTGTATTAAATTATTACACAACTAATGTTATCTAACATCCGTTCTAATGTATTTCATATATTTCGTAATATTTGTTCTAGCTTTAATAGAAAATCAAGTATATTCAATCACACCACTTATCAATATCAACTATAAAAGTAATAATTGTATTTCTAAATCTAATAACATATACCATTTGGCATTCACATTGCATTGTACACATGTGATTGCTAGTTTTAATCTTGCGACACAATACTTATTTTATTGTATATGCTCAATGCCCTTAAAATATTATCTCTTTGAATTCTTCTCGATATGCAAAATATTCTAATCAAACCTAATAAATATATGTCATAATATCTTTCCAAAATTTTCACCTCTCAAAAATTAAAACAAATATAAAACTTGATTGACCTATCAAACTTATTATGTGAAAAAGTGGTGGTTCTACCTACATTGGAAATAACTAACCCTTTGTAAACCATGGAAAATCCACCATATACATCTTTTCTCTTTAGAAGAAGAATTACTAGTGTGAAAGGCAATGCCCAACATTAATACATTTCCCACATTTAGATTTTTTATCTTTAACATTTTATGTTTATAACATGATTTTTTTCCTATTTGGTGATATGCAGATATCTCATGAAACACTTCATTATTAACTTTCTATAGTGTATTATTTATGATGTTGACCTACACACCCGTAAGTGTGTCAAGAAGATAAAAACTAAAAATTCGTTGCTTTCAATATTATTCTTCAATTAAGAAAATTATTATTTATGATGTCCCGAGCTTAATCAACAAAGGATTTTATGCCAATCAACCATGTTATACTCCAATGTACCATGATGGAATATGTAAGTAATTATTCATTGTTACTAGCATTCACATTTAGTCAGTACAATGGATTTTTACGATAGAGAGGCGTTGAAGAATCAAGATCAAACCTTGGACATATTTATTATTTTGGCCCATTTAATTACCACATTTTCCTTTCCTACTTTTTATTCATGTCTTTGTATTATCTAACAAAGTTTCCATTTCTTTTAGCTTAGACCAAATTATTTTTATTAATTTGACTCATGTTACTCAATACTTATTTCATCATATCGCCCATTGCCTCTCGAAATATTCTCCTTAGTTTCTCCTCAATATGCAAAATATTTTAATGAAAACAATGGAATACATAGTTTATCCTCCATATGTCTTAGAATTTATGCATAGGACAATGTTATTCTTAAGCTTGATACTATTTTTGATTAAGTTGACTCATGTTACTTGATACTTAATCATTTATTCCCACGAACATGGAGAGATTATCTCCTTCACTTCCCTCGATATGAAAAATATTTTAATCATAACTTCTAGATATATTTCAAAATATCTTTCTATAATTTTCACCTCCTAAAAATTAAAAAAATATAAACCTAGACCAAAAAATCAAAGGTACTTTATTAAAAAGTGTCATGGTTCTACTTGTGTTGGAAATAACTAAACCTTTGTAAACCATGTAAAGGCCACCCTATCTATCTTTCCTCTTTTGGAGAACAATGTATATTGTGAAAAGGGCAATGCACAACATTAGTACATTTCCCACATTTAGATTTTTTTTTTTCATTCTATATTTCTAACATGTGGTAATTGTTTCCTATTTGGTGCTACCTAGATATCTCATAAACCACTTCATTATTAACTTTATGAAATAACCCCGATGTTGTGTTGTGCAAGTTCAAAAATCATCTCTCATCATAAAAAAATATTGCAATAAATGAACTCACTATAGTGTATTATTGTTAATATTGACCTACATAACCAAAAGCATTTCGAGAAAAAATTAATTAATTTTTTTCTTTCTTTGGGTATTTTTATTTTACTAAGAAAATGATAATTTATGATGCCCTAATCTTACTCAACAAAGGATTTCATGCCAAGCAAACATGGTTTGCACCAATGCATAATGATGGAAAATGTAAGTCTAACTTTTGTATTAAAAAGTATCATGGTTCTACCTAAGATGGAAATAACTAAACCTCTATAAACCATGCAAAGGCCACCCTATTAGTCATTCCTCTTTTAAAGAAGAATCTCTACCATGAAAAGGGAAATGCACAACATTAACACATTTTCCACATTTATCTTTTTCATTTTATATTTCTAACATGTGGAAATTGTTCCCTATTTGGTGTTACATGGATATCTCATGAACCACTTTGCATTATTAAATTTTGAAATAACCCCATTGGTGTGTCGTGCAAGTTCAAACATCATCTCTCATTGCAAGAATATTGTAATGAATGAGCCCACTATAATGTATTATTGTTAATGTTGACCTGCACACCCAAAAGCATTTCAAGAAAATAAAAATAAAATTTCCTTTCTTTGGGTATTGTTCTTTTACTAAGAAAATGATAATTTATGATGTCATAAGCTTACTAAACAAAGGATTTCTTGCTAAGAAAATATGTTCCACTCCAATGTGTCATGATGGAAAAGATAAGTCTAATTCTTTATTGTAACTAGCAATCGCACCCGGTTGGTGGATTATAAATATAGATAGGGAGGAATTTAAGAAGTTAAAGCTAAAGGATTGTGTAGACACTAAATCACTCACGTTGGGTACATTTCTAGCTCCCGATCACATACCAAGTTATTAATATGCTTCATAAGCGAGGAAAGTACTAATTGACCATTGTTTTTGACATTTTTCTTTGTTTCTATTATCCTTCTTCGTTTTACAAACCTTCTTACCTGTTTGAATTTTGACACATCGCTTTTTCTTAGTTTGGGCACCAATGCCCAAACTAGGATGCCAACGCCAAAGCGACCCCATCCCTCTTGGGCACCCTCGACCTCTTTGTATCTTGCTTGCATATTTTGGGTCATTTCTAGTGGTTGGGCATATTTATTTCTTACTATTCGGCATTTTAGTGGTTAATTACAAAATTCAAACAAGGGAATCATATAAATACAAATCTATGTGACCATAATAAAGGACCAAACACTAAGCATCTACTATCACCACCTAAGGTTGCATTCTAAGAGAATTAAAACATTCATATAGCACTCACATAAGGGACAAGGGACTGCATTCTTCTGCATACACTTCATAGGAGGGTAATTTCATTTTTCCATGGACACATCTATCTACATCTTCTACATCTAGTTATTTCTCAATGTTAAAGTGCATCTGGCACAAGAGCCACCTATGGCACAATTCTACACACACACACACATAACTACATGGATTCTGAAATGTAGTGTAGAGCCCGGATCGTAAGTTCACTTAGTTGGGTGACCATCGGGTTCATTCCGACTCCCCATTTGTGTCTTTTTTATTTTTAGGATTTGATGTGTTTTGAGGTTTTACAGGTGCTCTTTCTTCTTGTAGGTTTCAAATGATCAACAAAAAGTATAAAAACATATAAATGGCAAAAGCCAAAAATTATAAAACATCTTGTGGCCATGTGAAGATATTTTTATGAGGTTTTGAGTAGTCACAAACATCCATAGGAGGTTTGCAACGCCCCAAGTGTCCTAGTACCATCATTTCAAGCATTCACACCACTTTTTAGGCTCGGTTGCGATAGTCGACCTTCTATTTCATTAGTTTTTGATCTCGAATATAACTTTAGCATCACTACGAATAAACTAAGTATTTTTTCCCTTCATTTGCAACTAGGGTTTCATACTTTCTAGCTTACTTTCTTAGATAAAATTTGTACTTTAAATTTTTATATCCGCGTTGTTACATAATTAAGATTTTAGCATTTATTTTTCTATATTTGTTAAATCATTTGGTGAACCCGTCACTCGATACCAACCTTATTTCTAGGGCTTCCTTCTTATGTCTGTCACCCATAGTGGTCATTTTGGGTCTTTTGAGCACATAGAGCTCCCTCCATCTTCTCGAAGGGTTTCTAAATCAATGGCTGAAATCTATAATTACTTCTCCAAATATTTACAAGTTCCTCTCGAAAATATTAAATCATATTATAGTGAACACATATGATAAGGAAACCAATGTTGATTAAGAGAAATTAGACAAGCTAACTAATTTTCGTTAAGATTTGCATGATAATCCTGCCCATATTTCACATATTCTTTATGCTCTAATTATTGCTAAAAATATCATGATGTTGCTTCAGTACCCCTTGTAGATTCTTCCTCGACTTCCATGGCCTCCACTCAACCCCTTTATATTCATGTTTCCATTCCTACTATTACCGCTCATATCATTCAACCAAATGATTCTAATGCATAACCTGAATCTTGCTCGAATACTCCTTATTTAACTTCTTTATATTAGGATCAATTGGCTACCTCTTGTGCATCTCCATCTTTGGATTCAACTTTTCTCCTTCACATTCCTTTTGCAACCGCTATTTTTGCTTATTCGCTTCTCTCCGAATTTTATCACCCTTAAGATGCACACTTTCAAAGGCCATGGTGATCCTCAAGAGAATCTTAGAAAATTTCATGTGTCATGTCTAGGCTATGTAGATGAACACACTTTACTCATAAAGTTGTTTCCTAGAAGTCTTCAAGATTATGTAATGCGTTGTTTCTATGATTTACCTATCGACTCAAAGCACCATCTTTTATGCATTTATTTGATGCTTTTCTCGCTCATTTCTCTATCAATATCAGCTCTAAGATATATTATGCTCAAATTGTGCAACTTAAGAAAGGATCTAACGAAAATCTAGTAGATTATGTCTTGCAATATAATAACAAATTACTTAATATGTCTAATGTGCTTTCATACTACGAAATTAGAGATCTATTTGTCCAAAGTCTATTACCACCTCTCTAAGAGAGTGTTATCTTTAAAAATTTCTATCCCGTGATCATTTGTGTTGTACTCTTAAGCTATGTGAAACTAAACTCATCTCTATAGGTAAGTGTAAGTATCATGAACAAGCTTCATCTCGGCACACTTTTAAATAAAATCAGATTTCAAGACATCTACAAAACCTACTGAAGCTAAAACTACTATGAAAATTGTATTTAATACTGAAAAGATTCAATAGAAACTACCTAAGTGTACATTTAGTAAGATTACTATTGCTCCACATCTTCTCTTTCCACAACTCATCGAGAGCAATCTTATTACGCTTCCTCCTCCACTCAATCTAGACCCATCTCATCCTAAAGGTCATAATTACAATGAAAATTTCAAATGCGACTATCATTAATGCATTAGGAATTATACAAATCAATGTTTCAATCATAATAATCTTATGCAAGGTCTTATTGATAATAATTCTATTGAGCTTTTCGATCCTACCGCATCTACTTGATCAATGACAATCAAAAGCTCAAACTATTCAACAATCTTGTTTCTAAAACATGAAAAGCAAACAGATGACTCTTTATCTAATCATACATATCACATAGTGCATCCTTGTATATCGGGGCCTCTTGATTTTATAGTTTCTCATGTTGAGGAATCTCCACCGATAATTTATTTCTCCTATCATGACTATCATGCTACATTTTATTTTGATCGCTTACACATTATTTCTTCTATTGGATTTATTTTTATCAATAACACTATAATTGATCCATCATTTCACATAAGTGCATGTTTTATTACACTTCTTATCACTATTTGATATCCACTCTTGAAAATTTTATACCTAGTTCCTAATTCATATGGTTATGTGTAGATTCCGATTCATCACCGGTCGGTCCTCTTATCATGATTTTTCATTTTCTTGTGGTACCTCTAGTCAAAGGGTGTGACACGCTCTTAAGTCTTCACCGGTTCTATACAAATCAAGCTATTGTCTTCATGAATCACTTGTGTCTAAATTCCATTCACAATATGCACGTCATTACTATCAATGGTGTTATGTCATCTACACCAAGTTCGCAACCTCCTATTAAGGTTTCCATTGTGCTCATTAGAGAATCTAGGTCCATGTGACCTCTCGATTCTCAAAGACGCCTACTCCTAGGTCGCTTGTTTGTGCGGGGCCTACTTGGTTTCACATGTCTACTAGTCCATCTCACTAGTCTAGGTCCATCACTCAGACAAGTCCTTCACATAGGTATACGTCACCACTTTATTTTACTTCACATATGTGTTCATCAAGTGTACAAGTGAAGAAAGTTTTGTATGGACTCAAACAAGCATCGAGATCTTGGTATTGTAGGATATATTCCTATCTGAAATTAGTAATAGATTTAGAAAAAGAAGCGGTGATCCCACACTCGTACATCAAAGAAAATGATTGTGATATTTTAATTGTTGTTTTGTATCTATATGGTTTAATTTTTACTTGAAATGCGAGACAAGACAATAGATGACTTTAAATCGAGTCATGAAGAAGGAGTTTGAGATGACTGATTTGGAATTTTTAAATTATTTTCTTGGAATTTAGGTCAAGAAAATAGAACATGGCATATTTGTTTCTCAAACAAAGTATGCAAAAGAAATCTTGCAAAGATTCGAGAATGTTAGATAGTAAACCAACATCTACTCTAGCTGAAAAAATCCGAAATTGACAAAAGAATATTGCAATAGCAATGTGGATCCTATAAGATATAAAAGTATGGTAGGAAGCTTGATGTATTTAACTACAACTAGAAATGATATAATGTATGTAGTTAGTTTGATTTCTAGATTCATAAATACACCAAAAGAGACACATTGACAAGTAGGAAAACATATTTTGAGATATGTGAATGGTATAATAAATTATCGATTCTATATGTTGTTAATGATGATTTAAAATTAGTTGGATATATAGATAGTGATTGGGTAGGTATCCTTGATGATATAAAGAGAACATATGGATATGTATTCAATGTTGGATCAGGATCCATTTCATGGGCTTCAAAGAAACACTCAGTTGTTTCATTGTCATTTTCACTGTTTAAGTAGAGTATATTGCAGCAAAATTAGCCACATGTCAAACAATTTGGTTCAATACAATCCTCTCATATTTTCATGAAGAGAAACAAGGAGGTTATATTATTTTTTGTGATAATATGTATTTAATTGCATTGATAAAGAATACAAGTTTTCATGATATAAGCAAGCATATAGCTATCCAAAGTATCATTTTATTTGTGAACTGGTTGAAAAAGGTGAAATTGAACTTAAGTTTTGCAAGTTAGAGCTACAGATAGCTGACATTTTTACTAACCCTTTATCAAAAGAAAGGTTTTAGTGTTTAAGGACAAGTCTGTGCGTCATGGATAAAGGACAATTGAGCTCCAGAAATAAAAATTTGTCCTTGAATCCCTAATAGCTCAATATTTTTATGAAGGTAGGAAATCATTTAGTAGAAAAATTACATAACAATAATAGTCTTTCTATTATTCAACGTAATATGAAATTAATACACGGGCTATTATATAGTCATAGTCATAGTTAAATTACTTCCTACAAAATAGGAAGGAATAATAACAACTAACATACGTGCATTTATTGGTTGTTATAATAATATATATGTCTAACAATATTACTAGTTAATGACGGTGGAGGAATGAGCAGGAAAATGTTTTGAATCCCGCATCCGAGAGCAAGGAAGGGGACAAAGATAGAGATGGGTAGGAATCACATGGTCATGCAAAGGAATAGGGTGGTGAGGGTCCCAAGGCCATGTGGGCGAGTTTGGTTTCCATCCAAATACCGGACTTAGAAAAGGAAATGCTTTTGATTCCCTCATCTTGTTTCGAGATTACCTCTCCTCAAAAGCATCATTTCATGGCAGTAAGGTGGTTTTGTGTAGGGTAGACAAATACAAGATGTTATTATAGTGGTTCATGAAACAATCTATTCCATGGAAATGATTAAAATAGAAAGCATGTCCATTAAGTTAGATATGAATAATGCATTTGACATAGTTTCATGGACATTTTTAGAGAAGAAAAAATTAGCTTTAATCTCCATTTCAGAAACTTATTAGAGAATGTATTTCGACCCCCATGTTCTCTATTCTTCTAAATGGCTCCCTAATAGTTTTTGGTAGTAGAGAAGAGGTATTAGGAAAGCGGGCCCCATTTATCTTATACTCTTCATCATTATGGATGAGATCCTTAGTAGATATATAAGAAAATTCACCGAAGTGGGATCTATTGATGGTTTTAATCCCTTCTCCCAAAAGTTATCGATCTACCACAAAAAAATTTCAGATGACACCATCCTTCTTTCTATAGCATATGTTCAAGAAGCTAAAAATTTAAATATTTGTTGAACTATTATGAAGAAGCTTCGGGAAGCTCATTAATTATGGTAAAAGCTCGGTGTTTTTATTAATACCCCGAAACTGTGCAACAAAAAAATTCTAAAATCCTTGGTTGTGGCATTAAGACTCTCCCTTCTACATATTTGGGCATGTCTATGTTCAAAGGTAGTCTCCCTTTATCGTTTGGAATTTCCTACTTGTGATTCCAATGTAAATTGGTAGGATGGAAAGGTGTTCTTTTTCTATCACTGTTAAAGCCACTTTGATTAACAGTACACTCCAAATCCTTCCTATCTATCTTCTTTCTCTCTTCAGAACACCCCAAAAGAAAGTCAACATGATATAAAAAAATTAGAAAAAGGTTTCTTATGGGATGGAGTTGAGGAACATAATAGAATACCTTTGGTGGCTTGGGATAAATGTTTAAAGCCTAAATCCCAAGGGGGTTGGGGATAAAGAACCTCATACATATGAAATACGATCTCATCACCAAAATGGGTTGGAGACTCCTTAAAGAAGATCTACCTTGGTGCAATATCATTAAAAAATATATTTGAAAGACAATTTTATCAAGGACTTCACTACATCTGAGGATCTTCCTAATGGATCTCATTTTGAGAACTCTTTGGTAAAAAAACTAAGATCTTATATAAAAGGAATTAGATGGAAATTTTGAAACGGTAATAATATCATCTTTTGGGAGGGAAAATGGAATTTGGAGCTAAATCAAAAACAAAGAAATAATATGCAAAACCATATCAATTTGATAAGACTTAAGTATGGGGAGTAGACAAGTGGATATGTTGAAAGCATAAATGGAAAAAATACTTGGAGAAGAATTTCACTTGAAGAAATAAATGATATGGAGAGAGATAATATGAAATTCATTCAAAATAAGATTAAATGCATATATATTCCCAACACCAACATTTAAGATGAGATTATCTGGGAGGATTCTAGAGATTGTAGTTATAATGTTCTTTCAGGTTATAAAAACCAAAATCAAATGATAAACTCACCTACTTATTGGAAAAAAGTATGTTTTAAAGAACTTACCTCAAAAATCAACTTCTTCTAGTCGCTCACTATTTAGAACAATATTCTCACAAGTGGATAATATAAGAAATAAGGTTCATATCCCGATTAATGTGTGCATTCTCTATAAAGATGAAGAGGAAACAATAAACTATCTCTTTATACATGGTAAGTTTTTTTCCACCTTGTGGGGCCTCATCTTGGACAAAATTGGCTTGAAATGGGTTCTCCCTCGAAATGTGAATGAGATAAAGGTTTAGTGGTCATTTCAATATAATAATGTGTCACCAAACTCCTATAGGAATTTATCTTCTCCCATACTATGTGGGTAATATGGAAAAAGGGAACAAAAGAATCTTTGAATGGAAAATTTTATAGGTTTACATGGTCTTCAAATACCTGATTCTTTTGATTATTGAAAACTTTAAATCATCCATCATCTCCAACAAAGGAAACTTGAATTATTTTGATAAAAATTTATCAACAAATGGAATCTTTATTTATATCAGAATTTAAACATCAAAATGCAAAGCTTACTAGAGTGAGACTATTTGGATTCCTCCCGAGGAAGGGTGGTTTAAGCTCAATTTTTATGCTATGGCTAAGGGAAACCGAGGTAGAGCTAGGGGTGGAGGAATTGTTAGAAATGATAAGGGGGACCTTATAGCTAATTAAGCCGGGAATATGGGGGTCTAAACTAACCACTATGCGGAGGCTTTAGAAACATTATGGGGTATCTAATTGGAATCAATTGAACATTAGAAATATTTTGGTGGAAGGGGAATCTATGAACATAATAAATTACCTCCAAAACAAATCCCATTTGAAAGTTGGAGTATAACCAAGATCATTAAAGATTCTATTTATTTTAAAACTCTCTCCTTAAGGTTGTTATTTCACATACATTTAGAGAAAGTAATCATGTATTGGACTTGTGCGCTAATATTGGCATTAATTATGAGAATCGCATCATTGGATAGAGGAAAGTAATTTACTCCCCTTGAATTCATAAATTCCTCCAACCATGAAAGACACATCACACATATTTGAAATGATTGAAAATCCTTTAGAAAATATTGATTTAATATGCCACGTTTTGCATTGTCATATGGGTACTAGACTGCACCAATTGTGGAAAAAAATAATCTTTTTGGTTACATTGTTACTAGGAACATAAAATTGGGGTTAACAGAGGAAGTATGGGAGGAGATATTTGTCATCTTGAGCCTCTTGTGAACATGATTCCGAAGGATAATGAGAGGTTATGGGAAATCCTTGTTGCCGACAAGTTAAAATGTTTTCTGGAACGAGTTAGAGGGCATGATCCCAATATCTCCATCGAGTTTTCTTAGTTGTGGAAGGGAAAAACAAAAAAATTCAAAGGGAAGAGACATTTAATCTAGGAGGGCCTCATCTCTCACGTCACTGACATGAGTATACAAGGTCCAATTTTTTTTTAAAAACAAATGTAATCTAGTGGAACAAGAAACCATTTTTGTGGTCAATGGTGAAAAGATAAAACAATTCCCTAGTGGTATTCTTATAGTAAGTTTACCCAATACATTCGATGAAGTGGCCAAGCTCATAATCAAGTACTTGACAATGGAGGGAAGGCTGCACATGATCAACATATACCACTTGGATCTTCTTAACCACTTCAGAAGGAATATCTTAGTAAGTCTCTTGTTTTACATTCTCATGTCTCTTGAATGTTCCATTAAAGAGGTTCAATGTGGAAAAATAACCTATCCACTTAATCAAGTTGTCATCTTTCTCATCTACTTCAACCTCAAATCCAAGCTCCCTAATAGAAACCCTTCCCCTACTCTCCTTTCCACCTCTAGACCATAATCAAATATGAGACAAGAGGATGATTCTAAAACCACCTGTGTGCTTAGAAGTAACTCAAAAAATGGAAAATGTATTGAAGGACCAAGTACCAAAGATGAAGGCATGGAGGGTGGTTTGTCGCCAAGAGACTTCTTAGCTTAGGTAAGAAGAATAAGAGAGACAACAATGACCTTGGTAATTTTGGGTTGGGTATCTAAGAGGAGGCCTTAAAAGGGATTAAAAAATAAATTTAAACCTGAAGGGAAACATTAGAAACCTTCAAAATTCCAAAGCGGATACGAACTTCCGGAATGGGATTAATGACAATATGGAAAAATTTAAATACAAATGTAACCTCATGGAAGATGAATTTATCATCGAAAATGACTTGTTGAAATCCATTGTGATTGATCTCAAGAACAAAGACAACAAGACAAAAGTCGAAGATATTAACAAGAAGAAGGAATTTGAGGAGAGAGACAAGCACATCAAGGAACTTATCAAGCTCTCTTCTCAAGTGTTTAATCACAAATGAATTTTGTTCTTTTTTATCTTTATATAGTTTACTTTTTTCCGTTTCTCGTTTTCTTTTATTGATGGCTATGGGCCATACCTAAATGGTATCTTGGCTGATTTTGGGCTATTTTTGTGTTGTATGCACCAACCTGTTTTTGATATTTGGCTTTATTTTGTTTGATGGAATGTTATTGGCTATATCTCAATTTTATATCCTTTGTTGTAATAGGGTAAGGCCTCTACCAAAACCCTCCTTTTACCAATATATATAAAAAAATACTAATTACAAACAATGACTAATATTTAAACTTTGGTAAATATATTATTAAGATAAATAATACCGTAAATGTGGGCACTAAAATATTATATCCGTAACATTATTCCCCCACTTCACCCACACCCCCTACTACAAATATGGTAGAAAATAATCACATTTCCTTTGCAGCATACCACCTTTGTGTTCTTGTGATTTGGATGATTTTTCGTAACAATGAATAACCTCTAAGGACGACTCTGCAGATAATCGCTAATAAAAAGTATGGTTTTTAGGACAACCAATAACCTCAAGAATTATGATTTTATAAGTGGCTTACTTGTTAGGAATATAGTGTTCCATGGTATTTAATGTATTACCATATGGTAAAACAATTAGTAAATAAGTGGTTTAATGAAAGCCATTATTATGAGTGTATTACGTGAGTTATACTCACCCACTTAAATAACATTTGATGGTTTTATAGTCATGCTTAATTCCACCAAAATAGGGAGCTAAAATCTATATACATTGAATAGTGTATGCTATGAATATATAGCGTATGAATGAGATTCGAGAATATTATTATTGTGCAAATCTTTATACAGAACATTTGGTTTTAAAGAAATAATACTTTCAATGGAAGCATATTAATTATTTAAAGGGGGTTGTACTATTCCTCACCATGTAGATGAAAGAATAAATTATTTTGAGACATGTTTGAGTGAGCTATTTCGTGGTTTTTTTGTGTTATGTTTTAGCGGATTTAATTTGATAGTGTAACTTTTTAGTTATGATTCTCAAGAGATAGAGCTCCATATATGCTCAAACCTATGTAGAATATATAATCTCATGTCTGGTCATATTTACTTCAAAGCAAATGGTTGTACAACACTTTAAATCCTATCTACATTCAAATACCCATTGATATACTACATTCTTTTGGAAAAATTTGGTGCCAACTGCAACCAACACAGGGAAAGACACAACCAAAACACAAAAGCACACAAAATATATTATATATTCGATTCAAAAACTTTTATAGACTTAGAGCTACAACTCTATACATTATTTTTAATTTCTTTTACAATATCTTCCTCGAGCTACTGCTCTATATTCTCCACTGAATATTCTTCTTGTTCTTTCTCCTTCTAGTGTTGTGCTAATGCACATGTATTTCTTCTTTTATTTATAAACTTGAGTTTTTATCTTTCTCTGCTATATTCTCTTTCTTTTTATTCTCTATATTATGTTTTTTTTTAATTATTGGTAAATAGTTTTTTGAAAGGGACTATACCCTTTTACAACAGTGCTCAAAAGCAATATTTTTCCCCAAAAAGCCCAACAACAAGAAAAAAATCTGTCAAGAACCAGCAAAAACAAAACAGCTGCTTCAAAAATAGCTAAAAACAACTTAACAAAGAACACATTAGCTTGCCAAAGAATCGTGCAGGTTGGCCATTTGCCTAGATGTAACAATAATAGCACCAAAAACGACAATAATCATACCTTGTCTGAAGTGGTGGGGGATTTAGATTTGGCATTTCCCTTCTTTTTCCTATCCACCACTATCCATTCCAGATTTCCTGCATCCAATGCAATCGGAAGAGCAACTGCAATGGATTTGATGGGGATGTGACCCATAGGAAGGGGCACCGAAACTTCCTTAAACACTGAATCAAAGCAATCTGCGGAGAATAGTCTGTAGGTAGTTTCTCTGTGTTGGTCTGTGAATCAACCATGACGGGTGAGTCAACTTGCAGGGGGCACTAGAATCCTCAGCCGGATCTGAGTCAATTGTAAGATGTTCAGGAAGAGAATCCTTCCACCAGGAAGTTTTGGTCTTTTGTTTGGAATGTTCACAATCATTTGTAACATGACCAGTTTGGAAGCAACGCCGACATCTGAAGGCAAGTCTCTCATAATCAATCCTCTGTACCCAGAGCCTTTCTCCAATCTGAAGATTGATTTCTGTTGGTAAGAGTTTGGAGGTATCAATATCAACCAGGATTCGAGCAAACGTAGTATGTGTTTGAATGGAGGTCTTATCATCAACTGCCACACATGAGCCAAGAGTATCTCCTATAGCAATGAGACAAGATCTATTCCAAAGTTGTAACGGAAGTCCTGGTAAACGAACCCAAATCGGGTAGGTATCAAAAGACTCCTTTAACGGGTCGAAGGACGGATACCATGGTTTGGACATAAGCCCATGTTCCCCCCAAACCCAATGCTGGCTAAAAATTAAATCCCTATCTGCAGGGGTTTCAAAGATCAGTAATGAAGTAAGCTTTAGCACAGGGATAAAGCTCAATCTTACCTTGTATTTTTTCCCTCCATCTCTAGGCTATCCAGTCATGGAGCTGAGAAAGCTTAGGCCAAAATTTATGGAATCTGCATATGAGACCCCGCTGGGAGATATTTTCCTCCTCCTTAAGAATATTTATAAGTAGATCCTCCTTGATTTTTAGCATCGGGACCTCCTGGGAGGGTTTCAAGAGCTCATTTCTGGTATTCTCCTTTTGTTTGGAGACCGCTGAAGCATAAGATGTGGACTTATCTCCACCAGAGGTTCCTGTGTGACCACTTTTTTGATTGGCGTTGGCAATATTTCCCTTGAGACTCTGAAGCGAGTTGGATCTATCCATGCTCTTGAGAGAAGATCCATCATTTTTAAATGATCCATAACCATTGTTGAGTTTTGTAGGAGAGGTTGAGCCATCTTTACCTGTCCCAATAGATAGACCCCCTATTTTTGACAGGTCGGAGAAACTCTATCTCGGATTTTCTAAAAAGGGGGTCTTGGTTAGCATCGAAAGCCATGTCAATCCAAGAGATTGGTGTTGTATTTTCCATGCCATTTTTACGATCATTGCCATCGATTTGCGCACTAGGGACAGTTCCCATAGCCGCCAATTAGAAGGGATTTCTGTTTTGATTCTCTGGCAATCATGCCTCCTCCAGCCCCATCTTCTGGCCGATCCATGCACAGTTGAGAGGAGCTCACAGACCTGTGCGAATGCGTAGCAACCATGGCGGCTAGGGCACATGAAATCCATATTTTTCAAGACAATTCTCTCGTATTATGTTGCTTTATATATTTCTTCTCCTTTTTTCTATATTTTTCAAGCCAATTATATAGCTCCCCGTTTCTTTTAAAAGACATTGATCTTTTACATGAACCCTAAATATCAATTAGATCCTACTATTCATGGATTTTAAATCCAGTCAAATCCATTTCTATTAGTTTGACTAAAATTCCTCCTCGTTGCGGTCTTTAATCGGTTCGGTGTCGGGCTTTATAAAAATTTGATTCTCCGATGTGAAGCTAAGATCAAAGATATAGCTCCATGTACCCTTCACATTTTACCATTTGATATTGATCCTATTAGAGTATGGACATTTAGAAATGTTACATGCCCTTTTGTGTTGTCAAACCCTTTTGATCCTTGACTAACACACGTGAAACTTCGACCAATAAAATAACTCCACGGTTCTCACAACTTTTAATCTTCATCTATAAAATTTGTTATAATTGCAAATCTCTGAACCAATGAGGAGGCTCTGTGCTCCTCGTAGCTATCGCTTTTTTCTTATAGACCTGTCATCAAGAGAAAAACATGATCTCTTTTCATATTGAGCCTTTAAGTATTTTTTAGTAGTAAGAACCATCTTGTTACATTAGTAAATAATTTTCTTCACTCCTAGTTTAAATTATAGAATAGTATGCTCTTAGTTCCAACCTTCTTTGGAAATACCAGCCTCAAAACCTTCAGCCTGCACAATTTTCACAAACTTTACCTTCTTTTCGTAGTATCCTTAGTAATCTTAGTACCAAACGGTTCCTTATTCTCAATAGCCTTAATGACTCCAACAAAACAGTCTAAAACATATCCCTCACATCAAAACAACCTAATGGAGGGTACTTAAGGAATTTTTCCATAACCATGGGCTTGGTTGTAAATATCTTGACAAATCCAACATCCCCATTCTTAAAAAGTGTTGGATAGTGTGTGGCGATTCCGCTATCTATTTTCTATTATGAGATGTTTAGGAAAGGGTGTGATGGTGGCGTTGGGCATGCTTGAAGTTTTAATTAGATGATATGAAAGAAGGAACTATGGATTTATCTTCTTCCCATGGTTCTAAAACAATCCTCCATGCATACGCAAAAATGCCTACTCGATACCACTAGTACAAATAAAATAATGTAGAAAATGTTTGATTTTATAAATCTGTAAAAGGAATATAAATACGAGGAGAAGGCTTGGTTGAATAACCGCATGATAGGTCACTCATAACTACCTTTAATAATATGATGTAATACTACATCATTAGTTTATGCTAACATTAAAAATCTAACAATATATACACGTAAAGATACATATTCTAGACACTATAATTTGGTAACTTATCCTTTGATAATGACAAGTTTAAATTTGTTCCTATAATATGAAATATGCTCACATTAAAAATTACATTCACATAAACTTATCTTTCTCTTATGCCTTATTAATCAGTACACACTACTTTATCATTCATTCAAGAAATATTAGTTATCCAAAGTAGTATTATATACTCAGGATATTTCCTACAATATGATTTTATCATGATGAAATCCCTATATAGGATTTTATGGAATAGCATTATACCATATCATAGTCTATACCCACCCGTATGTTCCCTTCCTCCCTCTTCTAATGATTCTTTTTTAATTCAAAAATCTTAGGTGTATTATTTCATCTTCCCCGGATCATCCATAATGTGAATAACTAACCTTTAAAATTCTAGAGAAGTAAGTCAAATGAAATTCATATCTCACTTAAAATTTTCAAGCACTCTTATTGCAAAATATAAACACCAAGGAACTCAAGGACATCGTAGATATTCCTAAATCATATGTACATTGTCTAGAGCAACCACCACATAGGTCTAAATAAATCAAATCTGCATGTTCAAAAGTTTAGCTTCCTCCATTACAAAGGATGAAAAATTCCTAGAGCCATGTCTCGAAAAGATCAAGTCATTCCAAGCATTTCCAAATGTCTTAGTGAAAAATAAAATTGTTGTTAAGAACTAAAGTAAAACCAGTTATATAGCTACCACGTTGGGTATGTTCCTATTTTATCTATAATTACGTCCATTATTATTTGGCTTTCTTATATTGCATATTATACTTGCACGAACACTAGGAGAACTACATGAGGCTTTGGTTCCATTCAAGGGGATGTAGTGTAGTTTATGAATTGGTTTAGCATGGGTTGACCACTAGGGTTACATTAGCCTCACCCAAACATTAATTTATCATTGTATTATCTACTTGCTTCAAGAAATATTTTATTTACCTATGATCTAAGAATTCTCTCCTCAATTGAATTTGCAATGAAAACCCCGAAAACCCTAATTAGTTTATACTTCCCAATCCTATGGATGTCATATTGTGTATTTTATTATTAAAATTCATTCCATCAATGATTCATGATAACTATATGACACTCGTATTACAATTAAGATTCAATCTTAATCCTTTGAAAATCATGCAATTTGGGTCATATGTAGACTTTTTAATTTTTTGATCCACTTGAATTTCGATTCTTACATCGATCTAGTTTTACACATTTTAGTCATGGTTTATATAAATGAAATAGGTTATAAGGTTCAAAATGATGTAAATCGGCTAGAGAATATATTTTATTTGTAGATATATCTTTATGTAGCATAAGCACTATATCTACATTCAAAACATATATCTTGACACTAGTTTTGAATTTTTTAATATATATCTCTATTTTTTATACTATTTTCAAAAGTCCATCGTCATTTTGTAAAATTGTTCTCCTCACCTTTCTAGAACCCTTATGTATGTCCATCAATGTAAATAATACAAATCAATTTGATTATAATTCATTCAAAACTTGTTAGAATTTTTATGGCCAAAATGGTTGCTTTTATTCAAGATGACACAATTATAAAACTCTTCTCTCATTTTGACTTGTTTGTCATGGAATCCTCTTCTAAGATGAAATATGATTGTAAGCCTATGAACATCAAGCCTATAATTGATGGAAAATAAGGATTCTTAATGTACATGAAAGCTCATAGAGAATTTTTAGATCTTTTATTGAGTCATGAAATATATTGATAGGGAGGTATTACACACAAATGAATGTTATTTTGTTGAGTTTTCTCCACAAATCGCTTAATGGAAAGGTTTGATAATTTTAATAGTATCTTAACTATTCCTTATACGAATTCTAAAATTTAATATTATTCATGTGTAACAAAACAATGTGGTGCAACTATGATGTTTATTTTGTGCCACATTATTAAAAATGTAAAAAAGTAAATGAAATGAAATCAACAAAAAAGGGTGTTATTTTCACTTTACATAGTATTGGACACTTGTGGATTGGAATGTTGGGTCAATAATCTTTTTTTGTTTAGATTTATTTTGTTTTCGCCATTACATTTCTTATTGTTATTAGGCATTTTGGCTGCCTTTTCTAGTTCTAAGCTTTATCATCAATTTCTTTCCCTACTAGTATCAACGTCTCAATTGTTTTCCTTTTAATATAAACTTCTCCCTTTCTCATTTTTGGTTCGTGTTATCAATTTTGGTTCATATTCATTGTCTGTGTTTTTGTTCTTGAACCTTTCTTGAGTTGTGTTTCTCTCTTTTGAGACATAGATCATCTCAATTTATCTTATGTTGCATGTTTCTCTCCTCTTCTATGGAGTTATTATGTTTTAAATCCTCTTCAACATACAACTCAAGAGAAACTAGTTGTGGAGTAACTCTTTATATAAGTGGCACAACTTCGATATTGTTGTGTAATTTACTTTCTAAGTATCGTCTTATTGATAGCCCCTTCATGCAAGAAATTTCAAAGTATAAATATTTTATCTAAAACAAAGGTGGTGGTTTGTCTTTCTTCACCTTTTGTTTTTTCTTAGTGGCATCCTAGGTATAACTTTTCCTTCTTTTGTGTATTGGATTTTTCGTCTTTAGGTATTTCAATAAACCCTAGTTATCTTCCTTTTATAATGGCCAGTGATTTGGAAGTTTCTAATTGTCTATTCTTCCTCCAAAGCATGGAGGTTCCTCTAAATCTTTTCTTTTCTTATATCGAGGGCATATTGTTATGATCTCCTCATTATACTTCTTAAGTCCGATCTTGGGCTTTTTCTTATACCCTAATTTTTTAATTTCAAAATATTCATTGCATGTCGGGTTAGAGTCCTAAATATTCTTCTTATTTTTCTTTATTTTCATGCATTGTGTTTTTAAAATGTGAATTCAAATGGGTGAAAGGATCAATAAAACCCATAAATTTAACTATTTAAAAATATATATCATTAAAAATTTCGTTTCATTAATTTATTTTTTAATTCTTATACTATTTGTGTTTAGATGTAAATGACAATAAAAATATTAACTAAAATGTAAATTGAAAGATATATAAATGACAAAATAGTTCTAAACTTTGACATGCCACCAAAATTTGAGTAAAAGGGACGAGAGATGATGGCGGATATACAACAAAAAGTGGGTTGTCATGGCGAGGGAATATGAAAATTACTTGTCAAGTTGGTGTATTATGGGTATTTCTTTCCCCCTCCTTGCTTTAGTCATTGAAAAGTAAAAGAGTGAAAATGTCACGCTTCTCTAATATCAATGTGTGATTTTCACCATTTCAATCCTTCTTATAAAAAACAAGGGAAAATTCATAATTTTCAAACAACTTGCTGCATGTTTTATATGGAATCCTCCTTATCTAATTACCTCCCTAGTGTAGAAACTTAAATTTGGAACTTTATCACTTTAACAAGGCTAATCGTAACATGCTCCTTCGCTAAAAAAACATGCATCCCATCCCCACTCGATTCATAAGATGTTATATTTTTCCTAACTTTTTTATTCCCACACATTGATGTGTCATAAAAATCTAAGTATAAATGCCTAAAACTAGTACTTAAACTCCATTTCTCATTGTGCCACATTTAGATTTCATTCATGACATCCCTCTTAAAAACTATAGAACTAGGTCATGGTGGAAATGATTCACATCTGCGAGACTATGTGGCTAAGTGTCCCTCCATATCCGTCGAGGATTGTGTCAACCCAAAAAAAGTTCCCTCTTTTATCTAATAGTTAAGAAGATGTATAATCCAACGCATGGTTTGAAGATGGACAAGGGAAATTCACATGGAATAGTTTCATGTATGAAAATTATATTGTGGAATGTAATTTATCTCATAGTCTTCATGGAAACGCTTTATGAAATTTGCAAGTTAGCCAATTAGAAATCTAGATTTTTTAATTTTATTTTGGTAAGAAGTTAAAGTCTTAAATTTCTTGCAAAATATTATTTGAAATGTATTTTTTCGGATGCCAAAGTCTTCCACACTTCTCATGAATATGGTTGCGGTAGTGGAAATTTTTAGGTCTCCCAATATTTTCATCTTTGGTGGTTATATACTGGAAAAATTATTGCGAATTAATCTATATGGGTTATTGAATACATTAGTGGATATGAATTTGGCATCATTAATGTATATGCCTCTAATTATAGGTAGGAAACATTAGCTATATGGTGATGGTTAGTGAGATAATATTCTGTAGCATACCATTGTCTTAAAAACTTTGATATGATTGAGATTCCTAAAGAAAAAGTGAGTTCCCTCCATATGTAATTACCTACATAGGACAATGTGAAGTTTCTTTTGATTTTTAAAATAGTTTTTCAATTTTAGACCCTCTCCAAATGATGGGTATTTACTTTTCAGCCTTGGTTTACGTGGTCCAACTTCTTAACCATAAATAAAGGGTTCTCAAATGAATTTATTGTCTTATTTTTTTAGCATCACATGTTTGAATTTTACATGTTTAGAGGGATTTGTGTAACCATGCATAAAGATATCGTGTTTTTCAAATACAATCCCTTAACCCTCCTAATGAATTGGGAAATTCTCCACTTATAGTGTCACACACTCAATTCTTTCTTACAACGTCTCTCTCAAGAAACAAGGGAGACATCATTCGCAGAAGGGGGTCACTTGGTAAAAAAATTTCCAAAATACATGCCATCGTGGATTCTAAATACTACCCCTTCTTTAGGAATTTACATTAGATAATCTCATTACCAAGGGGCACTTTATGATACTACCTTTGTTTACACTCGATAAACTAGTAAAACTGTGTAAATAAAATTTTTCCTTGTATGATTTCACATGTTATATACCACCTTACCAAGATTACCCAAGCATGCTCATTTTCATGGTGTGAAACCTTATTCCATGACCTCCCCATACTATCAACTAGTTTTTATGGGGGAATGATGCAATCAAATTCACCATTTCCTTTCTCCACCACTTTAGAAGACAACCGGCATGAGTTCAAAAGTATGCCAATGTTATATTGCAAAATATTTTAAGGGATCCTTGTTCAACTTGAATGCATCATTTTTGTCCTCAACTGGAATCGAATAAATAATCAAGTTGGTTGAAATTCATGCTCCTTCAACATCACTTTTCCATCCTTGTACAAAATCACCTTACTACCCTCTTATAAACACATACATATCCAATCACAACCCCATATACCTCATTGTTATCATTATTTATTATCTATAGAGTCGTTCTTGATCTCTTAAGCCTTCTTCTTAGGACCACATGATTTTAATACCTATAACCGATGGAATTGACCATGTTCAATATTGTCTAGATTTTATTCCTCATGGCCAACTACAAAAACCATGGTTGATGCCATCACCTATAGGGTACTATAATAGATAATCATGTTTCCCATTTATAAGTTGTATTTGAGAGAATTTACCATACCCACACCATCTATTATCTAGTCTACATATGCCCGCAAAGCTACTCTTAAAGTATTACGGGTTTAGGAGTTAGTATTGATTATCATTCGAGGCATATCTTTTGAGAATGGATCTAGGACACTCAATAATAGTAGTTTCACAAGCATGGTATATAAATTTGTAGGAGTCCCAACTTATGATCTATCTATATCTTCTTTCTATCCATCTTTTAGTCCCCCATATCAACTCTTTTGTAATGTCTTTATAACCATGGAGGGAAGTAAATGTACCAAAGTTGTCTTCAAAAAGGTAATTATCTCTTACTCTCCTTTTCCTTTATGTATTTGTAATTTTATTTATTTGTTGATGTGTCATGTACATAAACTTAGGATATAGTTTACTATTCTTGTATATTACATCCATTGCCTCAAAATTTTCCCTTTTGGTATTACAACCTATCGATCTCTATACAATTCATATCTTTAACCCTAGATTAGATATATTCATAATATTTACAATCTATACAACCTTTGCATGAGAATGTATGTCCACAAATTGCACTCACCACATCATCATATTCATTGTGAAAAAGAACACATGCATGTATATATTTATTTCATGAAATCCTCATCTAAGATGAAAGATGATCTAATATGCACACTCTCATATGATTTACCTTAAAAATGATGGTATGATCTATTATTCAAAATAAAGAAATATTGTTTGTGTACATCTTGTGCAACTCATTATGAGCTTCAAATGCTCCCAACCAACAAAGTCTCACGATCCACTAAGAATAAAACCATCATCCCCGACATCATGCCTAGTTTGTGAACAAAAATTAAAGGTATTTTTCAATTAACTTTCTCAATGCCTCCAAATATTCTCTTACAATTCCATAAAAAGTAAGCTACTTTTTTCCCCCGTGATCTAAGAATTCTCTCTCCAATTGTGTTTGCAATGACAAACCTTAAAACCCTAATTGGTTTATACTACCCAAGCATTTGGATGTGATCTTTTCTATGTTATTCTACAACTTGATTCCACGAAAGATCCATGAAAAATATATGAGATGCTATATTCAAATTAAGATTCATTCCTACTTCCTTAAAAATTACCATAAGACCTTGTAATTTGAGTCATCAACAAACATCTAGATTGTTTGATCCCTTTTTTGAATACTCATGTTTGCATTTGATCTAGTTGTCCAAATTTTAGTCATGGTTTATATAAACAAAACCTTATCAAGTCCAAAATGGTGTAAATTGGGTAAAAACTATTTCTCTTACGACAATATATTTATGTAGCATAAGCACAAATTCGCAATTCAAACCATATATCTTCATGCTAGTTTAAAATCTCTTACTAATTCTCTCTAGTTTCTCTATTAATGCAAAAATTCATCATCCATTTTTGAAATTGTACCCACCACTTTTACGGGACTTTTCTATGTGCCCATCTACATAATTAATACAAATCAATTTGAAGCTAATTTATTTACAATTTGCTAGAATGGGCGTGGTTGAAAAAATTGGCTTTATTTTATAACACAATTATTTTACGCTTTTTATATTTTGATATATTTATGTCATGGAAGCCTTATTTGAGATGAGATATAATTGTAAGTCTACGAGTATAATATAGGTGAAATCCCATAAACAATTTGCAAATGTTTTATTTACTTATGATAGACATTGTTAAAGAGATGTTATACACCGATGAATGTCATATTAATGAGTTTTCTCCACAAACAAAATAGTGGAAAAGGGTTTGAGAATATTGGCAGTATTATAACCATCCCTTCCACAACTTATACAATTTTATATATTTCCTTTCATCAGAAAAAAAAAAAAATAGTGTGGGCACACATGATATCACATTTGTGCCACATTAAATTAAAAGTCTTAAAACAACTACTGTAAATGACCCAAAATAAAAACGAAAAATGGTGTCATTCACATTTGATGTAGCAGTGAACACATGTGGATTGGCTTTCAAATTGGGACTCGCTGTCTTCGGCCTGCTTGTGTTTTTCTTCGCTCCTCCTTCAATTAGTTTCCTTGTTGGCAACGTCGCTGATTTCTCTCTCGGGTTGTAGTAAATGACAAAACAGTCGCGAATAATTCTCTCTGCCTCTGCTTGCCAGCAAAAGTCTGAGTAAAAGGAGTAGCGATCATAATGACAGATATATACAGGAAAAATTGGGTTGTCATGGTGAAGGCAACGTTTCTGTACTCTAGAGTCCAGTTGGTGTAATGTGGGTCATTCTTTCTTTATTGAAACAACGTCACACTTCCTTGATATCAATTTGGATCCGCTTCTGGCTTTTATGAAAACAAGGGAAAAATCATATTTTTCAAACTACTTGCTTCATATTTTTATATTTTACGGTGACGGGAGTTTCTGGATCTCTCTGTTTTTACCAACAATGAATGCGTGTTGTGGTGATAATCAGATAACAGCTGCGATGTTTTTAATAGAAGGATAAACATTGATTTTTTAATATAAGTATAAACATTGAGAATTGTTTGCACTAATTTAGCTTCCAATTTTTATGAGACTCGCTTTTTAGTACCTGCCGCTGGCAGTGTACTATTGTTTTCGCCTATTGCTATTAGTTGGAAGGCAGTGGGGCGGTGCTTTGGGAGTTGATTTCCATTGTTTTTGGCGAAGGTAGGAAAGCATGTCACGTCGAAGTATAGTATGTGTTGTCAAATTTTATGGTTTCTTTTGCTATTCATTGGTCCTTTCTTTTCCCCTCATTGCCAGATTTTATTCCGCCGCCTGCATTTTCTGTAGTTTTCCCGCTATTGGTCTTTGCATCGGCGGCTTCTCTTTGCTATCAGACGGGCTTTCTGCATGTAGCAATCTGGCAGTGTCGGAGGAAGGATGTTTTTTTAATGTGTGTTGGGTTTGCTACGGGGCATGCAGATTTGGAGAGATCATTTTCATTTTGTTTTGAATCTGTGTGCATAAAAACGGCGACACTGGTTCTCTCGGACACTGTAGGCAGGGTTCTCTCCTTGTTTTCTTTTCATTTCGTGCTGTACTTCCTTGCATTTGGTTATATTTTCAGCTAGGTTGTCATTATTCTACTTTGTCTTTCGCTTACGTAGGGCTCTGGTTTGAACTCATGGTTTGGCCTTGCTTTTCTGCTCGACTGTAATGGTTGTCTTGGGGTTTTTATTTTCTAAGTCGCGCTTCTTGCTTTACTGCGCTTTGGATAAATTGTTTTCCATGCCTGCATTCAATAACCCTCTTCTTAATAAATCACATGTAGAATCGTGTTAATTAATGATCCATTCATGTGCAATGCTTTTAATCTTCCCCTGCTTTGAACCTGTAGTCTCAAATTTATCTTGAACAAGGAATCTTCGTGTTAATTTATGTGATCCATCTGCAATGTTAATTTATGCTCGATTCAACTGCATTTAATCTGTCTGATTTTTCCTACTAGCTCAGCTTCTCAGCCCTTCTATAGGTATCTACAGAATCCGACTCCTTATATAGGTATCTACTATTGTCTTAGATTCTCCTTCAGGTTTACTTTTGCATATTGTGAATTTTTGTCAAAATCACCGTTGATTTTCCTTGTTTTCTTGGCATACACTCTGGCTCTTCACCATGTCTACTCTAGTTCATGTTGCATACACCTCATTCATCCGATTCGAGCACCTCTTGAGTATCAGTTGCATGATTTTATTTTTAATGACTTAGTGAATATATATCCAGAGCGCCCCATATTTTCCTGTTGTTAGATATTCTGAATACTCATTGCATATTTGAGTAGCAGACATTAAAGTTGCAACTTGCTGAGTCTGCATTCCCCCTGTCACTTTGTTTGATGTAGTAAACAGGGCATCCTTGATGTGGTAAAGCAGGGTTTTTTAAGTTATCGAATAATAATGATGCACTCAACCTACTCCCGCCGTATTTATTTTGTATTACATTTTTCTAATTTTTATCGGAGTGGAGATTGCACAATTATTAAGTTTATTTTAACTTCTGTTTATAGCAAAATATTATCTGTAACTTATTGAAATGCTTAGCATGTGAAATGCATAATTCCATATTTTTTTTGTGTCTTACCCTCTAATTGGAATCCACATTATAAGTACGAAAAATGAATTAATCAGAGTAATTTCTAGGAATCGGCATTATTTTTTACTCACTGAATCATTATTTTTTAACCACTTACTTTCACCTGAATTTATTCAAATTGCAGTTTTATCTTTTTTTTACTGTAATTAGTCATTTTATATGAATTTCTGTTCCTCCCAAATATTACAGAAATGCTTTGCACACCGAAAGGATCACTGGATTATTTGTGTTAGTTTGACTCTTTAGTTTAGTAAGCATTCAATTGTATTGTTTTGCCACTACTTTTTAAAGTAGTAACTTTTAGCTTTTAGGGTCTTGCCTAGACATAACAAATGGCCAATCCATCCAAAAGTGAAAGGGAAGGCTAACTGTCAAATAAAATTAATGTTAAAAGAGACTATATAGTAAACAGTTCCAATTTTTCTTTCCTTGTAAGTTGTGCTAGATTCAGAATCTGAAAATATAGGAGACGCTTTAATATGTAAATATAATCATATATACCATTATACATTGATTTCCATAAAAACAAAAACAAACCCCAAAGTAAATATAATCAGATGCCTCTGAACAGTCTTAAAAGTAGGCAGAGATAGATAAATTGATGCTTCAGAATTAGCCTTAGAAGTAGGCGGGGACAGATAAATTGCTTCTTCTAGAACAGCCCTAGAAGTTGACACTTAAGCTCTCCTTGTAAAACACAAATTCCAAGATTGCTAAAACATTATAATTTATCAACGAAATAGTTTAACTTTCAATTTACACATGGAGAGCAGCTCCAGAGGTATACAAAGATAGGGAGCATGAAAATCAATTCATGTGATTTAAAATACATAAAAGCTGGTATCTATTTCATCCCCATTTGAGCAATTTACTTAATTTATAAGTGAAGATACAAAATTTGATATTACAAACAAAAGGAAAATCAATGGTGGTGAATTTTTATATGGTCTTTTTGTGTTTTTTATTGTATTATGGTGGTTATCCTCTGTTTTCCTGAATTTTTCTTTCGATAAATACATGCTATTTCACATTTTATATTTTTTTGTTTTTTTGTGTTTATACATGTGCTTCTGTATTAATCTGAAACTTTTAAGAAGAAGAGATATGCTTATTTTATATGTAAATTTTCCTTAAATTTATTTAAGTTAAGTTATTTTATAACTGTTTGACTTTTCATATTAAATATTTGATTGGAAAAAATAAACTAAATAATTATGGTTAAAGAGCATCCAATTTATAAATTTATTTAAAATAAATTATTTTATAATTGTTTGGCTCTCCATATCAAATAGATAATGTCATTTCCTATTATCTTTACAAGAAGGCCACATCTATTAGCGAGAAGAATGTTTTCATTTTTGATCTTGGAGGCGGAATATTTGATGTGTCCGTTTTGACTATTAAAGAGAACAAGTTTGAAGTTAAAGCTACAGAAGGAACACTGTCTTCAACTGCCCAAACCACCATTGATGTTATGTTTGATGCATATTGTTTTAATATAGTTCCTGTTAAAGGTTGTTTTGAAATTTTTCCCTTGCCTGTCACATTTTATGTGGCATTTTCCTAGATAGTCAGCAGCATCAGGAAGGTTACAGGTGGAATACCTTCATTCGATAATAACATCGCACAATATTCTCAAGAGAAGATTTTTTAATGCGTTGATTTATTTGTTGTCTATTTTATTTAGCACATCTGCATGGGTTTAAATTATCTCTATGTTCTTCGTTGTGGGTCGGGTCTGGGGGTGGTTTATGGTGGTCTGATTGGGTTTGAATCTATGTCCATGGCTTAGCTCGTAGCTTATTACTAATGATCTTTATTGACATGGGCATCTCTTCAAGCTTTCCATTTCTTTATATAGGCCCTAGTGTTCACATTTCATCCGTGCGAGCCTCTGTGACTTGTATTTGAACAAATTGATTTGTGCGTTTTCTACCATGACTTTGTATTACGATTACGCCTACTTGCTAATATGTATGCGTAATAGCAATTGAGTTAGATGTCAGTTTTTTTCAGGCTGTGTCATATTCAGGTACAATTACCAAAACGTTTGCAATTGTTGTTACCTTTACATTGGCAATTAGATCATAAGAATCGCACCATCTTAAAGGTTAGTAGTTTCACAATTTGCTACTCGTGTATATATGCTTTTCCACAACAATTTGTATTAACATTGTTCCATTCCTTCCATGCATCGACCTACATACACATCTTGAAAATGTGTCACTATAACCATCTTCATTTTCTTATGTTCTATGCAATATATTTGCACACAGGTATCAAATTCTCATAACAGCCCAACAAAACTGTAAGAAACTCACATTACTTTTACGGTTACATTTGTGAAGGTATGTAACACCATCTACAATATCTCAATATCAATTCATGCACATTTGAATTTTATCTATGTTGATTTAGTGCGGAAACGGCAATTTTCAAAAAACCTTACAATCGATGGAAACATGCACAATATATTATTAAAAATAAAATATATATATATATATATATATATATATATGCATAATACTCATTTTATAATTGTAAATTTGTAGACCATACGAGATAATTGATAAAGCACTCAAAATATTTTGTATTCATTGAAATTTGAACTTCTAAAGAGTCATAACTCATCATTCAACATACTTACAATTTCAATGATTCACATATACATGATAATAATCTTAGATCTAGATAAGTTGGACGTTTTAAAAAAAAAAAAAAAATTTAAAAAAAAAAAAAAATTTTTTTTTTTTTTTTTGGGAAACGTTTCGAACACGTTTCGTACCCGTTTCGCGTTTCCGAAACGTTTCCAGGCAGAAACGTGGGCCCCTTAGGCGTTTCCTGGCTACATAGAATTTTATAAAAGATTACATTAGTTACTATAGCTATTCAACTTAAGGTTACACAAGTCGTTACAAAAATGGGTAAAATTGCAAATCATATAGAAATAAGCAAACTTGTGTCTTTAATGGTGCCTTTGTCTTCCAAAATTATTTCTTCCACCATGAACCTACTTCTTTATCTGCATTTAAAAACATAGCTTTGGTAACTCATCCTAGCTGCCTACTCTCCCAAAGATGGATTTTTGGACCAGACCAAAACATTCTCTTCTCTGATTGTAACATGGCGCCATTTCAATTTCTCCACAGATGCTCCTCACTGTTCACCTTCCACCTCTATATTCAAATTATACCTCACAATTGATGCCTTGTTGCAGTCCTCGATAATGTTTTGTCGAAATTCAGATCCACCACTAATGTACAGTCCCTTGCACATTCTTTGCACACTCAATTCTTCTCCTACCGTGGTCCACTGTGCAATTACCACACTTTATGTTTGTTTCTAATGTGCAATCAATGGCGCAAACTTCAAACTGCCCTGGCACATAGATGATGCCACAAATTATTCTCAGGCCTCTGTGTCAATTGTTGCAGATTACCTAGCTTGGCGCACCTGTTTCATATTCTTTACCATAGAAATTTTCCACTGTAACTGCATGTACTTTCCAAAGCAATCACTTAATGCATCTGGATTAATGATGAGATCTGGAACAATACCTTCTATTGTAAAAGGCATATTTTCTTGCTCTTCTATAAAACCTACAACTCCTTTCTGACCATGCATACTGGAAAAATTATGTCCAAGTGAGGCTGAAATTTGCATCAGAAGGCTGTGGACTCACATTTCCAATTAAAATATCACCACTACATAGGTCTGATGCAATATAAGGCAATCCATCATCATCAAGCTTATCTACCCTGAGGTTTGCTGTGTTTGGATGTCCACAATCTATGTCTAGCTTGGATGAAATTTTAGAGTTGCTGTCATCACAGTCTGTCTATGATGTAAATGTATGCAAATGCATGGTTCAAAATAGCACACGATCTATTGACGCCTGGTTTAAAACCACAAAGTTTTCCTGATTGTATCCATAATGAAAATTCACCTGAATGGCAATATCAGAATGACCCGTTAGAAATTGTACATTTACAGGTGGATTCGTGCAAACAGAGCATTCTTTCCTTCTCTCTTTCCTCGTGTATTTATATGTAGACGTGACCCTTCAGATTTCATGTTGCTCTTCATCTTCTCTGTGTCTTCTCACATTCTCCATGCTACAAAAATAATTAAAGTAAATTTAGTTTTGCCCCCGCTAACATATGCCAACTTATTTTGAAATCTGTTTGTTTTCTTTTTCCTTTTTCAATAGAAATTTGTTTTGTACATCTTTGTATGCAAGCTCATCAAGCTTATCTACATTGAGGTTTGCAGTGTTTGGCTTTCCAAAATCTACGTCTAGCTTGGATATTGAACTTTTAGAGTTACTGTCATCACAATCTGTCTTTGATATGAATGTATGAAAATGCATGGTTCGAAACAACCCATGATCTATTGACACCTAGTTTAAAACTACAAAGTTTTCCTGATTGTATCCATAATGAACATTCACTTGAATGGCAATATCAGAATGTCCCGTTAGAAATTGTACATTTACAGATGGATTCATGCTTCAATAGTGTAAGTTATAGTAAAAATGAAATACTTATGTCATAGAATACCTAGCCACAGAGAAGTATCCTTTGCCTACCAAAAGATGCATAAAAAGGAGACGTAGCTTATCATTTTATATGTATAGTAAATCCAAAGTTAAGTCACTGTACATAGTGGAAACTAGTTGCAAACTCTTACTGCGCCAGTGAGTAAAATATCTTACTTTCTGCTTAGCATACATCACCAGAAATTTTAAGTCTCTATAACCCCTGGTGATGTTTAATAAAAACCACATACAATTTCAGGAAAAAAATTATAAATATTCATCTCATTTCATCTAAACCTTTCAGGAAGTAGGTTCTCAAATATGAAGACTAATTAGAAGACTCCAGAGACATGAGCCAAAGCAATAAAAGTTGAATCGAAGTTTAAGACTCACTTGTATCTCCGTGATGGGGCAATGAAAAATAGAAGGAACCTCTCCCAAAACTGATTACCAGGTAAACTCTCGATTGCCATGTAAGCAAAGTAGCCCCACAGGACTGATGTAGGAACCTTTTTTATAATAGGCATCACACCAACACAGACACCCACAAGAATGGACTGCACCAAATTGCTCATCCGCTGCTCTTTGACTCTAACTGGAAGCAATTCATCGACATGCTTTTCAAGATCAAAAGCATGCCCATTCATTTCAGTGTCCAAATGTTTATCACTTTCAAGTCCTTCAATGAATGCAGAGTAAAAATGCCAATATATGACGCCCTTTCAATAGACATGAAAATAAAATCAAGTGTTCTGTCAAAACATGGCATATCCTTACCTATATAAATAGTTCTAACATCAAGTACAAGTTTGAACAGTTTGAACCTGTGTTCAGCAGGTAAGGACAACAAAACTTCAATCTAAAAAGATTATATGCAAAAAATTCAAGCTTGGTTGAATGTACAGAGCTTGGCGAAGGCCGCCCAGAGTCTATTTTCTATAACTCCAAGTGTGTGTAGAGAAACTGCATTTAAAAAAACTAAAAATTCTTCAATTCAATTCTTTAAATTTGTCCAGAGCCTATTTTAAATAATTTGCAATGTGTACAGAAAAACTGCAGTTTTGTTTGTAATTAATTTCATCAATTCATTTAATTTTCCTAGAGTCTATTTCATCTCCTATATTGATTTTACTCTCTTATGCACTACACCTTATGTGTAATTTTATCCATTAATTATATATTCCCTGCTTCGAATCTTTTATTAAGGGCAACTGGTAATTTATGCAGTTCTGTGGGGTTCAAATAATGTGAATTCTGCACAGAAAAACTGCAGACTTTCTTTTTATAAATTGAAAGAACAAGTAATAATTTAGAGTTATTAGATTATTTGAATTCTGTACAAAGAAACTGCGGTTTTGTTATGCATTATGTTTTAATGAATTGTAAGAACAAGGTAATGATTTAGAGTTAAAAAAAAATTGTATTCTGTGCAAAGAAACTGCGTTTTTTTAAAATAATTTTTTTATTTCCGTAATTGCTAATGCACCAATAGGTTAATGTTATTTTCTTATTTACTGTGTCGTATTCAGGCACAATTATCAAAACGTATGCAATTGCTGTTACCTTTACATTGGCAATTAGATCATAAGAATCACACCATCTTAAAGGTTAGTAGTTTCACAATTTACTATATGCCTATATATGGTTTTCCGCAACAATTTGTATTAACATTGTTCCATTTATTCCCATAGACCTACATATACATCTTGAAAATGTGTCCTTATAACCATATTCATTTTCTTATGTTCTATGCAATATATTTGGACACAGGTATCAAATTCTCATAACAGCCCAACAAAACTGTAAGAAACTCACATTACTTTTACGGTTACATCTGTGAAGGTATGTAACACCATCTACAATATCTTCTCAATTTGATTTAGTTTCATACAATTCATGCACATTTGAATTTTATAAAAGATTACATTAGTTACTATAGCTATTCAACTTAAGGTTACATAACTCGTTACAAAAATGGGTAAAATTGTAAATCATATAGAAATAAGGTTTAGAAATTTGCATGTACTTAAAAACAAATTGTGCAAGGAAAAAAGTCACAATAATATAGGAAAACATGTTAAGAAATATGAAACAACAACTTGCAAAGCCACTTTGGTTTCCAAAATAGTAACTGAACTTCCTACTAATAAAGACACAAATGAAAAGGAAGTAATTAATGCTGAAACATATATACCACAAAATATGCCATCATTTGTTGACATTGAAAGTGCATTGCAATATGATCATTTGTTTCAAAGTACATCATTCAACTACAACGCAGGTGATTATCTTTTTGACACAACCAAGATACGTCACTTGAATTGCGTATGGGTACAATAGACTATTTTAGATCATGCTTAAACAATAGGGACCCAACAACAATATCATCATATGAAAATGAATTGCATGTTGATATGCTTTTCGATTTGCATAGAATATATGAAAAAGACACTTACTTGCGTAGGATGCGGCTTTCTGCAAATGAAAATAGAGATGGCATTGAAATAGGGCTATGGGGTGATACATTTTATATCCATTGGCTGTCTAAATGGCTAAACATTTCAATTTGCATATGGTCAGTCACCCACAAAAGAAAATACCTTCACTTTAACAAAGAATCATTGACACCACCATATTCAATATTATTTCACGATAGAAACCCAACTTGTGGCCACTATGAGCCGTTGTTCTGTACCATAATAATCCCACGTCAAATTCTAGATATCCATACAAAGTTATCACATACTTGTAATGACCTCGGTTCCTATTTGGAATGCCATTGCTCTCCCGAAATAGAAAACTCGCCTTTTAAAAACACATGTATTTAGTAATGACTGTGGCGAGAGCATGTTTACTGCAATTAGTCTACTGACAATAGAAAATTTTAATGCAATAGCTCTTCACCGGTATATGGCACAATCTTTGACTAATGCAATTTTAGGAAAAGATACATACGCAATTAAATGCTTACAGCTATGCAGCCCAAACTTTGGGCAGCCAACAGAAAATCAAGTTTTGACCCACAAATATATCTTGCTTTAGTTGGACTACCATACCAAACAAGTGGTATCGAAAGTAGCGATTTATGCTTGTTATGGCTTTCCCATATTCTCGCAAGCAAAAATCCAAAAATGGTCAGCAACAACTAAAAAAATTGTTCATGTATATGAATTTTGTCTCCAACCAAAAAGAACCTTTAATGTCATAACATATGAAACAGATACAGGCCATATTCATTATGAGCCATTAAGTCATTTGCATAGAACAACAGAAACCACAATGCACAGAACAATAGAAAACACAATGACCAATGCAATGCAATTGGCAAGAAACAATGAAAGTGAGTCAACCAAGTTTAAGCAACATTCAACATTACTATCCGCCACTGCAAAGGCAAATGTACGCGCCAATACAAGATTTCACCATTTAAAATCCCAAATAAGAAAAACAAAAGGAAAGGAGCAAGTAACTCAACAAGAAGACAAAATAGAAAATGCAATGACCAAACAAATGCAATTGACCACAAGAGATGAAAATGGCTCAAACAGTGTAGTCAACATACAACATTACCATTTCCTATCAAATGCAAATGCAGATGCTACTATAAAATTGCACCATTTAAAAGCCCACATAAGGAAAATGAAAGGCCAGAACATGCAATGCAACAACAAAACAAACAAACAGATAAAACAATTACAATATACCTCCGTGCTATAGCAGATACGCCAACACATGCCTGTGCTCTTTGCGAACGCTTCCATTTAAAAAAGACATAACCATGATTACCAACAATACTATCAATGCTTTTATGTCGTATCTAGTGACATATCAATAAAAAAGCTTACATTAGGGGACAAGATATGTAAGCAATGCAATAATGCCATTCAACATCAATTGCTTCCTAAATTTGCAGCACCTTTCAACATAAGAAGAAATGCAAAAATAGCTTCAGTCCATAGATTAAGCCTTTTAGAAGAAAGACTTGTTGCTTTATGAATGCCATTTGCACAAATAAGGCAACTTGGATACAAAAGGCCACAGTTCGGTCTTATTGGAACGCTTATTAATGTGCCTGTCGATTTCAACCGGGCACAAGAGGCATTGCCAAAAAAAAAAATGAAACCGAAACAATTGCAATTCAGATAAAAAGAAAGTTGGAGTATAAAAGTGCATATCTAAGAGGAAATGTTAGGCCTAACTACGTCATGCATGCATTAATGGAACTATGTAAATGTCCCTTGTATATTGACAATCATGTAGTTATTAACAATAACTGGCAAAGTAACTTTGAAACACAAATTGCAGATGTAGTAAACAACATTGTAAATATCGAAGAAATAGATTACAATCCTAATGACATTGAGGCTGAACCCATCACAGAAACAGTTGTACATGCTTATGAAAATGCTCATTCGATAAAAGACCTTCAGGAAAATGTTCTTGCAATTGCACCATCAGAAGGATTCAAACCCTTAGGTCTTTTTGAGGACAAATTTTGTGAAGAAATGAGTTTTCCTACTTTATACTATGGAATGCATTGTGACAATGATATTACAAAAATATTCCATTACCAAAAAATAGCAAAATGGGAGCTACTGCATCGTAGAAATGATTTTGCAACTCACACTACCAATCTTTTCTTCAAAGCAATTAAAGTTATCTTGCAACAAGTCTCAAGTTGTGCATGGATATGCATACGCAAAGGTCAATTGCAAGGGGAAAAAATATATGCCAAAGACCTTAAAAGCAAATCAGGGGTGTCCAACATCCTTAAATCGTCAATAGGATTTACAAGCTTAAAAACCATCCGAACTTCACCTGATTATTTAGCAAAGACTAGGAAGAACATATTTGCAATGATAAGACAACTAGGTGCACCAAATTTTTTTGTTACCCTAACAAGTGTTGATCACTTATGGACACCACTATGCAACGCACTATGTGCTCTATCTGCTAAAAAAAAGACATAGCGAAAACATTGACGATGATAACATCGATGCAACTATAAGGAAAAACCCAGTAATTTGTAGTCGTTACTTTAACCATAAGATAAATGCATTCAAAAATTGATGTTGACTAACGATACTCTATTTGGAAAAGTCTTAGACTTCTTCTTTGTAACAAAATTTCAAAACCATGGAAATGAACATGTGCATTTTATGCTATGGGTGAAGGATGCTCCTGTTTATGGAAAAAGTGCACATGAAGAAATACAAACATTTATAGACAAATATATCTCTACAAATTCATCACTACTTGACACGAATTTGGCAAAAATGCAAACCCACCATCATACGGAAACATGTACAAAACACACAAACTCGCATTGCAGATTTAATTTCCCATTACCACCCATGGATAAGACCACAATACTAGAACCTTTAGAAAATACAGATGCCATAACTAAAAACATAGCAAAACAATTTTTCCAAAGCCTACAAACAAAGAAATATAGCCACTGCATAACATTTACTGCATTTCTTGAAGCTCATAACTTAAGTAGGCAAACATATCTTACACTATTACAATCTCTTCTCACTCATCCTGCCATAATCTTAAAGAGACATCCACATGATATGTGGACAAATGCATTTGCCAGTAAAGTACCAAGTATATGGTATGCAAATATAGATACACAATTCATTTTAGATGCTTATTCAGCTGCAACTTACTGTACATCGTACATGACTAAATTAGACCAGAAATTAACTACTTTTCAGAAAATACGTGAAGATGCAACAAAGAATAATGAAAGTGAAATGCAATTCATACGCCATCTAGGAAGTAGTTTACTTAATTACCAACAAATGTCCACACGTCAAGCAGTGCACATTGTGCTTTCACTGCCGTTGCATTATGGATCTAGAAAAACTATTTTCATAAACACATCTCCAATTACAAGTAGGACATTCATTTTAAAACCTCCTAAGTTGATTGCTAAAGAACATGACAATTCTGAAAACGTTTTATGTGCTTCAATTAGTGACAAATACAATGCAAGGCCTATATCATTAGAAAACATTTGCCTAGCAGAATTTGCTGCGTACTATACAAAAATAGCAGGAAATATGAAACACCGTAAAAAAGCTAAAATCATACGTTATGTAAGATACAATAAACATGTCGATGCAGAAAACTATTACAGAGAAAAAATGATGTTGTTTATGCCATTTCGTGAACTAGAAGAATCATTGAAAAATAATTTCGACACATGGTGCTCAGCATTTACTGCCTACCAAACTTTGGTAGCTGAAAATGAAAACCAATTCATAGCAAAAGTAGATACTCAATGGGGAAACATAGATACCGCTGCTTACAACATTGAAAACGAGCCCAACTTGACATTCGACTATGAAAATGTAAATGAGCCTAATGGTCCTAAACACTTTGAACAATATGACATTGGACCGGACCTTCAATATGCCACAAAAAAAAAAAAATGTATAACCAACCAAACAATAGATTCAACATAAGCAAAATTCCTTTCTTAATAGATATTGACCAGTACTTTGCTTTGCAACAACAATTAAATGAAGAACAACAAATTATAGTAAAGGATATTAGCACAAAAAGTTGTTAGCTCCAAATGACCCATTCCATTTATTCTTAATAAAGGAGGCACAGGCAAAATGTACACAAAGTAATATACCAAGCAATCTGCCGGTTTTACAATAGGCAATTAAATAGCGACCCTCTAAAAGTGAAAGGCATTATCGTAGCATACACTGGAAAAGCAGTCGTACAATGTCAATGGTTCAACTACTCATTCTATTTTCCAGCTACCTTACCGAATGTCAAAGATGTTGCCATTAAACGCAAATAGCTTTTATGCTTATGAAGATAGTTGTGAGTGCTTGCGCTTTTGAATATAGACCTTTTCTCTTGTAAGTTTACTTTGTTTAAGTTAAGTTATGTGATTTTCTTACGTTTGGGGCAAACTTGAAAGGCGTAAACGTCTTCAACTGAAATTGTGAAAATAGGTCTTTTCAGAGACCCTAAAGTTTTCACGTATGTGTCTCCCGTAAGTCTAATTTGTTTAAGTTATGACAAAATTGTGGACTTGGCAACATGGAATGTAAAATGGCTAAGTATTGAGGCTTGTCCTAGGATTGCTCCTATTCATCGTTATCGAATTACCAAATTTTTTATTTTTTTTGCTATTCATTGGTTCCTTCTTTCCCTCTCATCGCCGGTAGCATGTTTTGGACTTTTCAATTAGTTGTGGGTGCCTCCTATTTGTTTGTGGCATTGACACCTAGCCGCATGCACTATTGGGGATTGGTGTAGAAAACGGTGACCAACCATGGCAAAGTTCTCCAGTTACTTGTATGTTCTGTTTGCTATGGGGGTAGTTTTTATCATTTGCCATTCTGCTTTTCTTCTTTGTTTTTTGCTTTCGACATTTGGCTGCACCGCAAAGTTTTGTGCGTGACTGTGGTCTGTCTTTGGTGCGATCTTTTATGGTTTTGCGATAGTTTATTTTCCAGTTTAGTGGAATACAACATTATGCATTTGAATTGTGCAAAAAGTACATCGGTTACTGCAAGTATTGATGTTAAAGCAATGAAGGTTGTTGGAACAAAACAATGAAACCGTGAATGCTATAGAAATTACATTTAATAATATATATATCAGATCATTTACATATCTTGTATTGGTTTTCCCTTTCTCTGTATATAGAAAAATTTAATTCCAATTTGATTTTGGAGTGCTTGACGAAAGTGTAGCATTTAATGTCATTCCTTCAATTTGTTTTCATTTGTGGTGGCCTTCACGATTTTCCCATTCATTTGGACTGGAAACAAATGAGTAAGTATAGAGCTGTACACCGAAGGCTTCCATCTGGCTCATTGGCACAACTTCAAGGCGTTGCGAAAAGAAAATGGAACCCAGACTTGTGCAAGGCTTCCACGTGAAGTTCAAAGAAGGAAGGTGGAGGTTGTTCGATCGTAAAGAACTAAACATTCGAAACAAGAAACAGAGCAAGCACAGAGCAATTAGGAAATAAAATATCTGATTTTGTATTCGTTGCCATCACCTTCAGCGTTTTTCCATTCATTTAGGCTGCAAACAAATGAGTAAGTATAAAGTTGTACGCAGAAGGCATTGACATGGCTCATCGTGCATAATTTCAAATTGAGAAAGTTAACGATGTTGACAGAATTGCTTTTGACAACCAATGATTTGTTCCTAACATCCAGAATCAGTGAAGGACCTTCGAAGATGACTAGATCTTCTACTTTGTGAAAAGGAACCCAGCGAACAATTGTGCCATATTTCAAGTTTTTGCTGAAATCCATTGTACTTGTTGGCAATTTTATACAATGTTCTACACATTGAGAGAAACTACTATGCCATTCAGTTAGTGGAAAATATGTATTGTTTTGTATTTAGCATTTTGTGTTGCACGTAACTGCTCATGCACAATTAGAATAATGCAAATTGAGTATTCAATGGATCATAGTCATGTACAATATCGAAAACATTTGCAATTACTATTTGTATACATAGTTTTGCATTTCTTCCATACCTACACTTACATATACATATTCAAAATGTATCTTTATAAGTTTTCCCATTTTCTCATGATATATGCAATATGTTTGGATGCAGGTATCAAATTTCCGATAACATTTGAACAAAGCAGTAAGAAAGTGACATTACTTTTACAGTCATTTTTTTGTGAAGGTATGTATCAGCATTTACATTACCTTTTCAATTTGCTTTAGTTTCGTAAAATACATATACATTTCAGCTTTAGAAAATAGTACATCTGATACTGTATGTACTGAAATTTAAATAGCTAAAGTCGTTGAAAAAAACATGAGTAGAATTGTGAATGACGTAGGGATACAGTTTAAGAATTTCCATGCACTGAAAAACAAAATGCGGAAGAGGACAGAAAATGACGCTGAAATAGAAAAACACATTAAACATAAGCGAACAACAAAATGGAAAGACACTTTAGATCCCGCAACAGAACCTAGGCTTCTCGATAATGAAATTCCAAATGAAAAGGAAGTAATTAATGCCAAAACATAGATATTTCAAAATATGCCACCATTTATTGACATTGAAACTGCATTAAAATATGACCACCTATTTCGAAGCACATTATTCAACTACAATGCAGGTGATTGTCTTTTTGACACAATTCAAGTATTGTTGCATTTTCATTATGCGTCAATTGAATTACGTATAGGTACAATAGACTATTTAATATCATGCTTAAACAATGGAGACCCAACGGTAATATCGTCATATGAAAATGAATTGCATATTGATATGCTCTTCGATTTGCATGGAATATAGGATAAAAACATTTACTTGCATAGAATGTGGCTTTTTGCAAATGAGAATAGAAACCACGTTGAAATAGGTCTACGGGGCGATACATTATGTATCCATTGGCTATCTAAATGGCTAAACATTTCAATTTGTATATGGTCACTCACTCACAAAAGAAAATACCTTCACTTTAACAAAGAGTTGTTGATGCCACCATATTCGATACTATTTCACGATAGAAATCCAACTTGTGGCCATTACGAACCTTTGTTTACGTATGCGGTAATAAGCCCGGGACAGATTGTAGATATCCATACAAAGCTATCGCATACTTATAATGACCTAGTTGGGATTTGGAATGCCATAGCTTTTGAAATAGAAAGGTGTGGCTTTTTAAAAACACATGATTTTAGTAACGATTTGTGGAAACAACATGTTTAATGCAATTAGTCTTTTAACAAGAGAAAAATTTTAGCGCAATAGCTCTTTGCCGATATATGGCACAAACTCTGACTAATGCAATTCTAGGAAAAGATACATACACAAATAGATGCTTAGAGCTATGCAGGCCAAACCTTGATAATGCAACAGGAAATCAAGTTTTCGACCCACAAATATATCTTGCTTTAGTTGGACTACCATATGGAACAAGTGGAATCGAAAGTAGTGATTTATGTTTCTTATGGCTTTCACATATTTTGGAAGCGAAAATCCAAAAATGGTCAGCAACAACTAAAAAAATTGTTTATGTATACGAGCTTTTCCTACAACCAAGAAGAACATTCAATATCAAGTCATATGAAACAAATACAACACACATTCATTATGAACCGCTGAGCTATTTGCATACAACAACAGCAAATATTATGCATACGCCAATAGAAAATACGATAACTAACGAAATGCATTTCACCATAAACTATGGAAATGGCCCGACTAAGTTTAGGCAACATTCAACATTGCCATTTCCTAATGCAAGTGCAAATGTAAACGTTAGTAAAAGATTGCGGCATCATAAATCCTACATCAGAAGAACTAAAGCAAATGAACAAGAAATCCAACAAGAAAAGGAAATAGAAAATGCATTGGCCAATCAAATGCAACCTTCCATAACCAATGGAAATGGCATAAATGAGTGTAGTCAACAGACAACAATACCATTTTCTACGGTAAATGTGAATGCAAGTATTCATCTGAAATTACATCGGGTAAAAGCCCACATAAGAAAAATGAAAGGCCAGGAACATGCAATACAACAACAAAATAGGCAAACAGATAAAACAATTACACTATATCTCCATGCTATAGCAAATACACCAACATATGTCTATGCTCTTTGCGAATGTTTCCAGTTCAGGAAAAACGTAACCACAATTGCCAAGAATACTGTGAATGCCTTTGTGTCCATATCCACTGACGTATCAATAAAAAAAATTTAGATTAGGCGAAAAGATATGTAAGCAGTGCAATAATGCCATTCAACATCAGTTGTTGCCTAAATTTGTTGCTCCTTTCAACATAAGATGAAATGCAAAAATAACTTTAGTTCAAAGATTAAGTCTTTTAGAAGAAAGGCTTGTCACTTTGCGTATGCCATTTGCACAAATACGGCAACTTGGATACAAAAGACCACAATTTGGCCTTACCGGAACACTTATTAATGTGCTTGTTGACTTCAACCGAGCACAAGAAGCATGCAAAGAAAATAAATGAAACCAAAACAATAGCAATTCGATAAAAATAAAACTGGAATATGAAGCCCATATCTCGATAGGAAATGTTAGGCCTAACTATGTCATGCAAGCATTGACGAACTATGTAAATGTCCACTATATATTGACAACCATGTGGTTGTTAATAATGACTAGCAAAGTATCTTTGAAACACAAGTTGCAGAGACAGTAGATGACACTGTAAACGTAAACGAAATAGATTATAATCCTAATGACATTAAGGCCAAACCCATTTCGAGAAATCGTTGTACATGCTTACGAGAATGCTCATTCAATAAAAGACCTCTAGGAAAATGTTCTTGCAATTGCACCATCGAAGGGTTCAAACCCTTTTTTGAAGACAAATTTTGTGAAGAAATGAGTTTCCCTACTTTGTACTATGGAATGCATCGCGACGATGACATTAAAAAATTCCAATACCAACAAACAAAATGGGAACTACTTTGCATTGTAGAAATGATTTTTTTGCAACACACACTACCATTTTTTTCAAAGCAATCAAAGTTATCCTGTGACAAGTATTGAGCTGCGCATGGATATGCATACGCAAAGGTCAACTGCAAGACGGAAAAATATATGCGAAAGACCTTAGAAGCAAAACAGGGGTTTCCAACATACTGAAATCGTCTATAGGATTTACAAGTTTAAAAACCATTCGAACTTCGCTTGATTATTTAGCAAAGACAAGGAAAAACATATTTGCAATGATAAGACAACTAGGCGCACCAACTTTTTTATAACACTAACAAGTGCCGACCACCTGTGGACACCACTATGCAATGCGCTATATACTATAGCTATTAAAAGAAGAAGACATAGTGAAAACATTCAGGACGATAGCATTGATGCAATTATAAGGAAAAACCCAGTAATTTGTAGCCGTTACTTTAACCATAAGATCACTGCATTTAAAAAATTGATGCTCACCAATGATACTCTATTTGGAAAAGTCTTGGACTTTTTCTTCGTAACAGAATTTCAAAACCGTGGAAATGAGCATGTACATTTTATGCTCTGGATAAAAGATGCTCCTGTTTATGGCAAGAGTTCACACGAAGAAATACAAACCTTTATAGACAAATACATTTCTACAAATTCATCACTACTTGACGCCAATTTAAAGAAAATGCAAACCCATCACCATACTGAAACATGTACAAAGCCCGGAAACCCACACTGCAGATTTAATTTCCCGTTACCGCCTATGGACAAGACCACGATACTAGAACCTTTACAAAATGCAGATGCCATTACCAAAGGCATATCAAAACAATTTTTCCAAAGCCTGTAAACCAAAAAATATAAGCATTCCACAACGTTTACTGCATTTCTTGAAGAGCACAACTTGACTAGGCAAACATATCTTACACTATTACAATGTCTTCTCAGCCGTCCTATCATAATCTTGAAAAGACAGCCGCATGATATGTGGACAAATGCATTTGCTTGTAAAGTACCAAACATATGGTATGCAAACAGTGATGCACAGTTCATTTTAGACGCTTACTTAGGTGCAACTTACTGTACATCGTACATGACTAAACTAGACCGGAAATTAACAACTGCTTTTCACAAAATTCGTGAACAAGCATCACAGAATAATGAAAGTGAAATGCAGTTCATATGTCGTCTAGGGATTAGTTTACTTAATTTCCAACAAATGTCCACATGTCAAGCAAGTGCACATTGTTCTTTCACTTCCATTGCATTATGGATCTAGAAATACGATTTTTATAAACACATCTCCAATTACAAGTAGAACGTTCATTTTAAAGCCTCCTAAGTTGATAGCTAAAGAACATGACAACTCCGAAAATGTTTTATGTGCTTCCATTAGCGACAAATACAATGTGCGGCCTACATCATTAGACAACATCTGCTTAGCAGAATTTGCTGCCTGCTATATGAAAACATTAGGAAACATAAAACATCGTAAAAAAGCCAAAATCATATGGTATGTAAGATACAATAAACATGTCGACCCAGAAAACTACTACAGAGAAAAAATAATGTTGTTTATACCATTTCGTGGACCGGAAGAATCATTGAAGAACAACTTTGAAACATGGTGCTCAGCATTTACCACCTATCAACCATTGGTAAATGAAAATGAAAACCAATTCATTGCAAAAGTAGATCCTCAATGGGGAAACATCGACATTGCTGCTTACAACATTGAAAATGAACCGAACTTGACATTCGACTATGACAATGTAAATGAATCTAATGCAACTAGGCATTTTGAGGAATACGACATTGGAAATGATCTTGCATATGCCACCAAGAAAATAACAATTCATAATCAACCAAGCACCACATTTACCATAAGCAAAATTCCTTTCTTAATAGACACTGAAGAGTACTTTGCTTTACAACAACAATTAAACGAAGAGCAACAACTTATAGTAAAGGACATTGTCATTAGAAAATTGTTAGCTCCAAACGACCCATTCCACTTATTCTTGACAAGTGGTGCAGGCATAGGCAAAACATATACTACAAAAGTAATATACCAAGCCATCTGTCGCTTTTACAATAGACAATTAAATAGTGATCCTCTAAAAGTGAAAGGCATTACCGTAGCATATACTGGCAAAGCTGCGTACAACGTCAATGGTGCAACAACTCATTCTGTTTTCCAGTTACCTTATCGAATGTCACAGATGCTTCCATTAAGTGGAAATAGTTTAGATACCATGAGAAAGCGTTATAGCGAACTACAGATACTGCTAATTGACGAAGTTTCATTGATTGGAAGCCGTATGCTATTTAACATAGACAAACGTCTACGTGAAATTATGCATAAACCAACTACACCCTTTGGAAACGTAAATACTATTTTTCGGGGACTTATACCAAGCACAACCAATTCTTGATTCATGGTTATTCAAAAAACCAACCATGCATAATGAAACAATACAATATACATTTTGGTAAGACTATGTCAAGTGCTTTCAACTGGAACATGTAATGTGACAACAAAATAGCATGTTCATATCAATTCTTAACGTAAAAACTTGCACACAAACAAATGCAAATATTGAATATCTAAACCAACACTACTGAGACCCCGCCAATAGATCCATGTTTCCCATACTTATTCCACAAAAATGCAAGTCGTCAACCGCCACAATCAGAATATGCTTTTGCTTTTGCAGGAGAAATGTACACACTCACTGCAATTGACTATACAAAAACTAATGTCATTGACGATGACTTAGTAAGCACGAAAAAACCAATATTGCCCAAAACTATATTGGTTAAATAGGACATCCGAATAGAATTGATTGGCGGAAACTACAACATAAACGATGGCCTAGTGAATGGCACAGATGGATTGTTCAAAGCTTTTACAACTGGAACACCATCTTTACTATGGATAGAATTTAACAATACGGAGATTGGTAAACTCGAACGTATGAAAATGGAAAGCATGTACACAACAGGAATTAGCAAACACTTGACTCCTATAACTAGAATTGTAAAACAAATACGCATTAGTAAACAAACTATTACTCGGTACCAATTCCCGTACAAGTAGCTGTGCTGTTCCAGAACTATACATAGAGCCCAAGGGCTAACAATGGAAGCACTAGCTTTTGACCCTTACAAAGTAAATTACCATGGCCTTGTATACATAGCACTTTCACGCGTAAAAAATATTGAATCATTGTATCTTATACATAAACTAGAACAAAAGAACTTTGTACTGTCACCTAACATTCAAACTGAAATGCATAGGCTTTTATAGTCTTCCAAATGGACACCATTATACAATTTCGCACACACAAGCCCCAAACACGTGCGCATTTGCTCACTGAATACCAGAAGTTTAGCACTTCATATTCAACACATAACACATGACTTTGCAATAATGCAATCAGACGTAGTATGCTTACAAGAAACACAGACTGTGAAAATGCCAAATGATGCAACTCTATTGCAAATATTTGACGTTATTCCTACCATGACTATGCATGGTCTACTTACATGCTGCAAAAAAACTGAAATGCCACAACATTAAAAGATTTAGTACACCCCACATCGAAAGTAATACAATTGACATTTGTTATTTGAATACGTAGATACGAATAGAAAATATATATTTGAAACCATTAAGCCTAGTAAAAAACATTAGTAGCTTATTACAAGCAATTACATCTACTGTACCGACAAATATTCAACTGGTAGTAGTTGGTGACTTCAACATTGATATGCTGAAAAGAAAAAGCAGAAAACAAACTTTACAATGAAATGCAACAAAGCAAAACCTCTTCCTCGTATCGAGCATGACAACAATCGACAACAACACACAAATAGACCAATGTTGGAAAAATATGAACATTACAAAAACTACCATGAAATCAGCCATGCATATTGGATTGACCATAATGCACTTTTAATATCATTGCTCGTTCTATAGCCATGCAAAATACATCTTTGCCAAAACAATTGTAAATACAAAATACAGGGAAAATCTGCATTGGACAAGATACCTGTTATTAGTTGCATTTATACTTTGCATACAAGTAAAACCGTATTTTTTTTTCCATACCTATTATTTATTATAAAGCTTGTCATTGCACTTTTAATATCATTTTTGTTTTATAGCCATGCAAAATACATTTGCCAAAACAATTCTAAATACAAAATACAAGGGACAATCTGCATGGACAAGATACTTGTTATTACTTGCACTTATACTTTGCATACGAGTAAAACCGTAATTTGTTTTCCATACCTATTATTTATTATAAAGCTTCTGTCATTGCGGCTACCATGGTAGACATAACTCCTGCTGCCCAGGCAGATGTACCCTTGAAACCATCCGCAAAAAGGTATTTTGTTTATGCATTTCACTGTCAATTAGCATTATTGCAATGCACTTGTAATTGTATTTGGACCTCTAATAATGTATAGGAAGAGAAGTGAAAGGCCAACTCTTATATCTATTGATGATATAAACAACTACAAGTTCGGAGAAATTTTTGAAGGCGACGTCATGGCTACATATAAAACAGTTCTTGACAAACAATGAGGAAAAGAACTATTGCGAGTAGACTGACAGACGGATAGCAAAGGCGAACTGACTATAACTGTTAACATTATCGGGCCTCTCATTAGAAGTCATGAAGCTAAAATATAGATGCAAAAATCCATTCACATAACAAACTTTACCATAAGCCCAAAAAGTGAATATGACCACTTTGACTGTGACTTTATATTACTGGTCACTGAAACCACCACCATAGAATCTATTGATTCTATTTGCCCTCATCATATGTTTATTCCCAACTCAAATATCCATCAGCTATTGTCCATTGCCGAGCATTATGCAACTGCGACGATAGTTGCAATTTGTACAACATGCCAAAAAATAGGCAACCAGTATATCATTGACATTACAGACGGTAACTCGCCCAATGATAAAGCTCGGGTTAGCCTCACACTCTTTGCAACAACTATTTGACACGCTTCTCATTACAAAATAACTTATTTGAAATTTCCCTTCTTGGATGACGGTATATGTGTTCCACACACTTTACCGAGAATTCCATATAATTGAACAAAAATCCAAAGAAAAGAACCAACAATATACCTTTTTAAAAATCTAGCAAAGTGGGGCGACAATGGAGAAAAGACTTTGCAAAGCACCCAATCCACTTTTATAACCCCTGTGAAAGCAAAAAGATCTTTGCAACGCCTACAACTACTTCTCGATACAACAGTGCAGGTAGTAATAGCAAAACCATCCTTAACTCAGCCTTCTGCTTTTCTACTACTTTAATATTTGTAAAACTTACAAATAATTTACTATAATTGTATAGCAGTAGTCCTTATCGCCTTATCCGTTTTCATGTAAAAGAGCCAATGCCTATATGCGTTGCAAAAATGGCCCTGTCTAAATAAATTTGATTTCCTCTTTTTACAAATATTCATTGCATTTGCATACTTGTACTTTGTAATTTACACAATAATTTGGTTCCTTATGTCCCCAAACAGTTTGCATTGGAATTTACACTGAAACATATTTGCATCTATGAGTTCTCTACATTTACTACAACCTGTTTATTGCTACTGCATAGGTTGAAGGAACGTTGACTGTGGCAAAGGCGTACTCCAGCCCATTTGAGCCAATTTGCAAAAATTGCAATATGACCATTGATCGTCTACCACCAATGCATGCAGAAATAGCTATTGTAGTAACTGCGACCAGGAATGTTCATATGCATATTGCCACCGGCTTTTATGCACCATCAAGAGCGCAGACAAAACATCACTGCAATGCATAGCTAAGAACACAGTTCTAACTGAATTGATACCTTCTCTTACTGCTATAACATATGCGCAGTACATAGAAGACAAAGAACTTGTTATAGAACAGCTATCACGCCTAACAACACATGGCATCTTCATAGTAGACAAAAACAACATGATCAGACAAATGACACCAACTCCAGAAGAAACTATGTACCCTTCGACTGCTTTTAAATTCAGAGGAATATTGCCAAAAACACATATGGTGGCCTGATACTAATGCTTACTTTTATTTGCTACAGACATTCCAATGCAATTTCAATCACAAGAAAGTAGCCACGCATCTTCAAGCCATACACTATCAGCACCTGCATTTTAACGTAAACCACTTTCGTCATGCAACCTAAGACGTTGCAGATCTTCCATTTGAAATACAAGTGGACAACGATTTATAATGCTACTCCATTTTTTTGTCTACGCAGGCACACAGCTGCGGCTGCACCGCCTATGTTCTCTCCTATTCGCTTCTACAGCTGAGCCAAAATATTTTGGCATTTGATAGAAGCCTCATTACAATTGAAAATCTCTTTAACCCTGCCAGCAATTAACAGCCTGTCTGGAATTCCCGCCTGCTGACGGGCAAGGCTTGAAGAATCATACAATTTTTCAATGAAGAGGATAAATTCACGAACCTTGGCGGTTGTTTTGTCCCTAATCTCTTGTTTCTCTGGTAGCTCCTGATTTTTATTTTGTTTTAAGCCTTCAAAAAACATTAAACTGTATTTTTTAGAAATAAATTACTGTATTCTTTTCAACTTTCCATTTTTTTCAGTTTTCATATTTTAGATACGCCATATTATTTGATAAATCAGACTCCTTATTGTTCTGGTTTTCGCAGATTCTAGTTTTCTTCCACGTCTAATCTATTCACTGCTAGGAAGTTCAAGGAACCTTACAGTTCGGCCTGTTTCAATTGCTTTTGTATTTTTAGATGCCATTCCACGGGAAGAGGTTTCTCCAATCAATGATTCTATTCTTCATTTCCAGTTAGGCTTCACTGCAACATTCTTTGCAGGCCTTTTCCACGCTTGTCTGAATGTTCTCAGGTAAATACTTTGTAATTCCCCTTACCCATTTGTTGGCATTAAATACCAATTTTTGTTGATGACTGTAAACATTTACAAATATATGTAAATTGACACAGGCTGGCCTTTGTCATCGACTTTTTGTCTCTGGCAACCATTGTTGGTTTCATGGCTGATGTAGCTGTTATAGTATCTTTGCAGCAATTGAAATTTGTACTTGGGATCACACACTTTACTTGAGAAATGCACATGGTTTCTGTCATGGACTCAGTTTTCAAAAACCCCACAAGGTTCTTAGACTCATTTTACTTGAATTGTTAATTTCTGAAGAGGAAAACAAAAGCTTTTTAAACTAAATCCAATGCATTCCGTCTGCAGTGGACATGGCAATTTGCTCTAATGGCAATGTTTTTCCTTCTTTTGTTGCTCATGGCATATTACATTGTAAGTTTATTATCCTAGCTTACCTTCCTTGACATTGACATCCCCATGTATTTGTATACATTTTATTCAGTTCCAGCTAAATGTAGATGTTTTCATTCTTATATTTGTAGATGCTAGTAGATACTTACATATAATTTATTTGGCAGAGTCAGAAGAAAACCAAGGACTTATGGATTTCAGCAGCTGCTCCATTCACCTCAGCGATTGTAGCTATTGCCTTCGGCTACATTACCATTGTGAGGAATCTGCATCCAACTTTGGAAACTTGTATTGTTTTACCCCTGCAATTTCCTTACTGTCTGAAATACCATCTAGCAATATGCATATATCTCTTATTTGTACTACTTCTCCTTCCATGTAAATTGCATTTCTCACTTTTGTAAAGAATCTAATGCATTATGTGTATCCATTACCTCAAACAGATTGGTTGCTTGAAGAAAGAACTGCATCCACCTTCATCAAACATGTTACATTTTGATAGTTGTTATTTGGCATTGGCACTCAAAGCTGGCCTTGTCAGTGGACTGATTGCACTCACGGTAAAAATAATCCTAAACTGTTCAAGAAAACTTTATTTGTCATATGGAATGTAAAATATATGAAATCTTTCTTTGCTGTCATAGGAAGGAATTACAGTGGCAAGAACTTTTGCTTCAATTAAGGACTACCAGGTTGATGGAAATAAGGAAATGATGGCCATCACATTTATGAACATGGCAGGGTCTTGCACATCCTGCTATGTCACATCTGGTGTATATTTACATATATAGTTAAATTCAATACAATTCAGTCATTAGCTTATTCCCCAAGCTTGCAATGTGCTGATCAAATTTTGGATGTTTGATTCAACTTAATTGAAGTAGCGAAACTGCTATTGCAGGGTATTTCTCTCGTTCCGCTTTAAATTTCAATGCTAGATGCAAAGCTACAGTATGAAATATTCTTATCGCTATAACGGTCATCATGACTCTTCTGCTTATAACTCTTCTCTTCTACCACACATCTGTGGTGGTGTTATCATCCATCACAGTTGCAGCAGTTGTCAACCGTATTGAATTCAGTGCAGCCTGCTTGATATGAAAAGTGGATAAGATGAAATTTCGTGCATATATGGGTGCTTTTCTGAAAGGCATTTTCATCTCTGTTCAAATACGCCTTCTCATAGCGGTATGTTCAAGTTCCACTCATCTACAAATCTTACCCTCATGAAAACTCTGTTTTATTAAATTAAACATTTAGGGTTTAAGGTTTACACAATACTTTGAAAATATGCAGGTGAGCATTTATGTGATTAAAAAATTGGTACATGTTACAAGGCCATACATTGTCCTACTTGGCAAAATTCCTAAAACTGGTTTATATACAAACATGGAGCAATAGAAAGAAGCACTGACAATGTCAAGGTTTCTTATTCTTAGCATTGAATCACCATTTTACTTTCCATGCACCCTGCTTTATATGGAAAATGAATAAGATGAATTCTCTTGCATGTATGGGTGCTTTTGTCGGAGTCATATTCATTTCTGTTCAAATAGGCCTTCTCATAACGGTGAAAATGTGCAGGTCGACATCTCTGTGATACCAAAATAGCTACATGTTAGAAGACCACACATTGTCCTACTTACCAATATTCATCCAACTGCTTTAAATAGAAACATAAAGCAATACAAAGAAGCACTGACAGTGGGGGAGAGACTTTGGCCTTACCAATTTCTATGTGTTGAGTAAGGATTTCCCTTTGCAAATCTTCATGTTATCATCACTATACGATGTATAATGTTTTCGTAAGAACATGAGATAAAATCAATGGATAGGTAACGGTGTTCAAAGCATAGTGATATGGCGTGGATGTATGAGCCGTTATTTTGATCCACCTATTATTTATTATTATTACCAGATCTGATGGCCATTGCACATAACTTTTGCAATTTGATGTACAGGTTTAAAATATAGATTTTAAAAATTACACTTGCAGAATAAAGTAGGCAAATTTTTTAGAGTAATGCTTTCTTTTCACGAACAAGAAGCGCCTTCATTTTCTTAATCTGCACCTACGAAATCTGGACTTTCTGTCATGGTGTTTTCTTATGAATATCTTCTCTAAATTACCAATGATCATTCCATTTTCCTTTTACAATACATTGTACTTGATTTGCATTTCGAAATACATTTTGATTGCATCATAAAACTGTTACTGTGTTCAATGTAATTACACAACTGTAGTGCTTGTCCACAAGTTGCTTTATGATTTATTTTTCCTCTTAATCACATGTACCAATAAACTTTATCTATTGACAACATGAAAAGCATACCATCAAACTTTAAATGTGGAAAAGCCAAGTGAAAAGATTAGCAATTCAGTAAACTAAAATCTATTTGATAATTAAACTCGATTTAGAGAAAAAAGTATAGCAACAATATGCAAATGGAAAAGTTTAGTTTACAAAGTATAATATTAACTAAAATTTAAGCTATAAAAGTATGAGTTCATTTACCAAAAGAATTTCAAGTAACAAATTGTATTTAACTTATCAATTGTATAACATCTACTAAATTTAAGCTAGCACCTTTCCCATGCACCACCATGCCACTCTATTCCAACAAATCCACTGCTAATTATATTTAAGTAAAACACAACAATGAAGCAAATATAAGACTTTGATCCTATAAAAATTATAGAAATACTTGAACTAATTGGAGGTCTTAAAGATAACATAATTGCCATAGCATGGAATAATATTAAAATCTTAACTATCGTAATTTGAGCTATAAAAAGTATGAGTTCATTTACCAAAAGAATTTCAAGTAACAAATTGTATTTAACTTATCAATTGTATAACATCTACTAAATTTAAGGTTAACACCTTTCCCATGCACCACCATGCCACTCTATTCCAACAAATCCACTATAGTGTAAACACTAATTATATTTAAGTAAAACACAACAATGAAGCGAATATAAGACTTTGATCCTATAAAAATTATAGAAATACTTGAACTAATTAGAGGTCTTAAAGATAACGTAATTTCCATAGCATGGAATAATATTAAAATATTTGTTTTGGGTTTACATCATCTTCCTCAATGAATACAAAAAAAGTAGGCTTCTCCAACTTTGGGGCGAAGCTCTTCCCCTTTCATTGAAACTTCACCATCTCGGCACGTGCCGACCTCCATGAAGTCATCAATACTTAGCAATTTCTTTAAAATTCTCTCCCCACGGCTTTCCGTTGCATTTAACTTTTAAAATACCCTCTTCGACACATGGCGACGTGGAAAATAAAGCACACCAACAATGACATTGGCATCACAAAACTTAGGGATGTTGGAAAAGGTGGCTAGAAAATTTATTCGAGGCGGGTAGGACACGTGGCACTCGGCACAATCTTTAAGCCTCGTCCCAGAAACTTTGATTGTGATAGCGCCGCATTGACATGTGGTACTCAACGTAGGGTCCCACTACGTAGTCATTTTTGGGGTTCCTTCCGCGGGCCTTTTGAATTTTCAACTGGCCATTTGATGATGTGGAGCCTTCCACAAACTTTACCATCGACTCCAAGCCCGCCCCTTGAATACGTGCAAGCTCATGCAACACTCTCAACTGGCCCAAAATTCTCCCTATAAATTGTGTTGTATCCACACGTGGCGGCTTCGCTAGAGCCCAACAATTAGTTATTTTTAAAGGACATGTGCCTCGTAAACTCTAGAACCTTATGACCCCGCTAGAGACACGTGCATGCCTCGCCAAACCTGAAGCTTTTTTCCATGAATCATCATTTGAACCTGTGCCGCTACGACACATGTCGTCCTCCCATAAGTTTCTATACATAACCAATTTTTCAATTTTAATGACATTCACCACGCGGAATACTTAGGCATGCGTAAAAGGTGGTTGGAAAATTTATTCAGATAGGTACGACACATGGCACTCTGGTGTGCTCTTTAAGACTCGTCCCAGAAACTTTGATTGTGGTAGCACCGCATTGACATGTGATAGTCACCGCATGCTCTCACTACGTAATCATTTTTGTAGTTCCTTTCGTGGGCCTTTTGACTTTTCAACTAGCCCTTATGCCACGTAGAGCCTTCCGTAAACCATTTGCCATACGACTCGTAATGGGCCCCTTGAACATGTAGCAAGCTCGCACGCAACACTCTCAACTCGACCCAAAACTTCTCCCTAGAAATTATGCGTATCTAAAAACAATTCAATATAGAAAAGCAATGGAAGGAAAAAGAAACAAGTAAACCTTTTGCAATCAAGTGTAGATGAAATTAGATTTGCCTCTCATTCAACCGAAAAAATCAAAAAATAGCTACGAATCAAGTCCAAATGTCACTAAAATACAAAGTAAGAAACTTTTTCAAACAAATGCAAACTCGAATTAGATCCGCCTCTCATCCAACCCAAAAAAATCAAGACAAGTAGGCATTAAGTCAAATTTTCAAAAAAAAAAAAAAGTCAAATTTTCAAGCAAATTTTTTTTTTTGCCTCCCATTTCTCTACTCGTCGTAAAACTAAACAAAGATCAAGCCTAGCACAACAACATTATTAAAACTTACCTCCTCCACTTTAGTAAGATTGAGTTGCAGAGTAGAGTTGATCCATGCTAGAATCTCATTCCTGCTCACAAAATAGGCAATTTCCATCATCCCTATGTTTGTTGATGTCTCCATCTTCAATACCCACTTACCACAAAGCAAGTTTGAATGTAATGAGCTTTAATGTTATGTATATTTTAACTTTTTGTGATTTGTATTCCATTTCTTGTATAGAAGAGTTTTGTTTAGAATGGCCATGAAAGTCTTGGTTTTCTGTTACTATGTAGATCAAATGTATTGGACCAAGTGTCTTGCTTCCAACATAAGAGCTTCTAGAGTTTTCAGGATTTAGTAATGTAGTTATAGTCGGGACTAGGCATCACTCTCTACTTAGGTGTCCCATGAGAGAGATGGATAGGGAGGCCTCGCCATCCGGATCTTCAACGTGGAAGAATGAAAATGGAATAACAATTTAGCCACTCAACAGAACATTTGCTTTCTAGATGCATGATTATTGACCTTAACAATTCATTGGGCAAGGAGTCTCGAATGATGAAAAAGACTCTCTGTTCTGAACCTTGACTACTTTTTCACTTTATGAATCCAGCGTGGGAACAAAGAAATTTGCATGAGCACTTAGGAAAATGAAACCTAATCTAAGACAACAACAACAATGTGCAGAGCACTTGAAGGAATTAGAAACCTTATACTAATATATACAAAGGAAAGGAATTTCCCCTTAGTAGTAATAGTTGAGGTAGATTCCATTGAATGGAATTTGCAAGTCTTCTCCATATAATTTAGCCAACTGGAAAGCATTACTGCTTCTACATGCACTAACCAACTAAGGACCACTCCACAACGCATCAAATTTTGAATGTTTACCTCACTTCACACGGTCAACATCCCATTTTAGCAGCAGACCTCCTTCCTGTAATCTCCGAGCTTTAGCTTTCTTGTCAAACCTCCTCTTGATTAATAAAATGAAGTAGCCCGGCAACGACATTTTAGTCTACCAAAAAAACTTAGGCTTCCGTGAGCCTTTTCACATTTCAACTAGCCCTTACGCCACGTGGAGCCTTCCGCAAAATTCTTCCATACTGACTCTGTAGTGGACCCTTCAACCACATACTCTACAACCTTATGACCCCGCTAAAGACACGTGTACGTCTTGCGCAAATCTCAAGCTTTTCCCCCTAAATTATCCTCTCAACTCGAGTGCCACTACGACACGTGGTGCCCTCCGGAAGTTTCCATACGTAAGCAATTTTTTCAATTTTAATGAAATTCAGTCAGACGGAAAACTTAGGCACGCTAGAAAAGGTGGCTGCAAAATTTATTCAGGCAGGTAGAACATGTAGCACTTTGGCGTAATCTTTAACACTCATCCTAAAACTTTGATTCCAATAGCGCCGCATTAACACATTTTTCAATTTGTTTCACCGACTCGCCTGTTTGGCCCAAGCTAATCCCAGAGTTGTGAGGTCATTTAAACCATTTAGCTTGAGTCGGATACTGACCCATTTAGACCATTTAGGATGAGTTAGTCTCGAGATCATCCAACCCATTTGAGTGACTTGGTCCCAGAATCCTTTAACTCGTTTAAGGCGCGCGTTGACCCCAAACCGTTCTTGAACACCGCCTCGACAAATTATCTACATTTTTCACATTTTAGCCAACTCTGTAGTTCTTCTTCTTGCGGGAGTGTGAGGCAAAAGCAAAATGACCGTTGAACTTTGTTTTGACTGAAATCTCCGTTTGTGAACTCCGCCTTTGTTTTATGACTTTCTGAATCCTACCTTGAAACTAAACAACTTTTGGCTCATTCTTCTAAAAATGATTCTAGATTTTATATAGACTTGGCAACTCCCACAGATACTGAAAACTTTGGCTAAGACATGATTGAAGATCTGTTTAGACAATGTTTTGTGGAGATAGACCATACTTCCTTGCTCTCGTGACCTATTCCTACCTCATCCTTTTAACATTTCACAAGATGTTTATATTTTTAAAAACAATTTTTTTTGATACAAGATCTTTAAGGTTTCCACAGTCCATAAGAATGATATAAAATATTTTTCAAAAATCCAATGATAAACTTTTTGGAAACCCAATGGTTAGCTTTCTCGAAAGCCCATTGTCAATTTTATAAATAAAAATAGTTTACATTATATAATAGATAACACATATTATAAAAGCGTCTAATGCACTCATTTAATCGCATCTACGAAACCCGACTTTCACCTTACATTCTCAAGTAAAAATCACTTAAAAAACATACTAAACACTTATAAAATTCCCTATAGTAAAAAAAAACATTAGGAATAGCCCCACATTGGTTTGAAGCACTCCAAACCATGTTTAACATTTAAGATTAGAAATTCCAAAATCAAGATCACTCAAAACCAAATAAAGAACAAGAAATCCAAATCATTACAAAGCATTATCAACTGATCAAATTATCAAATATAGTCACATCCATTCAATATTATATCACATCTCTAGGTGGAGAACGACATATGGTTTGAGGCCTATTTAAAGTACTAACAATGTATTAAATGTATGAATTTCATAGTAACCCAATCATTAACCTTTTTGTATGGATTCTACCCTATGTAAGGTTTTTTTATTATAAAGGGTTCCACTCATTGTTGAGACCTATTATTTCAAAACATAACATATATGACCAAAAGAACCATTTCATTTATATGTACACTACATTTTGGAGTAGAAGAAATAGCATTTTAAATGCTTCTTAGCTAGTTTATATTTCTATCACACCCAAATCAATATGTAAACTAGATAAAGAGCTAAGTCAAGTCATTTTATCATGTCTTATTATATGTTTGAGATGCTCTTTAATTGATATATGTTTTTTGATCTATGTGTATCTTCAAATCTGAATGTTAATGCTTCAGAATGATCTTGTTATACATCTTAATCTAACCCTCACGTATAGTTACATAAATAAAAAAACCCTCACCATTTATCTTTCATTTCTTATTTTTTTCATTAATATCATTTTTGAACCCACTTATTTAGTTATCCAAAATTTGCCCCATCTCATTAATATCATTTTTGGGCACTCAGACCAATCAGGGCGTGACACGTGTCACAAGGGGAGGCGCATGAAAATTTTGCTAAGTGTTTGAGAAGGGCAAATTTTTGAATTTTGGCCCGCGGCCAATAGGAACTCGACACGTGTCGAGGGAGGCTCACGGGCGTCGGGGGCGAAATGGAAATTTTTGCTAAGTTTTTGTAAAAGTTTCAAAGGCCAAAATCGTCCGCATAGCTCGCGTCCAATGGCAGTGAGCCACGTGTCTTCATGGATCAAAGCGGCAGAGGAGAGGGTGGAAATTTCGACTAAGTGTTTTTGGCCGAGTTTTTAAAAGGGGCGAGTTGGAGGGTTGCCCGAGCAACCAGGAGGAGGAGGACACGTGTCCTAAGGAGAAGGGGAGTGCGGAGCTCGGGGAGGATTTAGAAAATTTAGCAAAGGCTTCGCCCAAAAAATTAAAAGCCAAAGGATGACCCCGTGCCCCTGTCAACGAACCAAATGATGCCACGTGTCCCAAGTGCCGGGGGCGTGGGGAAAAAATGAATTTTTTTCCAAAGTATGAAAAGTCAAAATTTTCAAAGGAAAACCCGCGGAAAGGGAAGGAGAGAGTGCATGCACCAATCACTTTGAAATGTGGCATCGACTTGCGGAGTGTGGAGAATTTTTGAAAATTTTTCCAAAGACAAAAAAGAGGTAAAATTTGAAAATTTTTCCCGCCGATCCGTTTTTGGGCCGTTTTTGCCCTAAATCTTCAAACAATCATATATTTTGATCCAGAGCTCGAATTTTCGCGTTCTTTATATAATTGGAAAGCTGTTGAAATTATCTACATGATTCCATGGTAAATTTTGAATTTTGGTTCAGTTTGGAGAGAGAAAATTCAAAAATAGTTTAAATACGTGCCCATGGCCGAAATGACATTTCAACAACCAAATTTAATACTGAGAATGGGTCGCATTCTTCTCAATATGGTAAAAAATGACAGGGTATGGGTTTGTAAGGTCCTCCATGCTGTTTTAATGCATTTTCCATCAATGAGGAATGGGCTCCCATGCTTTTACGTTTTCTCTCTCCTGGGCTCGACCCATGCACTATAAAAGCGATTTGGCTCATTTCTTGAGGTTGAACACTTTTGGCATGGAAAACTTCTTCACACCTCCAAAGAAGTGAATGATGTAAGAATAAAGCCTTTTTACAGATTGTAACAGGTTTATACCTCTTTAATGGTGGAATGCAAGAGATTTTTACATGGAATTTGATCTGGCTAAACTGTGAATGCTTTGATCCTCTGTTTGTATTTTTTACTTCATTTTAAGACCTCTAATTACATCTATCAGCTTGTGTATGTTTTCCCTTGTTGCATTTCATGAATTTGTGTCTATTTACATGGCAAAAATGTTTCACCACTCCTTTTGGTGCATCACCATCTTTAGTTTAGTTTCATTTTTGCATTTTTATCCCTGTCTCCTTGCAATCTAGGGTAGAATTAGGATTAGAACCTCTGTAGTTGTGCAAAATATAGATCTAAATCAGAGGAGTTTGAGGAACCAACCTCTAATCTGGAGATTCCTCTCTCATTTTCACAAGTCCCACACTTGGAGAGAGGTTTCCATGTTGTGCAATCACACTGGATGCCTAAAACATCATTTAGAACCTTGATTTGCATCCAGGGGTGCTGCTGATTTGCAACAACAGTTTTGGCACGCCGGTGGGACCTTAGAGGTCTCATTTTTATTGCAGCAAAGTTGATGTGCATCTGCTACAATTTTCTTGCTTGAAAAGAGCTATAATTTGCATATCTGGCGACTCCAAAGGGAAGAATCAACTGGTTTTAGCAGTGCAGGCCTGAAAACTCATGAGAAGAATCACCACAAGGTCAAGAGTTGGAGAAGAAGAAGTGCTGTTTGAATACCTGCAATTATCTCCAAGAAGAAGGCAAAGAGGAAGAAGGATTCAAAGGTCTCCATCTCCACCAAACAGAACTCTCTCAACTCCTCCACTTGGTAGGCCTTTCATTCAGTCAACAAGGGTTTTAAGACCAATTAGAATGGCACAAAACAACCCCTATGTCAACTTCACAGGAAGCAGCCCACTTGCCCTCAATGCACAACATCCAATTCCTATTGCAGCCTTGAAGAACATTCCGTACTTCACTGGAGAAAATCAGACTACTCCAGGTGATCATGTTAAAGATATTGCTAACCTTTGTGTAATTCATGAAATCAATGAGATGCAAGTGGCTGTCAAGTTACTGGCATCTTCATTCAAGGGTAAAGCATTGCAATGGTTTAGGAGCCTTGGAGCTGGTTCTATCACAAATTGGAATCAACTGTGTATAGCACTTCATGAGCAATTTGGAGAAAAGGGAGACAACTTGTCTCTTTTGGAGCAGCTGACAACCATCAAGAGAGCTCCCAATGAGCAGCTGACCGATTTCAACTTCAGATTTCAAAAGACTTGGGAGAGAATTCCAGTGGCAGTCAGGCCAACAGCAGAAGGTGCTTTTCTCTACTATCTCAAAGCTCTAAATTATGATATTTCTATGTTGATTCAGTCCATGGGAGGCATAACTATCCCTATGGCTTATAGCATTGCCATTAGGGCTGAAAATTGTTTGATCCAAGCTGGCAAACTAGCCCCTAGACCTCCCATGCCATTTTTTCCAAGTTTAGAGAGTCCAAATACCAATCAAGCACCTAATTTGGCTCCTTCTCCCACTCCCAGAAATCGGAGTTCAAATGAAGCTTCTACCTCATCTCCAAGTGCCCCAAATGAGCTTCAAGAAGTCATGAAGCAATTGCAAAATCTAGGCAATGAGCTGGTTACTCTCAAAAGGCAGCAGGCCCAAGGATTTAGACCTTCTTACCAGCCCCAAGCTCAGCCTAACAGGTAGCCATACCAACCACAAAGGCCTCCTAATCCAGTTGCAAATATAAATCAAACAAGGCCTCCTGCCAATAGACCATTTCAGCCCTATAATCCAAATGCCATATCTGCCTCTAAGGCATTGGTGCCAACACAAAACAACATTGCCCAGGAGTATGATTGGTGTTTTCCATGCAATGAACCTCATAACCAATCCATGTGCTTCGATGGTGCTTTGAATCAAGCATTAATGGTGACAACTACGGTGTGGAGGGTGAGGGCGTCGAGGAAACAACCAACAACAAGAAACATTCCAACAACAATCAGCCCCAAATGACACCACGTTGGTAAATTGGCAAGCAGAGGATTTTTGCGGCATGAATCAGGCAAGTTTCTCAAGGTGTTGTAGCCAACACAAGGTCAAAAAGAAGAAACTTAGGGGAAGAGCAGCCATTAGCTCCAACCAATCCACAACCTTCCATGGCCCCACAAATGGTTGGCAAGCAAAATCCAATTGTAAATGCACAAGGGCAGCCAAGAACAGCTCCTAGGCCAACTCAAATACCAGTTGTTGCTGCCCACGTGCAAGGAGTGAATATGCAAACCAAGGGACAACAAAGAGATCCTTCATCACCATTCAGTATCATTGATCAGATGAAGAAGACAAATGTTAATATATCAATGTGGGAATCCCTGTCTATCCCAGGCCAAAGAGATTTGCTACAAGCTGCCATGAAGGACTGGCCAACTTCGAATCAGCAAGTTCAGATGCAAGAGAAAGTGCTCACAAATGCTGCCCAGCCTGAGGGGAATCATGGAGGACAGCAAGGTAAAATGTTGAAGCCCCCTCCTTTCTATGTTTCATTAATCATTGGAAATCAGCTAGTGCACAATTGCATGATAGATTCCGGGGCAAGTAGCTCAGTGATGCCTAAACAAATAGCTGATCAGCTAGGGCTCCAGTATGAAACCATATCCAAAGGGGTAGTGCAGTTGGATGGGACAGCAGTAACAATAGTTGGAGTGATTAGAAACTTGAGTCTTACCTTGCATGCATGTCCAAATGTTGTTGTTTTACAAGATGTATCAGTCATAGACCTTCCACCACTCTTTGCCCTATGCTTGTCAAGGGACTTCACAGCCAAGATTGGAGGATATTTGTCTGCTGATTGGTCACACATGTTGTTCAGAACGAGGTATGGAACTAAGGCTACAATTAGGTCTGAACCTATTGCAAACTTCCACATTGAGCCTTACACTCCAAGTCAGATTAATGCCAATTGCTCAGCATTTGATCAAGAAGATCACCCAAGCACTGATGAAGCTGACACCAAGGTTAGAAGCATCCTGGATCTAACTCTTGATGAATGGGCAAACAAGGTACATGCATTTGATCCTTATCAAGAAGTGGAAGAATCTGAGCTAGGGGTCTATTGCATACACGAAGAAAATCAGCCTATTCCTAGCATCACCAAGCCAAACCATGAAGATGACAATGAGGTATGGCAGCTGTTTTTTGATGGATCAAGGAGTAGACAAGGTGCAGGAGGTGGAGCCATGCTTGTTTCACCTCAAGGAGTAAAGTACTATTCAGCTTTTAGATTTCAGTTTGCATGCTCCAATAACACTGCTGAATATGAAGCCTTGGTGCAAGGGATGCATTGGGCAATCAAGAAGAAAATAAAGAACTTGCAAGTCTTTGGTGACAGTGAATTGATTGTAAATCAGGTCAAGGGACAACATGCTGCCAAGAATGATCTACTCAAGTGCTACAAGAACAGGGTGTGGGACCTCATGGAAGATTTTGAGGGTTTTGGCATCAAATCCATTCCTAGGAAAGAGAATCAAGCTGGCTTGACAAAGGCTTGCGGCAGTAAAGCAGTAGGGACAGCCTTTGACATTGTAGAAATCATTCAACAAGACAAGGTACAGCCAAACATCCACGTGATTGTGAAGCCTTCAAAGTGCCGGATAACAATGTCGGTTGGAAAGTGTTCGAAAATGACCAGCAAATCATCCATTTCTTGTAAGAAGATGCTGAGTTCTCAACTAAGAATCAAGGAAAATTGGAACAGCAGTATGGTGACCAAGTGGTACAGCTGAGAACTAACAAGCTGCCCAAGGGACTTATCACTTTGGAGTCCATTTTCAGTCCCAATGATCAGTTTAGAAAGGAGAAAGCAAACATTCAGGTCAAGAGAGAGGATTCAGTATCCATCTTGGTAGAAGAGAACAAGCCATTGCAAATTGGAAAGATGACAACTGAGCAAGAAAGGTATGAGTTCATGTAGCTATGTCAAGAATTCCCAGATGTGTTTGCTTGGAGCTACGAAGATTTGAAAGGTTTCAATCCCAACTTAGCTCAGCATACCATTGAATTGGATCCAAATACTAAGCCTGTCAGGCAGAAACAAAGACCAGTCAATCCACACATGGAGCCTCTCATGAGGAAAGAATTGGACAAGCTGATTGAGTCAAGAATCATATTCCCAATCAAGCATTCTAGTTGGGTTGCCAACTTGGTTCCAGTCAGAAAGAAGAGTGGGGAGATCAGATTGTGTGTTGACTTCAGAGACTTGAATAGAGCCTCTCTCAAGGACCATTACCCACTCCCTTCCATGGAGCAAATCTTGCAAGTTGTGGCTGGCTCCAAGAGGTTTTCACTACTTGATGGCTACTCAGGCTACAATCAGATTATGGTGAAGGAAGAAGACCAGTTCAAGACAGCCTTCACAACCAAATGGGGAACTTTTGCATACAGGAAAATGCCATTTGGGCTGTCCAATGCTGGTGCTACCTTCCAAAGGGCAATGGACATGGCGTTCAAAGGTTTGATTAACAACGTGGTGCTGATTTACCTTGATGATATCACTGTTTTTTCCAAAAATGTAGCAGACCACCTCTCTCATTTGAGGCAAGTCTTCACAAGGTGCAGGAGATTTGGAGTGTCTTTAAATCCTAGAAAGTGTATCTTTCTTGCACATGAAGGAAAGCTCCTTGGCCATATTGTCTCCAAAGAAGGATTAGCAATTGATCCAGAGAGGGTTGAAGCCATAAGAGCACTACCATTGCCAAGCCACAAGAAGGCCCTTGAGTTTCTTGGGGAGGATAAACTTTGTTTGGAGGTTTGTCTCAAATTTTGCAGCCCTTGTCGGACCCATCACCAAAATGTTAAAGAAGAGTATGGCTTTCAAGTGGACGGCGAAGCAAGGAGAGTTTTGAAGCAATCAAAGAAGCCATCTCTCAAGCACCAACTCTCATCAACCCGAACTTCTCCAAGGATTTCATCCTCTATGCATTTGGAGGTAATGACACTATTTCTACCATTTTGGTACAACTGAGAACAAGGATAATGATGAGCAGCGAATTGCCTTCTTCAACCCTGTGAGCCTAGATGACTATGGGTGAAGTAATCTTTTATTGAGAAGCATGTACTTGTAGTAATCGAAGCTTGAAGAAATTCAAGCATTTAGTCTCAAATAACAAGGTCCAAATTGTTGGTCTCTCATGTTGGGGTTAAAGAATTTCTCCTCAACAAGGATTTGAATGAGAAAAGGGCGAGTTGGATCACCCGTGTCATGGAGTATGACATTGAAATCAAGATCACCAAGTGGTAAGAGGGAAAGGATTGTGTGAGCAGCTGGTTTTGGGGAAGCAAAAAGAAGTATGCAATGACGAAGAGGCTGTTTTGTGATTCAAGGCAGCCATGAGCCAAGTGGCACTCAAGAAGAAAACAATGCTTGCCCCCACCCCTTGCTGGACCCAAGGTATAATGCACTTCCTAAGCACAGGCCTATGCCCTCAGGAGATGAACAAGACCCAAAGAAGACACTTGATTGCAGGCTGTCCCATATGCCATTGTTGATGGAGTTTTGTTCAAGAAAGATGTGAATGGAGTCTTTCTTGAGATGCATTAACACAAATCGATTCATAGGGTGTTGGAAGAGTTCCATGGTGGACTAGTGGTGGTCATTTTGCACCAAGAGTGAGAGCTCTAAAAATCATGAAGGCTGGTTATTATTGGCCTAAAATTTTCAAAGTGATTGCTATGCATGGATCAAGAGGTGTAAGAATTGTGCATTCTTCACGGGGGAAAGAGAGACTTGTTGCCCTTCCATTGCATCCAATCTCGGTTGACCAGCCATTCATGCAATGGGGTTTGGACTTCATTGGAGTCATTAATCCCAATTCGAGTCAAGGGCACAAATGGATTTTGACAGCCACGAACTACTTCACCAAGTGGATTGAAGCAGTAGCACTCAAAGAAGCAAATGAGTCCAACATCTTAGACTTTTATGAGGGGATAACAACCAGATTTGGTATACCTACTACAATAATCTCAGATAATGCATTGGCATTCATTGGATCCAAGGTGACTGAGTGGGCTGTCAAGAACGGGATCTACCTAAGCACTTCATCAAACTATTACCCTCAAGGTAATGGCCATGCCGAGTCTACAAACAAGAACTTGTTGAGGATCATTAGGAGGACTCTTGATGAGAATCAGAGATCTTGGCATACCAAACTGAAATCAGCATTATGGGCTGATAGGATAACTCCCAAGAGATCCACAGGTAACTCTCCATTCAAGCTTGTCTATGGAAGAGAAGCAATCTTGCCCATGTCACTTGAGTTGCCAACATTGGAACTCATGAAGCAGTTAGAATTGCTAGAGTTTGAGCCCATGGAGGTGAGATATGCAGAGTTGATGGAGTGCGGGAGGTCGAGATCGAGGCATCCCAAGCAATGGAAAAGGATCAAGCTTTGATCAAGAAGACCTTTGATAAGAAGGCCAAGGATAGATCTTTCCAAGTTGGAGATCTAGTGTTGAAGTGGGATGCGAGATAGAGCAAAACCGGGAAGGCATTCAAAATTTGATGCCATTTGGAGTGGCCCATACATGGTCACGAAGTGCAAAAACAACAATGATTTCAATTGGCCTCATTGGATGGTGAAGAAGCGCAGATTCGAGTCAATGGAATCTATCTCAAGCGTTGCTTCTAGAGGGAAATTCACCACCTTGTAAATATTAGATTAAATTTTCATTCCTCCAAGTGCTTTGCACATTGTTTTGCTATAGGTTAGTTTTTTGCTTTCCCTAAGTGCTTTGGCACAACTTTGCGTCCTGGAGATGTTTTGCAGTCCTTGCTTCCATCAGGTGATATTCCATCTTCCTCCTTGCAACATTCTAAGTCAGTTGGGGTTCTAAGCAGAAATTTTTTTGACTCCATGCCCAATGGACTGCCTAAGGCAACTGGTACTTTCATCTAGCAGGCAGATGACCCCTCTGAGTCGCCAAAATTGTTATCCAAAATGTGCCCCAACTCATTTCTTGTGGCTAACTCCTTGTGTTCTTGCCTCTCTTGTGCCTTAGTCTACATTTTTTTGATTTTCAGGCACTCAAGGCTTTCTGGAAATGGCACCATCAGATAGAGCTCTCTCTCAGCTTTCCAGAAAGGTAAAGTTTGCCTCCTAACTCCTTATATTTTTCAAGTTATGGCTCGGCGGAGTTTTTGTGGGAAATTTTCCCATTGGAGGCCCGCAGCCAATAGGAAGCTGCCACGTGGCAAGGGAGTTCGGAGGTCGGAGGTGAACTTGGAAAATTTTCCAAGTTTTGGTCGAAGGTTCAAATGGAAAATTTTGCCGCGGGGCCCGCGGACCAATCAGGGCGTGACACGTGTCACAAGGGGAGGCACATGAAAATTTTGCTAAGTGTTTGAGAAGGGAAATTTTTGAATTTTGGCCCGCGGCCAATAGGAACTCGACACGTGTCGAGGGAGGCTCGCGGGCGTCGGGGGCGAAATGGAAATTTTTGCTAAGTTTTTGTAAAAGTTTCAAAGGCCAAAATCGGCCCGCATAGCCCGCGTCCAATGGCAGTGAGCCACGTGTCTTCATGGATCAAAGTGGCGGAGGAGAGGGTGGAAATTTCGACTAAGTGTTTTTTGGCCGAGTTTTTAAAAGGGGCGAGTTGGAGGGTTGGCCCGAGCCAACCGGAGGAGGACACGTGTCCTAAGGAGAAGGGGAGTGTGGAGCTCGGGGAGGATTTAGAAAATTTAGCAAAAGTTTTGGCCAAAAAATTAAAAGCCAAAGGATGACCCCGCGCCCCTGTCAACGAACCAAATGATGCCATGTGTCCCAAGTGGCGGGGCGCGGGGAGAAAATGAATTTTTTTCCAAAGTATGAAAAGTCAAAATTTTCAAAGGAAAACCCGCGGAAAGGGAAGGAGAGAGAATTGCGTGGCCAATCAGCGCCCGACACGTGGCATCCAACCAGCGGAGTGCGGAGAATTTTTGAAAATTTTTCCAAAGACAAAAAAGAGGTAAAATTTGAATTTTTTTCCCGCCGATCCGTTTTTGCCCTAAATCTTCAAATGATCATATCTTTTGATCCAGAGCTCAGATTTTCATGTTCTTTATATCATTGGAAAGCTGTTGAAATTATCTACATGATTCCATGGTAAATTTTGAATTTTGGTTCAGTTTGGAGAGAGAAAATTCAAAAACGGTTCTGGTACGTGTCCATGGCCAGAAATGACATTTCAACAACCAAATTTAATACAGAATGGGTCGCATTCTTCTCCAATATGGTAAAAAATGACAGGGTATGGGTTTGTAAGGTCCTCCATGCTGTTTTAATGCATTTGCCATCAATGAGGAATGGGCTCCCACGTTTTTTACGTTTTCTCTCTCCTAGGCTCGACCCATGCACTGTAAAAGCCAGATTTGGCTCATTTCTTCAGGGTTGAACACTTTTTGGCATAGAAAACTTCTTCTTTCACCTCCAGCAAGTGAATGTTGTAAGAATAAAGCCTTTTTTACAGATTGTATGAGGTTTATACCTCTTTGATGGTGGAATGCAAGAGATTTTTACATGGAATTGACAGTGCAAACTCTGTGAATGCTTTCAATCCTCTGTTTGTATTGTTTTACTTCATTTTAAGACCTCTAATTACATCTATCAGCTTGTGTATGTTTTCCCTTGTTGCATTTCATGAATTTGTGTCTATTTACATGGCAAAAATGTTTCACCACTCCTTTTGGTGCATCACCATCTTTAGTTTAGTTTCATTTTTGCATTTTTATCCCTGTCTCCTTGCAATCTAGGGTAGAATTAGGATTAGAACCTCTATAGTTGTGCAAAATATAGATCTAAATCAGAGGAGTTTGAGGAACCAACCTCTAATATGGAGATTCCTCTCTCATTTTCACAAGTCCCACACTTGGAGAGAGATTTCCATGTTGTGCAATCACACTGGATGCCTAAAACATCATTTAGAACCTTGAGTGCATCCGTAAGTGTTTCTTGATTTGCCACAACAGGCACCCTATTTTAAATAAGACATTTTAATTCTAGCCCTAGTTCTCGTTACGGTTTTCTAGTTCATTCAAACTCTTCACTTCATCTAAATGCATTTGACATTGCTTACCCTTTTTCAATATAAATATCTGATGATATTTTTTTAAGCTATATGGTTTGTTTTCAGCAAACATCCCATTTACTGGAATATGCAATTCTTCTCCATCTAATTTAGCCAACTGGAAGGCATTGTTGTGTCTACACTCATCGACAAGGCAAGAATGACAGAAAACTTTAACAAAGCAGACCAATGCCTTATCCATTGGGCGACGAAAACCACTTAAGCAAATAGACTCCTTCGCAAAGCAATACGGAAAATAGGAAAGCTTTAGGGTTTACGATATTGGAAATCATATGAAACAATCAAGCCTTGCAATAATCTAACCTTCACACGCTCAAACTGCTTTGAAATTTGACATTCTCTACAACACCTATTCAAGAACCAAAGTTACAAATACACACAATTCTTAGAAACGAAACAAACATTTGGATTTTTGTACAAAACACAGATAAATTCATAGATCAGAAATACAAGGAAAATTTAATTGAATATATGATTTGACATACTTTTAACTTGCTACATGATAGTTAAGTGTTTAAGCCAATCATGGTTTCTGGTTTTAAATTTTATTTTTTCATATTTAAAACGAGTTGAAACGACCCATTCCCTATTTACAAAAAATGAAGCAGAACCTCGACTAAAAACATTAGAGAAACCTATCAATAACGTGGTATAATAACAAAAAACACAAGTTAACTATGTCTATTCAAATGGCCCCGACAAGCTTACTGGACGACTCCCTTCCTCGCATGCAATAATCCAAACAATCAAAAAAATATGCACTCCAAAATCCCATTCAAAGCTTCTTCAGGGAAGCCTGGTAACTGAGCCATTCCTGCTCCGTCAGATAAGCTCCTCTTTGCAAAGTCTGATATGCATGGTCCAGCTCAATTATGTCTTTGTGAGAGAAACCCTGCAGATTTTGTGACATAATATGCAACCGGAACTGCAATTTCATAGTCAGGTTGATGATGGCCTCTACTTCTGATGCGCCAGAGTCTTCGTTCAGAAACTGAAAAATGGTCTTGTCCTCACGCTTAGCAACCACAAGCTGCTGGAGTTGGTCCTTGGAAAGGACTACAGACTTATTGGGAAAAGGAGAAGGGAAGCCTAATTGTATCGGCTCTTTTATATCCTCTTTCTTCTCCTCTATTCCCTTGTGAAGCTGTGCTAAGATATTTTGGAATTTGATACAAGCCTCATTACAACTCAAAATATCTTTAACCCTGCCAGCAATTAACCGCCTCTCCGGAATCCCTGCCTGCTGAAGAGCAAGGTCTGAGGAATCATACAATTTCTGAATCAAGAGGACTGATTCACCAACCTTTGTGGCTACTGAATTATTGATGGTAGAGACTGCACTCCCCACCTTTGAGCACAACTCTTGTGCTTCGGATATAAACCCCAGCACAGAAGCCAAATTAGCAGTGTCCGAAACAATCCTGTCATAACAAGAAATGTACAAACATTGTACCAAATTTACAGTCCCCATTTTCTGGGACCGCGTTTCCAACTGTTTAGTCAAGCTCTTCACCATGTCCTCTGAAGATTTCATTTGTACCCGCAGATTGTCCCTTTCCTCAGTAATTGAATTTACCTGCATTTCTGATGTAGCAAGTTTTGCTGTCAGCGTCGCCACCTCTGCCTCAGAAGCTACAAGGGTCTACTTCGAACATGATTCCTTAAGCTCCTTTCTGAGCTGGTTAATCTCGTTTTCTTTAGCCTTAACCTCCACCATTCGAGAAGTTGCCGTGGCCTCAACCTTCTTTAGACTTGCCTTCGTCTTCTTTAGGTGATTGTCAAGTTTCAGATAACCAGTTATGAGTACTGATGTAGTTTCATTCATCAGCTCAGCCTTGTCCTGGGGTTGGAACTCAATAAGATCCATTGCAACGGCACTAATGGAATAGTCATTGGGTTGCATTTTCTCTACCGGCCTGGACATCTGAGGCACAAGATGCGTAATAGTTAGACAACTCTGTTGATGGTCATATAACGATTGACCCTGCCTCCCCGCTGTTGCTTCCATTTCTTTCTTTTTCTACTTTGTTCTCCTTTGCTCTCTAGCAACCCTGGTAGATTTTGCTTGGCCCAAGAAGTTAGAAGAAGAAACCACTCCGCCCACAAATGGGAATCCTAGTGTGAGCCCATACGGAATAGTCACCGGCGCTTGAGACGCTACGGTTACTAGATCTGAACAAGAAGGAATTATGACACGGGGAGAGAAACTTGGGATGGCAGAAGCAAAAGGTGAAAGAAAAGAAGCACCAGGAGGCATGGAAAACCCTGACAGAGACATAGAAGGAGGAGCCTTGAAAGGAGTCCTGATGGGAGACAAAGATGGAGGTGAAGGAGGAAGAGCCTGGAAAGGAGCCCCGACAGGAGACAAAGGTGAAGGCTCCGAAACAACAGAAATGCCTACCGAATTTAAATTTTTTGCAAGCTGGGCTGAAGGACAATTCCTCCTGCACACTCTCCTTCGCAGCCACGGGCTGAGGTGACGGTAATACCAATTGACAAGGAAGCCTGCAAGATGTCACTGGTGATTTGCTCCACTGCTAAAAAGTGACTACCTCTTCAACCTCTTCGCTGGTGGAATCAGAGTCATGCTCTACGTCCCATTTCTCTTCCCACACCTCATCGCTATGGACAGATTCAAAACTGCGCGTGAGTTGGCCAATCTCCTGCCTATATTTCCAAAACGCCTTCATCTTGTCTCCGCTCCAGCCACTTTTCTTCAGCACCGTTCGGAATCTTGTACACACCGGCCGTTTCGTCATATGGTAAGGCCAACATGTCTCTTATGGCTTTTGGAGTAATGACCACCGTCAAATTGCGGCCTACAATCGATTGACTTTGCATGTCAAACTACGCTGTGAACATTTGAATAAGCTCTGGGCATGGGCGCGTTAGTGGGACCATATATTGGGCTAGAGTAGTCGTATAAATTCTTGAGCCAAAAGACTCATTCTCTCCCAAGTTTGTGAACCTGGCAAACGCTGCGTCCCGAAGTGCCTTCGGTCTTTTGTTTAGCATTGGCTCAAAAATATTGTCGGTCGGGTCACTGACCACAGAAGGATCAATGAATCGAGAACCATAGCTAGGATAACTTACCCAAACTAGCGGGGTCCGCGGAGGAATAGGTTTTCCAACATAGGATTTTATCACTTGCACTGCACCGGGAGTGGCCATCATAAATTGAACAGAAAGAAATGCTGACAAATCTGAATTGCTTTGATCTCTCCTTAAATTTGAAACTCAAAATGCTTATAATGACTTTCGCCAAACACCCGGTACTCGTCAAATAGCCGCCTATCCCTGATAGCGACCCCTTACTCTTGATAGTGACCTGCTCGGAAGAAATGAAACAAACACGGTTCCCAATGCCTCTTCCGCCATGGTTCCAAGTTCAAAACAATAGTGTTAAGACTCTATTTCCGAGTAAACCTTCTTCTATCAGAGCACAATAAACTTCTTCCACTTCCACTTTCCCACTCTACATCTTTTAATAAGTGACCCACATTCGCAAATCTGACTTTCATAAATGGCCGCTCCTCAACCCCATAGCCACAGCTCTAATTGTGCCTCATAACTATATTACGCTTTGTAGACTCCTTAGAATTTGGTCTACCGAAAGCACAGTAGAATCATCAGTCGTAGCATGTATGGACTACCTAAATAACTCCAGCCTAGAAAACATTCATTAGACATGGAATCTCTTAAAAATCAAAAACCCTGACAATCGCCACCAACTTCCAAGGCAGGTACTCCTACTGCAACGCAGCCCTTGTTTATATTAATTTGATTTCAACTGATTTACACTGAAATATTCTGGCATCTATGATTTGATTTTTACTAATGTATTTAGAAATACGGTCACAAAGATCACCCACAAGTTTAGTCTTGACACTGCACTCGAAAAAGATTATTTTCTTTAAGGCTTATTAACACATACAACAAAACATTATTCTCGATACTTACCAATCATTTGATGTAAATTTTCTTGCAATTGAAACATAAAGGTCAAGATTTTAGGGGCTACGATGCTAAACTATAGGGTGGATTCCACTATTTATAGTGAAGAAAAAAATATCAACTTAAGGTTGATTTCAATGCCAAAAGTAGTGACAATGCCAAAAGTAGTGATAATATATTTGAATCTGAATATGAAGCCAAAAATGTGGTTAACATAGTAGAGCAATCGACAAACAACATAATTGTCTTGCCTCAATAACAACAACACAAAAAATGTACTATGTTAAATTATACTCCATCAAAAATCTTGCAACAATTTCTTTCAAGTTAAACTTAATTGAAGAGTTCGATTCATTAAGGACTTTTCCTAGAAAGTATAACAACATTGGATAACACAATTATTAGTCTCCGTACATTCTTCTAGCATATCCATTACCTTGAAGATTAAAAGTCACGATTTAATTGAGAGTAATAACATTCAATTTGACACTATATATAATGTCTTGAATGACTTTGTGGCTCAACTTGACTTACACTTAAACATATTTGTAAATAATCTTTAAAACCATGGTACACCATTTCAAGATCAACAAAACAATTTATTCATATGACAAACAACGATGACTATCCATTGTAATTTTACAATCATTCTTTTCGTAAAATTCATTGGTGTGGTCATTATTTCCACAATAAAGAGCGGGGCCTTACTATATTAAAACTTGTGATAATGAATCTTGCAATAGATGATTACCCATGCAAAATATTATTAGAAGATATCCATAAAGACATATAATTCTATGATAGATGATGGACCAATTATCAATTTATATGTGGAGAAGCTTATCAAAATGCTTGAACACCATAAGAAAGACCTCACATGCACTAGAGTACCATGATTATTATCAAATATGAAAAAACTACTTGAAAGCCCATTAGTAGTGGTTTATGTTTATGAGTTATAATGGGTCATAAGACCATCTTAGATTCATTGCATCCGGTGCCTAAAAATGGGTTATACAATAGTTTCTAGAATTTGTGGACCAAAACTAAGTGATTACTATACATGAATACACTCCTACTATGCTACAATGTGTTTAAAATAAGGTCACATATAAGCCAATATCAACACAAACATATCTGTTATACCTAAATTATATGAGTAGTAGATTCTACAATTTAATATTAAACCTCCAAAGACTCATTGTCTAGTCATGTACAATGTTTATAAATAAATTTATTTTTCAAGACAATTCAAAGAATTGCATCGTATTGTATAGAGGTACAATGCAACACTATGAAAATTAGGGTTCATTTTAGGGGTGAATATTTGTACATGTACAAATATTAGGATTTTTGAAGTTTGAAATTGGTGATTTTTTCACTACCGTACGATATCAGTTTGTCAATTTTTATGGGCCACAAATATATTTGACCCTAATTTCACGAAATTGTTTCCACTAAGGGCCGACCAATGTTGGTATATTCACCATTATGTTATAATATATATATATATATATATATATATATATATATATATATATATATATATATATATATATATATATATATATATATATATATATATATATATATATATAATTCTCCATAATGTAGTAATAAAATATAATTCCAAACTTTGTTAATTTAGAGATCTAGAGTTGAAGTCGAAGGAAAAACAAATAAGCCTCGTGAAAAAGCCGAATGCATAAGCCAAAAAGATGAAGGTGTAAGAGAAAAAGGTAAGCGATGAAGTTTGGATTGTCAAGGCATTTTGTAGAATTGTTATTGAATGAAAACCTAAAAATATGATGTCTCTCGATAAATCGCTTGTAGAACGTCAGACGTTAGAAAAATTCAAGTTATCGGATGGTAACTTGAATCCAAGCCATTGTTCGATGGCGTGAATGTATACAACCGAACAATGGCCCGATAGCATGTTCACATAACCTTCTTCGATAGACTATGCCATGTTCCCATGTTATCATGTAGCATATGGTTTATTTTTCACAATGTCTTGAATTTATTTTTACTGATTTTATTTTAAACTTTTATATTTTTGTCACATTTGAAGACTTCAAAATCACCCATACGATGGCCCCTAGAGAAAATGAGAAAATATCTCAAGGAAAAAGAAAATGAGACATGGACATTTCAAAATATTAAAGTCAGCCCACAGTTACACTAGTGCCAATAGCTAATTTTGAATCTTACTATATTGATGTTAATTTCTGAATGATGATGCGGGTGGGAACATCTATGATGGTAACACATGTCAACATGATTCAGTCATAAGATGATAAAAATTCCAATATCAAGGGGAACACATATATATGCAGCGGTTTGAAACCTTGGAAAAATAGTTGCATTCACCGCCATCCCGAAACCCTCCTTTCCTATATTTGTCAACAATGAGAATACATTTTTGAGAACATTTGCCACCCATCCTATAATAATTTTTTGGAGGGGGTCTTAAAATGAACCCCGATGAAAATACATTTGATAACAACAATGATACCAATGGTCTATCTTTTCTAGAGTAATTATAAAATTTTTCCCTAGATCTTGTGCCCAATGATGATACATATAATTCTTAATAACAAAGTACAATGATGAATATTTACGAGGTGATTATATTATTTGTTAGTTCATTAACTAGATGCATTCATATGTTTCAAAACTTAATTTATTGATCACACGTAGTTCGTTATCACATGTAGCTCATGTTTTTTTATATTGTCACATAGTTTCCTTTTTCGTAATGCCCCATATTTGGCACGACCAAACCAAACATAAACACCTAAAAAATTCTCGCAATTTTTTGTTTTAAATACATTACTTTACTAACACTTGAGCAAGTTCGGGACTATATCTGTTAGTTTAATCAATATTGTTTTACTTCCCCTAGTCATTCGGGTAAATACCCCTTTTGTAAAGTTTATGAAATTGATTTAGGAAAGGGGCTCCATAAGGTGACTCAAAACCTCATCCAAGCCCAAATTTTTTTTTAAAATTATTTTCTTAATTTATAATTTAATAATATAAAATTACCTTGTCCCAACTAGACCCATGCCAAAATTTACTTGTCTAACATTTTCTTAAATCCCCCATAGTTATATAATACTCCTTATGGCCCTAATAATCCATGTAGGTTCCCATAAGGTCAATTTACCCCTACCCATAAAATTAATTTTTTTCCCACAACTTAAAAGTGGGGAGGGTTTAATATGAGCCATTAGATTAGATCAATCTAAGCCACAAGATCTTAGGGTTCCTAGGAAACCCTAAACTCCCATTGTGATTTTCTTTTAAACTCTTTTTTTATGTTGCCTCATTTGTACAGGTAGGCTTGTAGGAGGAAAATTGAGGAGAAGGGAGAAACTGTGGAGGTAATATTGGAGTCCCAAGTTTGAGATCTACACCATTTTGTTTCGATTTATAAAGGAGGGCGAAATACCCTTTCTTGTTTGCTTTCTCGGTTGGATTTATAAGCTATGGTTTGCAAGATTGTAAAAATATATTTATAGTTTTTTCATTCTCTCATTATAAGTATTTTTTTGAACCCATATATATATCTCTCTCAGATATATATCTCTCTATATATATATCTCTCTCTCTATATATATATCGTATATGATATATATTTTATTTAAAATGAAAGAGCAAACTGGTACACTACGCGAGGGGGTTTATAGGTCGCAGAATGACCACATTTGATAGGGACCCATGCATTGTGTATTTCGTGCGGTAGTGGTGCCGTAAGGGGCGAAAGCGGGAAGAGGTGTGGGAAGCGTGGAGGTAGGGGAGGAGGGGGAAGGCCACCTCAAATTACACACACACACACACACACACACACACACACACACACACACACACACACACATATATCAACCAAACAATGCGTCCATTCCTTATAATTTTTATTTAAAACTTCAACTAATTTTTTTAATAAGGTAAACACTTTTGACCGGAGTTATGAACTAGGATACATGCAACAAAATAAAGAAAACAAACCAAACCCAATACGTAAAAAACAGAGCCTAACGAGAGGGGGAAAGAAAGGTTCGAATAACTACCGCTCTTCATATAAGGAGTAGTAGCCGTGGAGGTTCGCGTAATGCCCATTTTTTCCTTTTTCAATTTCAGAAATCATGTCATTTATTTTGATCAAAAGAAATCACTAGTATGAGGTCGTTGGAAGGATCAATATTGTGTTCCCAATTAGAATCCAATTTGTTAGATTTTTTAGATTCATGCCCCCTCTTCAAACTACTTACAAATGTTCTAAAATCTTCAACTCTATTTGAGGGGATCAAGATGTCTGGGCTCTTCGGTCCATACCCTAAAATTGCTTGGTGTAGCCTCCTTAGAAGCCTCCTTATGATCTCGATTAGCATGTTGAGTTTTGAGAGGGATTATTCTAGCCTCCTTTGTTCATTATGTTCTTTCTTCATTGATTCCTTTTACTCTGTGGGAAATCAACTTGCAAATGACTGGATTATTAAAAATATAACACCTGAATGTTGTGTTATCATATTCAAGGGTTTGGACATGCCTGCAGTTCCACAATTTTAGCATAATCTAATCTAGTAAACATTGCTTGAATCAATCTCTACACAAAATCTGGAATATGTGCGAAGCCCGTGGCCTCCTTGGTGAATCCACCTTTAAAATTTACCTAGAGCATTTTCAATATCTTCAAGAGCATACCAAAAATATAGCAAGAGGTTGGGAGACGAATCCACATAGACATTTTTGAGTCGAAAAGGTGTTTAGATATAACTCGGGAAACCAAGGCGTGAGAAATAGCCCCGCATTGCCCCAGAACAATGGTCCATCCATAAAACATATTTTTGATAGTCTTCAGCCTCTTTAAACTACACCACAAAGAAACCTTTAGAGAAAAAAGAGACTTCACACTTTGATGTCTAGTTTTTGAAAATCTGGAGTGAGTGATCGGAAGAGAATGACCATGTTCCATTAAATATCCTAATGACTACAAAATGGGACAATGATTGGAGATGGGCTAGAACCTCTGGTTTCTCCAGACTCAAGAGAGGAGTCTCTTCTGCTATATCAACAATATAAGTCGGTTGGAAAGAAGAAATGGGGGGTTTTTACTTTATGACATCCTTAAAGGGAGCCACATCTTTATAGGAGGCTACTCCACCATTAGGAAGACCATGAAGCAGCTACTCCTGACCTTGAAAGCCGACGCCTTTCAACCATGACCGATTGAGGAACTTTTATTTTGATAAAAATGGGAAACCAAGAGAAGGATGTTACGCTCTTGTTCGGATTCAACAACCCAACATCATGCATATGCACAAGGTATTTTATTCTATCTGCTGCACATAGGAACAAAAATTGAAAATGGATATCTTATCTTATCTGTTTCAATTGGGACTCGTGTTGATATTCTCAATAGTTTTTATCTCAGAGCCCTATCCACTTCCCCCTTGCACTTATCTTCATCACCTCGACTTGGACTGCTTCTCGGCCTATTCGAATTTCTCTTCCCATCACAGGAACTAGGGTTTTGCACCTTGTGCATCGCTACCAATTACATTAAAAACTTCAACTAATTTTTTTATTATTGGTAAATAGTTTTTTGAAAGGGACTATACCCTTGTACAAAAAGGCTCAGAAGCCAGATTTCATAGTTGAATCAAAATAAAAGTGGTCAAAACCTAGATTTAGCACAATATAACCAAAAGTAGAAAAAATCTACCATGAAAAATACAAAACCACCATCAATCCACAATAACAACAAAAATACAACAAAAAATCAGATACTTAACAGCTATTTTCTGTGCGAGCAGCTGTCTTCTTTTTCCGAACCGTAATCCATTCCTCAGAAGCCTTTTGTAGAGGAATAAAAACCTCAAGATGTGTTATTGGCTGATTTTTGAACAAGGAATGGGATTAGCCGCTATAGATGCCATTGGTTCAATGCATAATCCATCCCCTCAACTACCACCCCAAATGATTCCTTGTTTTCATGATCTGTGATCTCTTTGTGGGGGGTTTCAGGGACCATTTCCAACATGTCTTCCTCCTTAGTATCAGTTATCAGGGGTGCCCTTAGGCTCAAATACCAGATGTTCCGGGAGGGTGTTTTTCCACTAGTTAGCATTCTCATTTTTTCATTTTACCATCTCAAATTGGTGGCAGAATGCCCCAAAGAGAAACATCTTCTACATCTAAAAGGAAGGCCTTCATAGTCCAAAGGCTGAGACCAAGTGTGATTTTGCACTTTAAGCTCAATGTGGGATGGGAGATCCTTTGAAGTATCAACCTCAACAAGAATTCTTGCATAGGTTGTATGTGTAAAATCAGAGGTTTCAGAGTCAATATTAATGATACTCCCCAAGGCATTGCCTATGGATATCAGACAATTTTGATCCCAAAATTGAAGAGGTAGGTGGGGTAATCTGATCTAGATCGGTTTGCGGGAGAAAGATTCTGTGAGAGGGTTAAAAGATGGAAACCAGGGTTTTAAGATGAGGTATTTTGCTGACAAACCCAGAGTTGGTTAGAAATGATATCCCTATCAGCTATGGACTCAAAAGCAACAATAAAAATTCCCTTAGCACAGGGGTAGAGATCTAACCTTTTTTCTATAAGTGGGATCCAATGTTTGGAGATCCATTCATGTAGTATAGGTAGGCTAGGCCGAGTCCGGCGAATCTGCATATCAAGGCATGATCTTGATAAAATTCCTCTGATTTGAGGACTTCATCTCCAAAGGTTACGCAGGGGTTGCTCTCAGCAGGCCTCATGGTTTTGGATTCTGTCTTCTTTTGAAGAACCTCCCTAAATGAACGTTGAGCCAAAACTTCCACCACTGCAGGGGAAGAAACCCTAGTGGCAGGGATTTCAGGGTTCCTATTTTTTTAGTTGTATTGATTTTATTAGATCCAAGATCAGCACATCTCTCCCTTTTTTCCCAGCATGCATGTGTCTTGTTGATTCTCCCAAAAGGAGCCAAAGCCCTAAGCGTCACCGCCACGGAGATATCAGGGAAAAGGTATTTTGTAAAAGTCTACATTCCTCTGCTCTGAGCGTCTCCCTTATTCACAGAACCATGGCTTTGATTAGGATCCATGTTTCCCTGATTTACATTTTCACTGCCATGTTTGCAGGGATAAATTGCGCCTGTAGCAACAATCGATTCCTTTCCCCATCTGATGCCTGTCCTCCACTGAATGATTTTCTATCACCAAGGTTTCTTGCAGAGCTAGAGGAGCGCTGTTTGGGAGAAGAAACCACGCTTTTTCTTGCATTTCTGTTTTCATTCTCCAAGGTGAGCTTAATCCATGAGATTTCCCAATCCTCAGCGAGAATGGTCTCTCTTCTTCCGCCTCCTTTTACAGTATTTTCTTGGCTAGGGTTAGGGAAGCCACGAGGAAGATGCAAGGAGGTGCGGGGAACCATTTCGGAGAATTAAAACAATGCACACCGTCCTTATAATTAAACATATTCACTTTCATAATCCATTTTTTTGTTATATGTGGTAGCCATGATTTTCATAATTTCGTGATCATGACTCAATTCCTCTTCAAATTCGAATCTTAAATAGGTATATCACTATATAAATACATACATACATACATATATATATATATATATATATATATATATATATATATATATATATAGTGTTATTTTTATAGAAGTAGGACATAGATTATTTTAAAATAACACTATAATGTAAACCAACAAATAAAAGAAGCTACAATTTATATTATATTTTTTTCATAAAGGAAATATCTTATTTCACCTTTTCCTCAAGAATAACATATGTATATTTCACCAAGATCAAACACTATTCTTTTAATAAATAACAAATAACTTCTTTCCTCTAACAATTAAACAATGAGAAAAGAAACATTCTTTTCATATGTATTCTAATATAATTTCTTAAAAACTACAAGCACTAATTCTTTTTCTTTTCACATAACCTTCTCTTACAAGAAAAATGCATTCTTTTACTAACATATACTAAGAAATACAACAAAAATCTGCATTCCTTATTTTCCATAACTCATGCAAGTAGGATATCATTTGATAACACCATAAACTAACAAGTGAGAGATCTTTTCTCTCAAAATAATAAGCAAGACAAATAGAACAAAGGTAACCAATTTATTGAAAGCAACTTGCATTCACTTTAACAAATCTTCATTTCAATATAAAAGAAAATGCAACCTTCCCATTCCAAAATTGAAGCCTTACAATAATATTATTTTCAATAGAAGAAGGCATACCCACAAACTTCCTTAAAACAAGGTTTACAAACATGCTCAAAAGAAAGGATAGGAGTTTATTACAACATGAAGGAATCAAGATTACAATATGCCAATATTTCTTCTCAAAGAGAGGATAACATGACTCAACATTTCAAGTGAAAGATACAAGCTTCATCCCAAGATAGGAGAAGACTTAACAATATTACAACACCATTTCAAAAGCATACTAAAATGCAAGAGGATAAGCCTCCCCAAAATGGGGAACAACATGTCAAAATTTCTAACTTTTCTTCTCCAAACTCCAAGTCAAATCTTAAAGTTTCCACACCAAGATAGTCTTCAAGCACATGAGAAAAGGGCCCCGATTTCTTCCCAACCAAATGGAATCATACCATGTTATCTCCAACACATGGAGGACATGCTAACCTCCCTTAAATCCCATGTGGAGAGAGAGAGTAGTAAGCCTCAAGAATGCACAAGTAAAATGGGACAAGGGTGACAATCACACACATACACATAACTTTTTAACACACAACAACCAAAAGAACAACACTTATCACAAGAGGAAAACTCCATGTTTTCCCCAAAGGGAAGAGTGGCAAGGATCCCAAAGAAGCCATAAATGTGAACCAACCATAGGAACACTATAAAAATCTCCAAAATTCCCTCCTTATCTCTCCATTCAAAAAATACCCTCCTTATCACTCCATCCCAAACAAAAAGCCTCTTCCTTGGGAGGATTTTCAAACCATATATGGTTTCCTAGCCAAGGATGGAAGGAGGTTCAAACCATATGAACAATCCTTCTACCACATCAAACCATATGAGGGGAGGAATAAAAACATGGACCATCATGACTTTCCCATCAAGCCATGTGGTGTAAGAGGGGTCTTCCTCCCTCTTCCCCAACAATTCCAAAATCCACCACTAAAGTAGGATGGATGGAGAAAAAGAAAGGAACAAGAACACAAAACACTCCCACAACAAACATGCAACATACAAGATTCAAGAAATCATTCTTTATTTTCCACATTATACTATAGAAACAAAAAACAAGAGGTAAGAAGCCTACCTCAAATTAACAAATCCAACTTCAAGCACAACAAGCTCTCCCCAAGCTCCAACTCCAAGCTCCAAGCTCTCCAACTCCCAATAGTAAAAATGAAAAGCAAAAGTTCCTACCCCTCTCCATGAGGGAGTATAAAAAGAAGAACAAGTCACCAATCCTCACAAATGAGAGGGTGACATGTGTCACCCATCTCATCTCCCAAAAAAATATTCCCAAAATCAAAAAGAGTATAAAACAAAACACATTTAGGAGGTAATCTCCCAAATTCCCTAAAATGTCAATAATCCAACACACTTCATCTTTTAAGAAATCACAAAAATCCACCATACTTATAAGATGGTGACATGAGAGGGGTCAAATGGGAGGGAAAATACCATTTGACCTTGAAAAGAGACCCCTATATCCATAGGTAGGGTCCAAGGGGCTCATTTCCATGTAAGGGAGACCCCAAAGTGAAAAGAGGTCCCTACAATTGCCACATTTAGCCCAAATTAGAGATTGGGTAAAGTGGCTCAAAAGAAGAGGAGGTGGGCCCACCCAAATGATAATTAGGTGGTCACAAACCACTAACAACAAGATTAATTAACTAAAATCACAACTAACACATGTAGGGACCATTAGGTCCCTACAATAACTTATCACAAGGCTTAAACAAATAAACTATCATAATTACAATTAGGAATCACCCATGGTGTCCAATCATGAATATGCCACAAACACACAAGGCTACACATAATCATGCATGGCTAAAGGACTCAACCCAATCAACCACTTGTGCAACTTGAGGTACCACTCTGAAACCCACGTTCTCCTTTGTGCCCTGTAATCTACACACTCAATTCAAACATTAAACATACCTACTCGATAAAATATATTAAATAAATAATATCAATGAATCAATCATGGATAATCATTCTAACTATACCATAATAAATGTTAGTATGAAATGGCTAAGTACTAAAATGTACATCCATATTAACTCAAGCTATAATATCCATCTAAGCACTTACATGACAACATTCAATTAGCCATTATAAACCAATGATATCAAAGTATATGACAAAATCATACATCCATCCATCATATATGAAATAAAACCAACTATACCACAACTGCTGATATCCAAAACCATACAATGCAAGAACTAAGATAATGATCCATAATTTTAGCTTGGTGCTACACGTGCCCAAATCACCACAAGTGTCATCAAATGATCCATAATGAAACCACATAGTATCTAAATAGTACTAAAATCCATGTCCATAATCTAGTAAAAGAAAAATATTAAGCAGATGAAATGATGCAAGAAAATGTGGGCACTACATCCCCTCTCCTAAAATTAGACTTCCTCCTAGAAGTCACTGGAAGAGATAAGGATATCAAGCCCTCAATGGTGTAGCATCCTCCCACGTAGTTGTTGTCTCATCATATCTGTCCCACTACTACTCTAACCTGGTCCAAGTCTCACCCCTAAAGGGCCAATCTCCTATGCTCCAGGATGCACACGGGCTCCAGTCTCCATTGTCCTTCATCCTCCACCTGTAATTCCAACAAATCCAATACATGAGAAATATCAGGTACATATCTACGTAAAACTGAAACATGAAACACATCGTGGGCCCAATGGGATAGGTGTGGTGGCAAAGCTAAGTGGTAGGAACTGGACCTATGACCTCAAGATCTCAAATGGATCCACAAAGTGAGGTGAAAGTTAGAACCCTTTCCATAATGTAGATTGGGCTCTTATGTGGCCAAACTCTCAAGAAAACTTTTGTCACCCACTGTAAAGTGACATTCGGTCCTCTTGGTGTTTCATATGCCTTCTAGCATGATCTAGCCTACTCTCAAGATGCTTCCTAATCAAAATAACCTGTTGCTCCAAGTCCTAAAGGTAAGATGGCCCAAGTACAACCCTTTTTCTAGCCTATCCCAACTCAAAGGTGTCTACAAGGTCGCCCATACAAAGCATGAGAGGAGCCATACTAATAGAACGTGATAGCTGTTTTGTAGGAAATCTCGAAAAGGTGAAGTAATCCTCCCACTTCTTCTATTGATCCATCACATACATGCACAACATATCCTCAAGTACTGATTAACCTCTTTCTTTCCCATCTATCTCTGGGTGGTATGTTGAACTAAAATTAATCTATGTTCCCAGAGAGCCTGAAAGGAAGTCCAAAAGTCTAAGTGTAGATGGTGTCCCTATCATTAATAATGGTCTTCAAAATCCTATGCAATCTGAAAATATCCTCCATAAATACTTTGGCAATGGTGAGTGCATTATAGGTGACCTTGGTTGGTGAAAAGTGCACAACCTTGGTCAACTTGTCCATAGTGACCATGATGGCATCATGATGATAAGAAGACATAGGGAGACCAAAATGAAATCCATGGAGATGATGTCCCATTTCCACTGGGAATTTTGTGAGGATATAAAAGTCCCATGGGATGAGAATGTTTGGCCTTGATCCTCTGACACTCAAGGAAATGAGCTATAAAAATTCTATATCTCTTCGAGAGACCTAGGCCAATAATATAACTCTCTCATATTGGTGTGCATCTTCTTCACTCCTGGATGTGTTGCATATGGGGATCGATGAGCCTCTAAAAGAATGAAGTTGAAGATCACATATCTTAGGCACATAAATGTGCCTCTAAAACCAAATTAGACCATCTGCCTCTAAAATACACCCTGTATACCTTCCCTCTAAAGAACCTTGTGACTCAAACATCTTCTTAGCACCCTCATAAAATTGTCCTCTAGAAGATGTTGAAGAATCTTCCTCGAAGGTCTTATTGTAGTCATATGGCAATCACATGTCATCATCTACTCAAGGAATTTACAATGACATTCTCTTTCCTTTGATATACTGGACGTCCATGTCATACTCACATAAGAAACTCCATCCAACGTCATTGACAAGCATTGAGGTTTGGTTATGAGAAGATATGTTGAAGGCTATGATGATTGGTCCTCAAAATGAAAGGCCTACCCAAAAGGAAATGATGCCAATGCACTAGAGCATGAACTACTGTTGCAAGCTCTAAGTCGTGGGTAGGATAGTTAAGCTCATAATCCTTGAGCTTATGTGACTCAAAAGTAATGACCCAACACTCTGCATGAGAAATGCTCCTAGACCCTCTAATGAAGCATCGGTGCAAACCAAAAATCTCTAGTCGGATCCAAAATTGCTAAGATAGGTGTCGTGGTTAGTCTCTCCTTAAGTAACTAAAAATCCTACTCACATTTTTTTAACTAGTCAAATTTCTTCCCTTTTCGCTGAAGAGAAGTAATAGGATGCATAATCCTAGAAAAGTCAAGTACAAACCTATGGTAATACATTACTAATCCCATGAAACTCCTCACCTTTATTCTTGATGTGGGTCTTTAGAAATCAAAAGAATGGTCTCTAATCTTAGAGGGATCTACCGAGATACCCTCACCTGAAATGATGTGACCAAGTACTGAATATCTGACTAAAATAAATTACACTTCTCTAGGTTCCCAAAAATATTTTGATCTCTCAAAACATGTAGTACCTATCTCAAATGCTCCTCATGTTCCTCCTCGGAATGAGAATATATCAATATATCAATATATCAATATATCATCCAAAAATATAAAGACAAAATGGTCCAAAAAGGTCCTGAAAACCCCATTCATGAGGCTCATGAAAATAGCTGGGGCATTGGTCAAACCAAAAGGTACAACAATGAACTCATAATGCCCATAATGAGTGTGGAAAGTTGTTTTGTGAATATCTACATCTGTAATGCAAATCGGTGATATCGACTTGAGATCAATCTTGAGAACACTATGGCACCCTCATCTAATCAAACAAGTCATCAATCCTCGAAAGTGGATAATGGTTCTTAATTGTGACCTTATTAAGCTACCTAAAATCAACAAATCCTGAGAGAACCATCCTTCTTCTTCACAAAATAACTAATTCCCCCCATGGAGACACACTAGGGTGAATAAGGCCCTTCTCCAACAACTCCTCTAGCTGAATCTTGAGCTCATGAAGCTTTAGAGTTGTCATTCGATAAGGTGCCCTAGAAACTGGCACTACTCTGGTACTAGGTCTATGGTGAAATCCACCTCTCTATGGGGTGGTAATCAGGAAGCTCACTCGAAACACATATGCAAACTCCCTCAATATTGCATGCTCATCAAGAGGTGAATGATCGGAGTACTCTTTGATCGATCATTGATCATAATCACAAAAAACTAACAACCCTTGCACATGCTCCACTTGAGTTTCTTAGTCGAGATCATACACAAGGAAATAGGCCTCTGCATCCCAAAGATAATAATTAAATTCCCAAGGTCATCCGACACTCAATGATCTTACTCTATAATCTACTTTGTCCCGATGAGACTCAAGCCAATCCATGCCTAGAAAAACCTTGCATAAGATCCTAAAGGTAACACTCGAAGGTCCAAGGTAGTGGAGAATACTCCAAATCGAGTATACAACTCTCCACATAGGTATCCACTGCATGAGTTTGGCCTAGAGCCAACTCAAATCAACTAACTATCTAGTTGCCTAGCCACCACTAGCCCACATTGGTCCACTATAGATGGTGATATAAATGAATCTGATGCTCCTAAATCAAAAATAACTAAGACATAAATACCCCATGATAGTACATGTCATCTCGATAACCGTGGCTCGATGTCTCGGGATAGTGGTTATCAATAATCTATAAACATGATGAGCATGTCCTACATCTGCCACTATCTACTCTAAGAATGGGGCTCTTTACCTATCAAAGGTGGTGGGGTTTGTGTGGACACATATGCACGTAGTGATCAGGGGACCCACAAATAAAACATCCTACTAGCCCTTTCTAAGTAGGGGTCCCTCCTATACTTTGGTGTATCAAACCTCTACGTTTGAATTTAGAAGAATGCTAAATATGAATTGGTTGTACCTACCAGGGTGCCATGTCTCCTTTCTCTACCCACACCCAAACCTCCTCGAACTCCACCTCTACCTCTTTGCATACTCTGTGTCTACCTATTCCTCTATTGTTGTTGTGCATGGTGTCATGATTGTTCTTTGGGTGTGTGGAGGAGTCCGAGAGAGACCGACCGTGGAGGCTTGAATCCTCCTCTAGGGGGTGGTGTTATACCCCGTGACCTCTGATCTTGAAATGATTGCATCCTCTCCTGAAACTTACCCTTATTCTTTTCTCTATGCTCTTAGGCCTTGTTCTTGTTCTCCTCAACTAGGTAGGCCTTCTCTATGGCCTTCTCAAGTGTCAGAGGAGATAACATCCTGATGGCCCCGACTATATCTACATTTAGTCCCTAAATAAACATGTTGACTTGTAATTTCTCATCCTGAAGATAATCCACATATTGCAATAAATCCAGAAATCGGCTCTCATATTGTGAAACCATTCTTGAACCTTGTCGGAGATCATGGAACTCATTGATCCTCTTCTAAAAAAGTGCTCAGACATGTATCGGGCTCTAAAGCACTCCTCAAATAACTCCCAAGTCACCATATCTCTATTCAAATGGAGCTTTCGCTCCTCATTCCTCCACCATATGTTTGTTACGTCACAGAGGAGGTGTATAATGAACCTAGCCTTGACATTATGTCCATGACCATTCCCAAAGCGAATGTTCAAGTCCCTCATGAAATGGCCCCAAATCCTCGATGTGCACTTTGTGAGTGGCTATGAAAAAGAGAAGAAGATCCCTAGGTCACACTAAAGGGTCTCTATCTTGACAGGATGTCTATCCCATCTCTAAATTCATGGAAAATGTTGATGTCCCTCATGAAATGGCCTCAATGTCGGTGAGGCTATGATGTATCCTCCTCTCAAGGATGATAAATCTCTTCTCATGGCTCCTCTCTTGTGAAGGGGAGTGACCTGCTACAAGACCCCCATCATCATGACGATTGTAGTGCCTCTAATATTTGTGGTCCTAAATCGGGGCACTCGGCTTGGCATAGGTGACCCACGCCCCAAATCCTTGCACGACCAATGTCTCGTACCATGTGCAAAATATTTTGTATGAAATGGAAGGGTAGGTTATAAGTTTGGATAAGGTAGCGGAAATTATTTAAAAATGATTTTGGTTTATTGATTTATTCATTAATTTAATTTGAAAATTACCTAAGCGTCTAGTTTTGTAACCCGAGCTCGATAGGAAAAATGTAATGCCCCATATTTGGCATGACCAAACCAAACACAAACACCTAAATTTTTTTGATTTTAAAAAAAAATAAATTAATTTATTACACTTGACAAAGTTCGAGACTATATCCATTCATTTAATCAATATTTTTTACTTCCCTAGTTTTGGGTCGTAAAATACCCCTTTTTCCAAGTTTATTAAATTTTTTAGAAAGGGGTTCCATAATCGATTCAAACCTCATCCAAGCCCAAAGTTTATTTATTAAATTATTTTCTTAATTTAAAATTTAATAATCTAAATTTATTTTATTTTCCCAACTAGACCCAAAAAATTTGTTTATCTAACATTTTCTTAAATCCCCCATCGTTATATAATAATCCCCATAGTCCTAGTAATCCCTTTAGGTTCACACAAAGGTCAATTTACACCCTACTCATAAAATTATTTTATTTTCCTCCAACATAAAAGGGGAGGAGGACTTTATATATGACCATTAGATTAGATCAATCTAAGCCCTAGATCATGGGTTCCAAGGAACCCTAAACTTTTCTTATGTTTTTTTTAACTTTTATTTTGTTTATGTTGCCTCATTTGCATAGGTAGGCTTCAGAAGGAAGAGGAAAATGGAGGAGAAGGGAGAAACCATGGAGGTAATATTGGAGTCCCAATTTTGAGATCTACACTATTTTGTTTTAGATTTATAAAGGAGGAAGAAATCCCTTTCTTGTTTACTTTTTGGTTGTATTTCTAAGATATTTTTGCGAGATTGTAAAAATACATGTTTTAGTTTCTACATTCTCTCATTATAAGTTTTTTTTGAACCCAAAATCTTTGTGTTTTTAAACATACATATATACATATATTATATATGATATATAATTTATTTAAAATGAAAGAGTGGTTGGGTACATTGTGCAAAGGGGGTTTATAGGCCAGTAGGGCCACCATTTGGGGACCCAAATGTTGTGTATTGGGCATAGTTGTGGGACCACGAGGGGAAACCAGGGGAAGAGGTGTGGGTGGGTGTGGGAAGTGTGGAGCTAGGGGGAGGAGGGCGGTAGGCTACCCCACCATAATATATATAAATGCAAAAAGAATCAACCAAACAATGCATCGATTCCTTTTTTATTTTTATTTAAAACTTCAACTAATTAAAACAATGCATGATTGCCTTTATAATTAAACATAATATTTATTATATATTATATATATATATATATATATATATATATATATATATATATATATATATATATATATATATATATATATACAAATATAATTATATAAAAGATTTGAAAGGGGTAGCCATGATTTCCATAAATTAGTGATTATGTCTCAATTCCTCTTCAAATTTGTATTTTAAAATAGGTATATCACCATATAAATATATATATATATATATAGTGTTATTTTTATAGAAGTATACATATTTTTATTTTAAAATAACACTATAAGGTAAATCAACAAATAAAATAATTACAATTTATATAAAAAAATGCATAAAGGAAACAATTATTTAAAACCTTTTCCTCCAAATTAATTAAATGCATATTTCACAAGGTCAAATACTAAATTTTCAAGATAAATAACAAAGTACTTCTTTCCTTTTAAACAATGATGAATGATATTTTCAAGATTTCAAAGGTAGCCAACAAGTTTTAATTTTACTAGCGTAACATTGAAAAAGATAGGAGATTTAAAAATATTCATTTTCATATATGTATTCTAATATAATTTCTTAAAAGACAAAAAAGCAACCGATTCTTTTCCTTTTCACATGGCCTTCAAACAAGGAAAATGCACTTTTCATTTTTACTAACGTATACTAAGAAATACAACAACAAAATCTGCATTCCTTACTTTCCATAACTCATGCAAGTAGGATATAATTTGATAACACAATGAACTAAAAAGTGAGAATAGATATTTTCTCTCAAAAAAATAAGAAATACAAATACAACAAAGGATAACCAATTTAATTTACTCAACTTGCATTCATTTCATCAAATATTCATTTCAATACAAAATAAAGTGCAACCTTCCCATCCCAAAATCTATACCTTACAATATTATTTTCAATAGAAGAAGGCATACCCACAAAATTCCATTGAAACAAGGTTTAAAAACATGCTCAAAATCAAGGATATGAGTTTATTACAACATGAAGGAATCAAGATTACAATATGTCAATATTTCTTTCTCAAAGAGAGGATAACATGACTCAACATTTCAAGTGCAAGATTCAAGCTTCATCCCAAGATAGGAGAAGACATAATAATATTACAAAAAAATTTCAAAATCATATAAAATGCAAGAGGATAAGCCTCCACAAAATGGGGAACAACATGTCAAAATTCCCAACTTTTCTCCGCAAACTCCATGTCAAATTTACAAGTTTCCACAACAAGATAGTCTTCAAGCATAAGAAAAAGGGGCCCGGTTTCCTCCCAACAAAATTACATCATCACATGCCATATCCAACACATGGAGGACATGCTATCCTCCCTCCAATCCCATGGGAGAGAGAGTAGCAAGCCTCAAGAATGCACAAGTAAAATGGGACAATGGTGACAATCACACACACACACACAACTTTTCAACACACAACAACCAAAAGAACAATACTTATCACAAGAGGAAAACTCCATGTTTTCCCAAAGGGGAAGAGTGGTAAGGAGCCCAAATAATCCATAACATGAACCAACCATAGGAACACTATAAATATGTCCAAAATGTCCTCATTATATCTCCATTAAAAATACACTCCTTATAAATCCTTCCCAAACACCAAGTCTCCTCCTTGGGAGGATTTTCAAACCATATATTGTTTCTTATCCAAGAATGGAGAAGGAGGTTCAAACCAAATTAACACTCCTTCTACCACATCAAACCATATAAGGGGAGGAATAAAAAAATGGGCCATCATGACTTGCCCATCAAGCCATGTGGTGTAAGAGGGTCTTCCTCCCTCTTCCCCAATAATTCCAAAATCCACCACTAAAGTAGGATGGATGGAGAAAAACAAAGGAACAAGAACACAAAACACTCCCACAACAAACATGCAACATACAAGATTCAAGAAATCATTCTTTCTTCTCCACGTTATACTATATAAACTAAAAACAAGAGCTAAGAAGCCTACCCAAAATTAGAAAATCCAACTTCAATTACAACAAGCTCCCCCAAGCTCCAAGCTCTCCAACTCCCAATAGTGAAAAATGACAAGCAAAAGTCCCTACCCCTCTCCATGAGGAAGTATAAAAATAAGAACAAGTCACCAATCCTCACAAATGAGAGGGTGACATGTGTCACCCATCTCATCTCCCAACAAAAGATTCCCAAAATTACAAAGAGCATAAAACAAAACACATTTAGGAGGTAATCTCCCAAATTCCCTAAAATTTCAATAATCCAACACACTTCATCTTTTAAGAAATAACAATATTCCAAATGGAATTACAAGATGGTTATATGAGAGGGGTCAAATGGGAGGGAAAATACCATTTGAAATTGAAAAGAGACCCCCACCCATAGGTAGGGTCCAAAGGGCTCATTTTTGTGTAAGGGAGGCCCCCAAAGTGAAAAGAAGCCCTTAAAATTGCCACATTTAGCCCAAATTCGAGATTGGGTAAAGTGGCTCAAAAGAAGAGGTGGTGGGGCCCACCCAAATTATAATTAGGTGGTCCCAAACCACTAACAACAAGATTAACTAACTAAAAACACAACTAACACATGTAGGGACCATTAGGTCCCTAAACTAGTTTATCACAAGGCTTAAAAAATACAATTAACATAATTACAATTAGGAATCACCCATGGTGTCCAAACATGAATATGCCACAAACACACAAGGCTACACACAATCATGCACGTGTAAATCAATTGGCTCGGTGAGTTGCTTGTGCAATTTGAGTGTAACTTTGAAACACACATTCTACTTTATGCCCTGTAATCTACACACTCAATTCTAGATGTTAACCATACATACTCGATACAATATACTAAATAAATAATGTCAATAAAGCAATCATGAATAATCATTCTAAATATACCACAATAAATGTCACTATAGAATGGCTAAGTACTAAAACCATATACGCCCATATTAACTCAAGCTATGATATATATCTAAGTACTTACATGACAACATACGATCAACCATTATCAACCAATGATATCAAAGTATACGATAAAATCATACATCCATCCATCATATATGAAATAAAACAAAAGCGTATCATAACTCGATGATATCCAAAACCATACAATGCAAGAACTAAGATAATGATCCATAATGCTAGATTGGCACTACATGCCCAAATCACCACAAGTGTCAAGCAATGATCCATAATGAAAACACATAGTATCAAATAGTACTAAAATCTATGTCCATAATCTAGTAAAATAAAAGAGTCAAAAGAAGAATCTGATGCAAGAAAAGGTGGGCACTTGCATTTATCCTCTTGTACATAGTTTCATGTGTTACTTTCTCTTCTTGATCAATTATTATTTTCCTTTGTCGGATCTCTAATTTTGTTTTCTTTACATAGTTTCTTAATTCTCCAATCAAAATTTCTTTAAATTTTATTATGAATTGATCTTAAAAAAATTGGTTCCATTGATGTATCCCAATGATAAGTGTTTTATTTCCTTCATGACTTATTTGATATCTAGCAATTATTAGTTTCCTTCAATGTTTCTTACAATTAATTTCCTTTTTCTCTCAATTGTTTCAATTTTCATGCTTGATTTATCTTCCTTTCTTCCCACCCCCAAATTATATGTTAAGGTCAAAGGGAACATCACACCCTTCAATGAGAATGGATGTGATTAAATTTGTATCGAAATTATAAAATCATCCTTATCTAGATTCCTTCTTAGTATTCCATGATGCCAAAATACAACTAGTAACCAATATTTAGTATCCTTTCAATATCTCCAAGAAGGTAATGACACCACCTTCCTTGAAGTTTTTCCGGACTTGCGTGCGATGAGGCCTTCTACACTTTTTAGGCTCAATTCTGTGAATATATCCTCCCATGGTAGAAGAATGAAAAATGAGAAAAAAATGTTGTAATTTTTGGAAAAGCTGACACACGAAGGAAATAAGTAGGAAAATTCCACTCTCACACACATGTCGTTCAAGGAATGAAAAAAACAACTCACAGAGGTAATCTTTCCATCAAAAATATTAATTACAAGATAGGAGAATGTGTGAGTTTCACATGCTGGAAAGGACCTATCATAATAAAGACTGATGATATGAAAACTTTTCACACTTTGTTATCACTAGGAAGGATATAACAAAGAGAAGGATATTAACCAATTTGAACCGAGAAGGATGAAAATTAAGGAGAGTAATAGTAACCTGTGCTGCTAATGAAACATTGAGAGGGGATGCAACTTGAAGAGGATATGTAACACGAGAAAGGATGCACCCATACCCATAGCTAACCCTAAACCTAGACACATGACATGCTTCATTTATATTTAAGGTGTGCTGACATCAAAAGTAGAAATTATAATGCAAGAAAATACTATCTTGTGAATCAAAGAAAAACATATTAATCGTTCTCCTAATCTAATCTTCTAAAAAACCTCAGATAGAGCAATGGATGGAAAGAAAGGAGAGATTCAATACCCACACTTACCTACTAGTTACAAAAATCATTCTTTGATGTATTGTATTGGCTCTTCATTGATTGTTGATTGTACTTGCTTTGCTTTCAGATGTTGGTGGAGACAAATGGGCAACACCTCCTCTTATAACTTAATGATTTTGTTTGAAGAATGTTTGATGAAGATCAATGGATGGATTTTTTTGGATTGAAGGAAAATTGGATAGTAGATTGATTTATAAAATAGGTATAGGTTTTCTATGGATTATATGACTTCTGGATCTCATCGAGGAGGAAAGCTCATTTTATAGTTGAAGGGTGGAGGATTCAATAGATAGAATGAAGACAAGTTGTATTTGGATAAAGGGTGGTGATTAGATCTTAGGATTAGAGGATTCTAAAGTGGAAGATTCTATAATTTGATTTCAAAATTCATGGAGGAAGAAGCTTCAATTGAATTAACAATTCAATGCAAGGAGATATTTAAAGAGGCTTATAGAAATAGAAACCTCTGGATTTAGAGGTGTGAGGATTTGATTATGATTATAATTAGATTAGGTTAATAAATTATGATTAGGGGTGAGGTTACATGGAAAGGATAGGTGTAGGGATGTGTAGGGTAGGTGGGTAGGTAGATGTAGGAATATTAAATTCCTAGAAAATGTTAATAGGGATTAAACTAGAACAATAGGATATAATAATGATTTTAAGGATTATGGGTTGAGATGGGATATAATAATGAAATGGAAGGAAATCAATAAATGATAAATGATGGTAAAATGATAAAGGGTAAATATGATAAAATGGATTAAATAATAATAATTAATCTTGTGATTAATTATTATATGGATTTAGATGATGTTTCAAGACAAATTAATTGTAATTAATCATGTCAAAAATTAGATGTCTACATTTTCCCCCTCTTTGAAGGGTTATTGCGTAGAAATGACCATTTAAAAAAAGAAGACAATATGTTAGGATGATGATATGAAGACCATTCAAATAAAAAAAAGAAAATATGTTAGGATGGTGATATGATGCCACCTTAAAGGGTTAGGCGAGGAGGAATGAGATGGGTAACCTCTTGAAATGTAGAGAGGCACAAGTTAGTGGATGATAAAGGATTAGAGGATGAGAAGATTAAAGATTATATGAGAGGAGAGAGGATTAGAGGATTAGAAGATTGATTGAAGGGGTCGGATTATATGATTCCCCAATTAAGGGTTTGCGATTAAGGATATCATAGTTTAGGATTAGAGAATATAAGGATGGTTGATGTTGATTAGGATATTGATGAGGATGTAATATTATATGATTAGAATATAGAAGAGAAGAGGACTAGGAGTTTAGAAGATTTAGGAGATATTATATTTTAGAGTATAGGATACCCTAGTCAATGATGTATGACAAGGGTGAAGATTTGGGATTTGTGGATTAGAGGATGAGAAGATTGAGGATTTAGAGGGTGAGGATTAGAAGAATAGAATATTTTAGGATTTAGATAAGTAGGAGATTAGAATATTAGGAGCTATTGGATTTTGGAGAAAAGGATTCCCCAGTCAACGATGTATGAAAAGGGTGAAGATTTAGGATTTGTGGATTGGAGGATGCCTCAGTTAAGGGGTTAGGTTTGGAGGATTTTGGAGTATAAGATTCCTCAGTCAAGGTGTTAGGATTGAAGATTTGGGATTTAGATTTGAAGATGATGTTATTTGAGGTTTCATTGATTTGGATATGAAGATGGGATATAGGATCTTGGATTTTGAGGATTGGAATATTGAGGATGTTCGAATAAGGATTGGTTTATGGATTGATTTGGATAATAGGTCATTCTTGAGGAGAGGATTGGGATTGTGATTGATGAAGGGATGAGAAATAATGTTTGATTTTGATTGATTAGATGATATCGAGAGGATGCCCCAGGTGAGGAGGTGATTATTTTGGATGATAAGATTTTGAGGTGGATATTAATTGATTGGATGGGAGGATGAGGAGGTTGGTTAATTAGTTAGATTATGACAAGGATTATGTGTGTATGATGATAATTCTAAAAGATGATGATAGAAGGGGGTGTGCTACCATAAAGTTCCCATTGTTATCATCATTAACAAAAGTGAATATTGTGGCATAGAGCAAAATACACCAAGGTATAAAGACCATGATGATTGAATTGCAAAATTCCCTTGTCTTGGTATCATTGGAAAGATTAATAAATTAGATGGTCCTCATATCATTAGCCCAAAAACATAAGAAATAATTAAAACAAACATTCGACTAGCAACAAAACACATAAAAGTAAAAAAAAACATAGATTACATGTATGGATTTTTTTGAATGTTTTGATTTTTAGATTTTAGATTTTAGATGTTTAGATTATTTGATGTTGGATGTTGATATTTTGGATTTGGGATGGGGGAATGGTTGAGGATAGGTAAGATGAAAGGATTTAGGATAGGATAGCTCATGGATGGAAAGGGATGTAAAGTGGGATGTGAATTTCTCCTATAAGTCCCAAAGTGTGTTTGGGTAGGATGAAAGGGAAGGATTGAGGGAAATTGGATAGGTTGGATAGGATATTTATTGGTTGATAGGTTAGGATTAGATGGGATGTGGGATGTGAGATAGATAGGATGAGATATGTGGTATGTGAGATAGATAGGATGAGGGATGTGGTATAGGATAAGATGGGGGATATGGAAGATGATAATATATGCCCCCAAGTATAGGGGGATAGTTTGAAGGGTGAATGGTGAGTCACCAAGTGTAAAGCGGTGGCATGTGTGGATAGTTGGATGGGTTTTATTTACCCCCAAGTGTAGTGTAGGATGATAAGTGAGGGGTATCTAAAATGGGTGATGCCCCAACAGGATGTTAGTAAGGTTTCCCAGTCATGATCATGATTGTTGAAAAGGCACATGAGGAGGATTAGATGAAAGGAAAGGATCATCATTTTCCCATGGATGTTTGATCCAAAGGGAAAAAGGATGTGGATGTGATGGATGACATCAATAATGAGAAAAATATGAGTCGAATGAAGCATGTTGCAAGGCAAGAGTTAGACTAAAACAAAATTTTCACCAAGCTCGATAAATATCGACAACATGCAAGCCCTCTCGTCTCTACGAAATTAAATTACATGTGATTATGATGGTTAATTACCGCTTGAAGTGAAGACTTAATGGGTAGTGTGTGAAGAAAAACTAGCCAATGTATAGGGAGTGATTAATTCAAATAGGTGGATGGAGGGTGAACAAGAGGCTAATATGTGCATTGCTCTATTGTAAGCCGGATGCCCATAGCCTGTGAGAGATGCATCTAATTATTGTCACAACATTGCTCTCTCTGTTAGCCAAAATTCCATATCCCCGGTAGAGATGTTGGAAATACCCCTAGAGAGAGTCTTGAGGTGGATTTTATTTGATATTTTTAATTTTGATATGATTTGTTTTCTTTTTGATATTTGGATTTTTTTTTGCATAAAGAGGTTCCACTCTCTTGAGAACTCTTAAGGGGTTAATAATCACTAGTGGCTTGATGGGGGATGGAAATGAGTGTGGAGATGACATTGGATAGAGTGTCAAAATACACATCCAAGGGTATTCACCACAAGTTTATTAAGTGTGTTAAATTGTTTGGATCTCTAGGACAAAAAATATGCTAGAATGTTAGAGGTAATGATAGAACAAGGTCACATGGTTGTAATAGGTACTATTGTTTTACAAAATGTGTGAGCAAGCTGATCAAGTGTTTAAATGAATGGATTGGAAGAGGATATGAATGTATGTGATGATAAGAATGGATTAGATGTAAATGGATTTGGATGTTGGATGGAAGGAGGATGAGTGAGAAGGAAAGAAAATACATGCGCATGCGAATAATTATGTTCTCAATCCATTTTTAGGTGTTTGGTATTTGTAGGGGGATTAAATGATTTGTGATTGGGTTGAGTGGTTGGGATAGTAGGATCAAAAATAGGAGTGGTAGAAATGGGTTGTGATGGAGTAGTGGGAGATATGTTGGTAGTGTTAGGTTTATACCCTAAGCCTAAATGACCTGGATTTTGATGAAGGGAGATGGGTTTGTGAATGCCTTGTTCATGGATGCCTAAGCCTTTGCCTCGATGTTTCATATTAGCAAACATATTTTTGGCTATAGGATATGAAGTGGATGGGGAATATGATGTCATGTGGTCATCATGATCTTTGTGGGGTTGTAGTTTTGTCATCCACTAAAAGGTCAAACTTAAAATATGGGAGGTGAGATTTGTTTTGGTTTTGGTCGGTGAGGGATGATGAGATTTGGATGGATCATGATGTTTGGATGTCGAGTGGGATTTGGATGGTAGATGATAGTTAGGGAGAGGATTGGGATGGAAAGGGGGTGGATAAAGTGGTACAAATATTAAAATTCCTTGGTTAATGAGGTTTAGGACATAAAAAAAATTTCATGCAATGATTTTCCGAATGTCCATGGGTGTGATGGAAGTCACAATAATATGATTCCCGATACCAAAATTGTTTGGGAAGGTTTGGATCATATGATTCGATTAGGGGATGGATGATCACATCGAAATTTTTTAGATGATGGAATATTTTGGTCAAGAATTCTCCTACATAAGTGAAGTGGTTTGGGTTGAATGGTTTCGAGGGGTAGGAAGTAAAGGTGCAAGATTGGGTGGATTATGATATGTTTTGGTTGATTTGGATTTATGAGTTGGATTATATTGTTATGGCTTGGAGGGTGAAGGGGATGGATTAGGCACAGGGGGTGAAGTGGATGGTTTGGGATTGGAGGCTGAAGTTTTTTGGATGATTTTTGCTTAGGATTAGATTGTTTGGGATTAGTGGGTAGATTTAGATGGAAGGGATGGACGTGATATGGGGTCACATTAGATTTCGGTGATTGATTTTGGGATGAAGGAGATTTGGGTGAAGGTGTGGTGCGGGAACCACATTAGATTTAGTCAATTTAGGGGATGAAGTAGATAAAGGTGGCATAACATCCTCATTATATTGGGAAGGATATGGGGTGGGGAAAGGATTTAGATTGTATTTATTAGGTTTAGGAGGTGGTGACTTAGGATTCACGTTAGATGTTTTAGGATTTGGGGTGGTGGAGATGAAGTAGAATTAGAGAATAGGATAGTGCTAGGTTTAGGTGATGAAGGGGGTAAGATAGTATTATGTGTGGATGAAGAGGATGAGGGTGGCATAGGAGAAAAATTAGATTGTTTAATTTCAAGGGTAGAAGGGGATAAGGGTGATCTAGTATTCATGGTGGATAAGATAGTTTCGACAAGATTGGGTGTAGGTGATGAAATAGGCTTAGGGGATAAATTTGATGGTGGATTAGGGATTGTGGGAAAATTTATGAGAAATTCCATAAAATTGTATTGGGATGAATATGATGAGGATGGAGGACTAAGATGGGATGTGGGAGATAATAATTTTGGGGTAAGTGGTTGGGATTGTTATGGGTATGTGAATGGAACTCGATTATAGGTTTGATGATGATTAGATTTAGGAGTTGATATTTTGGATGGTGGTGCATGAGTTTTGATGGGAGGAAGGTGTGGGTCATGATGATTGATAGGGGATTTAGAGGTTGGGGTTTGGGATGGTTGTGTGGGCTTGAGATGGGTTCCTAGGTTAGCAGGGACAAAAAGGAAGTCCTCTTGGTCTAGGTCAAAATTAGTTAGCTTATCAAAGTTAATGAAATTATCTTGCGAGGCTAGTGGTTTATGTTGATTAGGTCGCGGTGTAGATTGGGATGATTCGGGTTCATGAAGGAAGAAGACAATGGGGTGAGAATTAGAGATCTTAGGAAGGGAAATTATGGATGGGGTTGGTTGGGAGATGATGGTTTAGGGGTGATTAGTTGATTGAATATTGGAGATCGGATGTTTGTTTATTGAGATGTTGGATGGTTTTTAGGATGTTAGGATGAATATGGGATGGTTGATTTGGATGATGAGTATGGGATTGGTTGAGGTAGGATGTGAGATTTGAAATTTGTTTATTAAGGTGTTGGATAGTGTGTGGGACTTCATGGTAAAAGAAAGGTGGTTGAATTAGATGGGTGGGGGATGATAGATAGCTTGGTTAAAGGTAGGTTTTGGATGTTGGTGTGAAGAGGATGGGGATGTGGGATCAAAGGCCAAGGTTTGATAGGATATGTGGGTGATTATTTTTGGATTAGGATTGATGGTGATGGGATTATGATTTGTATTTTGTGATTTAGGATGATTAATTACGATGATGTTTGATTGATTAAAATTTTAAAGTGATAGGATAGTTAAGGGTGTTCAAAAATAAGCAACAAACATGTAACATACACCCTAACTAGTCAAGTGGGTTTCCAATCAAGATATATCCCACTTTTAATACAATACATCGATAATGGTACCATATTTAGCTCTTCACCTATGTGTAAATGTGGGGTTGGATAGCGATTGATCTTGGGGAGTGTGGCCTCCTTGCACTATAGCTCGATATGCAGCCAAATGGTTGCCTAGTCTAGGATGCACAAGCTCACTAGGGGAGTCCTTGATATACCTTTTGGTACGTGGGGACCAAGTACATGTTGCAAGGATGTTTTTTGAGGCCTGGGTATTGGGATGTGGAAGCCCCTCACTCCATTCCACTCTTAAAACAAGCAAGCACTTAGCCAATAACAACAGTTGTCTAAGAATTTGTATACCCCGCCAAAACATGGGGTGTGTCTACGTGCATGGAGATGAATCCCATGGTCACAAGACCCCTAGGACTATGACAAGTGTGTGGATATCACTTCCATGTCATGTTTCCCCTACAAAATAAAAATGGGAAGGCTAACCACTTTTGATCCTCAAGATCATCCTAGGATACTAGAGGAGAACATACATAGTTTTTCCTCTAGGATGAAAAAACAACAAAGGAAAACACAAAAAGGGATGATAAATGTGAGATAATAAAATGAAATTATAAATATTAAGAGTTTGAGGATTGGGTGTTTAAGAAGAGGCCCTACAAAACAAATGTTAGTAGTTTGATTTTAACTCCAAATGTCTTGGACCAAACAAGCTGCAAAACAAAGGGATTAGTATGTTTTCAATCCTACAATCACAAAAAGGTTAAATAAATATAAAATGAAAAAATATCCCCTTGGTGCTACAATAAACCTATGAAAACAAAATGTTATACATGCAACAACCATTAAGAACACTTGAAAACAGAGTTAGACATTAGTTATATGTACGCAAAATTTGAGATTTGTAAAGGCACTACTTGACATGGAATAGGTGCTAAAGTATGAAAAGGTTCCACTTTATGGAACATGAACCATTCTCATGGAGCATAGGCACCAATGTATGGCAAAAGGTTGAAACAAGGGTCAAAAATAGGCAAAAACGGAGTTTTAATGCAACTTCAAAGATTCAAAAACGAACACAAAGGAAAGGAAAATTGTGCATAGGAAGAAAATTTTGTGCATAGGCACCACTTTAGGGAAAATGTACCATTCATGAAGAATATGCGCTGAAGTATGTGAAAAAGTTTAAAAAGGTCAAAAATAGGCAAAAACAGAGTTTTAGTGTTGGAACAAAGGAAATGAAGTATCTCGCATCGAGCTAAAATAGGGAATAGGAAATATTTTAGGAATATGCACCATTATGTGCTATATAGGCACCAATACACAAGGAAAAGACACTTGTTTTTTGTTGGAAACAAAATATGAGCCCAAAATTTCAAATTTTGAAGGGGTAAATGACAACAAAAAATTCTAGAAACTTGGACAACCTATTCAAGGGATCAAATAAGATGGAAAATGATTAAAAGTGGGGGTAATCCTTATAGTAGCTTCCAAAAATGTACTAAAAGAAAATACTAGCTTGTGAATGCAAGAAAAACAAACAAATTGTTCTCCTAATCTAATCTTCTAAAAATAACCTCTAATAAAGAAATAGATGGAAAGAAAGGAGAGATTCAATACCTACACTTACCTAAAAGTTGTAAATATCATTATTTTATGTATTGTATTTTATCTTGATTGATTGTTGATTTACTTTATTTTCTTGAGATGTTTGTGGAGACACACGAGTAGCTCCTCCCATTGTGACTTGATGATTTTTCTTGAAGAATGCTTGATGAAGATCGATGAATGGATGATTTCTTGGATTAAAGGAAAAATTGATATTGGATTGATTGAAAAAATTGGCAGAGGTTCAAGTATGGATTCTATGACTTCTGGATCTCATAGAGGAGGAGATCTCAACTTATGGTTGAAGGGTAGAGGATTGATGGCTAGGATGAAGCCAAGTTGGATTTGGATCAAGGGTGGAGAATGCATGTGATGATTAGAGAATTATAGAGTGGAAGACTCTAGAATTTGAATTCAAAATTCACGGAGGAAGAATATTCCATGAAAGGAGAGATTTAGAGAGGCTTCAGAAATAGAAGCCTTTATATTTAGAGGTGTGAGGTAGTGATTATGATTAGAACCAGATTGGGTTAATAAGCGATGATTAGGGGTGAGGTTATATGGAGAGGCTAGGTGTAGGGATGTGTAGAGTAGGCGGGTAGGTAGATGTAGGAATATTAAATTCCTAGAAAATGTTAATAGGGATTAAAATAGAATAATCGAGATATAATAATGAAATAAATGAATTTGGGATAAATGATAAATGATTATAAAATTATAAAGGGTGAATATGATAAAATGGACTAAATAATATTAATTAATCTTATGATTAATTATTATTATTTAGATGATGTTAATGGGACAAATTAATGGTAATTAATCATGTCGATGTTTTAGATGTCTACAACTATCTTCAAAAATTCATTTGGATATTTTTCAAACTACACGATGGAATCCATAACATTAACTCCCAAATTGGTAAGCAAATATGCCAACTTATTGCCTTCATGGTATATGTGTTGAAATTTGATCTCGTTAAACATATCTTTTAGAGATCTAATTGATAATGTCTCTTATAGTCCATGCAAGATCCCTAACATCCAACATGACGTTGATGATGTTCAAGGAGTCATTTTCAATAATAAGGGGACCAGTAGAAAAAATCCTAGCCATGTCCATTCCTTTGAGAATTGTAAGAGCTTTAACCCTATGATTGTTTCCAAGACCCATGTTGAAGACACCTACTATAGTAAGATTACTAGAGACATCTCTAAGGAGCCTCCAAAACCTTAAGGACACGGGTTATTTAAAAACACTTTGGATTAAGAGGGGGTGAATCAATCCTTTACATATTTATTCCATTTCATTCATTATTTATCCAACCATACATAATTATAACCCTTTAAGCATTAAGATGATTAAACCATGCACAATCAAATCATACACATGAGAAAGAGACACATGATAGTACAATACATATGTGGGAAGCTGTCGAGGAAAGAAAACCCGATGAACATCGCTTATATTACTCAAAACAAAGGACTCCTATGAATATTACACATCACAAGATATTTTTTTAGTGAGGCACAAACTCCTAGTTTAGTAGGGAATTAACCCTACAAGGAACAACAACCCCTAGTTTAGTAGAAAAGCGTACGCACCCAAAATTGCATGTGCTTTACATTGTCGAGAAAAATGGTTACAAAAGTCCCCACCGATGACTCACGTCCTTTGAGAATATTTTCGAGCTCCAAACCCCATCTGTAGTGTATATTTGTAGCTAAAATGTCCTTACTTAGCTTTTCCATGCTTTTTTAGTTTCCCACTTCATTTTGTGCATGTTTGTGCCTTTAGTGTTAGGACCACCACCGGGCCCAGGCAACGCTTCTAGAACCGCCACCGAGGTAGGGTGGTGGTCTTGCGACCACCGCCCGTGCAAGGTAGAAGTCATGTCTACTTTTTCTAGATTCGACTTGCGTGTTTTTAACATACGACGAATCACTTAACTTCACTTTTAGGATGTGTTTTTGAACCGATTTGTCTAAAAATAGTTTTGATTGCTTGGTTCTCCTTCCCTCTTCTATTTTTGCATGTGCTTTAGTTAGTTGGAAATACCTCTTCTTGCCTTGTGATTCAAGGCCCATCCTAGCCCCAATTCTTATATATTCCATGCTCGTATTCAAGAAAAAGGGCCTAAGAATTTTTTGTATCTTACATAGTATTATTGTCACGATCTGCTTAGGAATTGCATATCCAAGCTCAAATCTCTTGTATTATCTCTCTTCTACTTGCATTGCAACTGAGCATTGCCTTCAAGATACCATTGCTCAAGTGTATTCTTGATGTTGTTCTTGCATTCCCAATTCCTTGGACTTGTATGAACACAAAAAGAAAGAAAGGAACAAACTGAGAGGACATACATAGATACAAATGGATTTTCCAAACCTCTTGTTTATCCAGGTTGGAATTACTTATTTGTTTGCTTCATTTTCCAAATTGTCAATTTTATATCATTCGTTTTAATTACATATCAAATAGAGTTACTAGTAAAATTATTCATTTCAATTGATTAGGAAATTATAAGTAGATCAAATCATTAGAAAGTTTTCTCTTTGACATTATTAGGGAAGTTGTGGGGAACAATAGCTCTTTCAGGGTCATGATTTGTTCTTCACCTATAAGGTAGGGTTTGAAGGGTTTTGATTAGATTAGGTTATTTGTTTTAGATTTAGATTCACATATTCACACAAGTAACTAGCTACATCCGGTTGATTACTTGTCTTTAGTTTGTTTATTAGATTAGAACACATTGCTTAAAAACTAGAAAAGATAAAAACATTTACTTTTGTTAGATTAGTTTACTTTCATTGTTTTGCTCTGATATATTGTGAAAACACCAAAAACATAGATTAGATTTATTTTTTTATAGTTAATTTGTTTTATCAATATCATTTGAATTTCATTCCACATGACCATCAACGACCCACAACAAGAAAATACGTATGGTTGTGATCCTTTGGTCCCACAACCCAACGAGTCGGAGTTGATAACAACAATTGATACAAGTTTACATTTGATATTCCTACTCATACCTACTACGTTCTTTGAGAAAATAGGACAACTAAACACACTAAATGTCACTGCTAATCAAAGCTTACGATTATTGGACTGCTCACGAAAATTGGGTTTGATTATGCACATGACCATAAGCCATAACCTCCATGAGTTTTTGGTTTTGAACCTCAGTCCCGCAATCCAATGGGAATGCTAACCAATTATATATCAACATTGGTTTACGTGCATCAATATTCGAGATCATCGTCACTACCACCGATATCATTTCACAATTGTCATTATTGAACATATCAACTGATCAAGCTAAGAATTTCTAGACTAGACCAAAAAATCACCCATAGTCCATGTGGCTTCATTACGCCTCTCATTCTTACTTCCATGACCTTGTCTGGAAATCTATACGAGGCACCCGCAAGTCACTTTCTGCGTGTTCAACAACCAAGTGAATAGAATCTCGGTAGAGCTCGATATTGACTGGAGTCTCTAAGAAGCTATCATATCAGATTGATCCATCACACCACTTCAGGTTAGGAGAGCATTCTTTGCCTTAGATTCACAAATCTCATTATTGCGTGTCGAAGATATAAGGCTACCTCATTAGATTATCCATCATCACCACACACACACACACACATTTATTTCTATTCTACACCATTGCATGCCTTAGACAACCTCGGGAAGTCGAGTGTGAAGAAGGTCACATGTTGATTTTCTTTCATACAAATATCAATCTTGTAAGGAGGCTATAATTCCCCAAGATGAAAAAACACCAAATAACCCACCTATAATAAATGCCATATATAGTTTGTTTCTACAACAAGCGATTATGACTCTTTGAATCTCACTCTCTTCTCTATCTTCTTCAAAACATCTCCACATCTTTCCCAATACCTCTTCCTTCAAGTTGATTTCCACATATTTCCTATCTAGCCATATTCAACACACTCTCTATAATATATTCACATCTTAAATTCTATATATTACAGGTCAAAAATACTTCTCATACCTCCATAATTTCCCTCTAGTTCACATTTTTCCTCTTCATCCACAACTAGTTCAAATGAACAAACACAACATACTTTATATACATGAATCATGAAAAACATAACCAAAGGTCGGCTAAGACCACTAAATTAAGTCATGAAAAATTAAAAACACATATACCATCTCATATAAATCATCTCAAGAGACCATATAGGTCAGCATTAGCTCAAACAATTCAAACTTGCATAAGGCTTCTCAATTAGGCTTAGAACAAGGTTTTCATCTCTAACGAATGATCCTTACAATACAAGGGCTCATAATAAATTCACCAAGGATTCACCATATCCATACAAGTTATGAAAATATTCGTCTAAACACCAAGAATATCATCCACCTCTACAACATTCATCTTCCTCATGAAACACTCCAAAAATAAAAGCAATCCCAACTAGGTCTCATGCGGCTAAAAACCGAGTCTGAAATGTGAACTGGTTCACATAGAAAATAACCTCTTCATGGTTATTACAAAATATCATTGGAAAGGTATAGAATTATTCTAGATCATACAACTCACATAAACTCACAAATCAAGACATAAGGCACTCAAATAACTCCATCTCTCAAATTTGCTCAAACTAGGTTTTAGCTCTCAAAACCAATCTTGAGTACAACAAGCTCCAATACCTCAAATATAACTTATAATCTCTACCATGGAAAACTTAGAGGAAATCCTGAAACTCCTCTTAAAGAAATCATAAGCATGAGTCATATGGAGAAAAGCTGATCTTTCACATCTGTTTTAAGACACCTTCTTGGCAAGCCTAATTGGGATAATTAGGTCAATAGGTCTTCAACATAAATAAATCACTCTAGATAAAAAAAGGCACAAACACATCATATTAGAATCCTAAAATTTAACAATGTACATAAAACACTACTACACCATGTAAAATTTTGAAACACACCTCAAACCATAAAGTGGTTTTAGCCATCTTTAGCCTTTAGCGGTGGGTCAACTTGTGAGACTGTTTCATCAAATTTCTTCACACAAACCTACTCAAATATTTTCATGGCCATTTAGAACACATCCTAGGCTACATGGAACACTGGGTTTTGCATCATGAAACCTTCGCCCCATGTATGCTGTACCTACAAATCACCATAATGCCATGTTTTATATTTTACCATGGTTTATATTTACAAACAATAATTGATAACATATATTATGACAGAGACATTACAAAAAAATAGTTAACAACCTAGCCAATAAGGTGGTAAAATATTATTATGATGTATTCTATGTCGATTTCTTAGAGAAATGCCAAAATTGGGTGTTCAAGGAAATTCGGGAAATGTACGAGTCCATTGTTGGATGAGGGTAATGTTTTTTTAATAAAATTATAAAATACTAATTCATTTGAACGATTTTCTAATATTTTATTACATTAGGTTTTGTTTTCTTAATTACTTTTTAAATTCTGAGACATAGATCAAAGCTATGTTTCTAAAATCATGTGGCAAGTGAGACATAGTTTGAAATAAATAAATAAAGATGTATTACAACCATGGTGATTAGAAAACAACATGGAGGTAAATGTTGATGTCTAGTTAAATCATATTTACTTTAATTTTTTTGAAATATGGTTTATTTCACAATTAGATTAACTTTTTAATATGTTGTGCTAACCAAGTTTGTATTTGTAAATTATTTGTAGGCATGAAAGATACAAGCCTTATCCATGGTTTTAGTTGATTGACTATTGGGATAGTCATGATTGATTCCACCAAGCCAAAAGAAAACTACAAATGTCTAATTGGAACACACAAAAATGTCACAAATCCCATTGGTCTTATGAGCTTCCTTAGAGCATGGGCTCAATTTGTAAGTATCATAGTTTAAATTAGTCTAGTAATAAGTGTTCAAGTTTTTTTTTTTGTTTTAATTACAATATATATTAATATTATATATGTATTTTTCAAATGAATGAGGACTATGGGAAACTTATCAAGGCTTCGCATAAGGATCATATTTGTACGTACGAATATGTTTCTTTACATAAGGAAATGGCCGCCGGTGTAGTGCAAACCATTGCATTTATCTTATATAAATTCATTGTAAAACACATTTTAAAATTATTTTTCTATTTTTATAAATTATTATGATATTATTAACACTAGTTTATTTTGCTTTTATGTAAGAACATGCAATATTTCCCCTAAGAGAAAATGGAAAAATACATAGAGCAATGAATGGGAGCCACATCACTACTAGGGTTATCATGCAACAAATATTTCATACAATAGAGTTAATGGGGATTTTAGTTTTGATAGGATTGTCAAGGTTTTGATGATACTACCATCAAGGGTGATGTTATTCAAGAACATGGCGGGGATGAGAGCTAGGGAAAATGAAGATGATTACCCTCGTGTTTAAGGGTAACATTAAATATTATGAGTTTATATTGTTGATGTTGACCTTAATGCTATATGGGATCAATCATGGCTCTATATCTATTTTTATTATAATATTATGATGAATTTCAAGTAATTATTGAGTGGTTTGATTAATGTTTAATTTATTATTGTTTTCCTAAAAATATATGTTTGTATTAAAATAAAATTATGCTCAAATTTAATTTTATAATATAACATAATTATTCGTTTTTATGTATATCGTTAAAATTGACATTAACATCAAAAATTTATAACTAAAGTTATAGAGTATAATAATAAAAATAAATAAACCAAGTTAAAAAACTTTTTTATATCATTGTAATGATTAAAGTCACATAACAAGTTGGACCTAAGCTACAATTGAAGCCACAATTAAGTCAAAATCAAAGTCACACCTAAGTCATAATTGAAGTCACACTAAAGTCATAAATAATGACGAAACTAAGTCACATTATTAAACTAAATAAAGTTACAATCTAAGTCACAATTAGTGTCGCAATTTATGTTGGATGTAGTATCCCAATTTAAGTCGTAGCTAATGTAAAAATTTAAGTCACAACTAGTTTCACAATTTAAGTTAGATGTAGTGGCACAATTTAAATCAAGATTGCGAGTCCACAATTAAATTCCAATTTTAAGTTGCACATAATGTCTTTTTTTAATTCACACACAAGGTCGATGTAAAGATGAATGAATATCCTTATTAAGTCATGCATTGAGTCAAACGAAAGTTGTGAATTAAGTCATAGAAAAAGTTACATTTTAATTCACCGTAACATCCTAGTTATAGTCACCCTAACGCCCTAATTAAGACACAAATAAAGTTGTATTTATGAAACCTTAATGTCCCATTTTAAGTCACACTAACATCATGCTAACATCACTTAAGGGTGACATTGGGGTAGGATATTAGGGTGACTTTAATTGTGATATTAGGGTGTTTTTAGTACAAATTTATAATATATGTCATTTAAAGTCACAATTTAAGTCATCGTTAAGAAAGTTTTGTGATTTTAAATTCGACTTTAGGGTACCTAGTTGGGATTAAAAAAAACCATATTCGGTGACTTAAAGGTTACTTAATAGTGACTTAAGCTAAAACTTATTTTAGTCTAAATTTTGTAGTGAAGTCAAAGGAAAAAGAGATCACTTATTTGCATATCGGTGGGATAGGAATATTTTGGAACTAACTTCCATGCTTTTACGTTTGGTTATAGAAAAATTTGCCCTGCAAACACATGGAAACATGTGGAATTGAGTCCATGTCTGTATAAATCCATAATCAATGAAATAATAAACTGTAATAAAATAAAATTAAGAACCAATACACATGATTTTGCTAAAAGCGTGAAAATTCCCATGTGAAATACGAACCTTATAGTATGAGATAAATATAAATATATGTGTGTCTTGAGAAGAAACCAAGTGGAACATAATTTAAATGTCTTGGATAAAACAACATGTAGTTACTTATGTGTGTGGGAGGAAGAGAGTTTCCTATATTTATATAATCTAGAAAGCATAAAATATATGGAATGTATGAGCCCTTTTAAGGTGTGGGATTAAGTTTTGAATGACATATCTTAAAATAAATGGTTTGTATGTAATATGTAATTTGTCCCATGTAGTCTTGAGTATAATTAGTGTACACATTATAGTAAAATATGTCACATGGGCATATGATAAGATATATATATATATATATATATATATATATATATATATATATATATATATATATATATATATATATATATGAAAAATTGTAGTATTCCATGTACATCTAAAATATAAGCAATGTAGATTAAAGAGAAGTGTGTCCTATATTTTGATCTAGAAAGCATAAGAACAAGTTTCCCCAATGGGAAATATAGAATGCAATATAAGAACATTTAAGAGGGTATTATGCCCCGAGTGAGCACATATAATCTATATATTTATTTAATTCGATGCTCCATACGAGAGGAAGAAATGATATAAAAGTAATGAATGTGGTGCCTTTTGTGTGGAAATAATATAAACTATACAATCAAAGGAAAGGAATGATGATTTCATTGATATAAGATAAGAAACATGCTTATCAAGGTGAACTTCCCTATTTATGTGGTGTAAATGGTGTTTAGGAACATGCGGTTCACCAAAATGTAGATGTGAAATTTGGGTTTAGACTAATAATGCACCACAACTAACCACATCACATTGCATTATATATAAATGGATAGAACTCAATAAATCATACCTAAGAGTGATATTTTTTGTTAGCTCAATAAATCATGCATAAATTTGAAATTAGTAGAAATATTATGGTTTAAGAGTGATATTTTTTTCACAATTTGAGATTCATCAACAAATAAATAGTGCAGAACATGTCTAAATAGTGGAAAATAAGATCCAAAAATAGTACAAACAAAGAATCTTAACTAGAACCATGTACTCCTATGTGGCATGACTAAAACCATTGCAACATGGGTATGTAAAGTATTATATAAGGAATTTTTTTATGATTCCTTTCATCTTCTTCAGGGCTTTCAAAATGATGTTTTCTTTTCTAGAATGCACTTTATGTAACTAGGAAATTGATCCTCTTTGTTGAAACCTTAGTATCTTGACAAAAACTTGCAAAACCATAAAAATTGCAAGGATCTCATGGTCGATTATATTACCCATCCAATATTATTAGATCTATAGTAATTTTAAAAATTTGACAAAAACAATACCAATTATAGTATGGTTTAACATGTAGTCTATGTTGGTGTGTATCATAGGCACACTTATTGTGAAGTATACCTTAAGTAGAGTTGTTACCAAGGTGAGATTTATTAAATGCATAACATTGGTAAATGCACATGTAAGTGGTATTTATCCTCACACGTGTAATAAGGTCAAGGTATAACTTAGGGAATGATCATATCCCACATTTCATTCAACCTCTTACATTTCCTATATAAGGAACTTTTGTGTCTTTATGGAAAGTGAGACTAGAGCTTAGATTCATCTCCAAATCTATTGGATGTGTATTCTCTTATGTAGATGTTTTTATAGTGTAACCGTTTTTGTTACACACACATGCATTGTATATTCTCTTTTAAATCAATACAATGTGTTTTTTTTTGGTGAATCTCTTCCTCTCATATGAGTAATTCCTATGGTTTCTTGCATTGTGGATTTTTCTGAACGTATTCAATTCCTATAAGGTATTAGATACATATCTACAATCTACATCTCATGTTTTATCATATGTAGTTTTCTATTAAAATTTATTTGCTTAAAATTTATTCTGATTTGAAAGAAGAAGAGTGTTTTGAAGAGATATCTACTATTTTTTTCATTTTGAGTGTTTTCGGTGGATTGCAAATTCCCTTTGGAGGCCTTTTGAGTTGTGGATTTTTGCACCTTCATCAATTTCAGAATTACCATGTTTTTCCGAGCCCCTAAGTATTTTTGATCCAAACGTTGCTTGTTTTCAAAATTACCAATGGGTAATTTTCATTTGAACCAAAATTACTTTTATAGGGTTATTTATTGGGTTTTTCAATTTCTGGAAATTCTAAAAATTATAAGTATGATCCAATATTTTTCCTAAATTCTATTCTTAAAAAAATAGATTTTTTAGAGCTTATAGTAATTTAATTTGATTTTTTGAAAGTTCAAATCTCTGATCAAACAAGGAGCAACAAAGAAGATATAGGATGTTTTTGCATTTTCTGCAAAACCATGTTTTACAAGTATATATTTTAGATTCATCTCTTTGATATATTTCTAGAAATGATTGTTTTGAAAACAATTGAGCACCGAAGCACCTGTTGTGTGCGTTTGAAGTTTCAACACAATTTTGGTGCATTCGGCATGTTGTGCAACTATTATAAGCCCTTGGTCACATATGTGACAACCATCTAGCCCTTGTGACCTGCACTCATCACATTGGTTTGCCACATGACCACTTTGAAAAAGTGTTCTTAGCCCTTGAGGGCTATAATTTTACCATTGAGCCCTTTTTGGTGTACAATTTCTTATGAGGATCGTTAATTTTGATCCTTTAAGCCTTGGATGATGACTTGTTTTTCACCTTACCTTTTTTTGTGATCTACACAATGGTGATGTTAATTTTTGTATTTTGATGGTCTATATTTCTAGAATTAGAAGTTTTTGACCTATTTAGCGAACTAGATCATGTATTTGGAACCTTTATGAGGTCATAAATTTTGATGTGTAACTTGGATTTACATGTTGTTTTCTTTAAAATGTGTATTTTTTCACACTTTGCATTGTCTACATCATTGTTTTCTAATTTTGAATTAAATTTGATTTTTTCCACTTAATGGCCTATTTGATAAATTGTAAATCATATTGTGTGGGATTTTCATTATCATTGTTCTACGAGGATCAATACAAAACACCATGCACATCGAACAAGGTTTCACTTCTAATGCTATCGTGAACGCTCCACGTAGAAAGTAAGAGATCAAATCACAAAATGAGAATCAAGTATAGAAAGACATAGGGTGTCTGGCATGCTCATAGGTAAAAAATAAGAGGTACATATAGGAGTGTTGTATAACTCCTATGTAAGACATGTGTACACAACCATAACTAACTCTAATGACCTGTTCTCACTAAGTGATATGAATAACCAAATGAGGTGGAAAAGATACCGAGTGATGACAAGACAAGTCATATACACCGACACCCCCCTTCATCAAAGCTGAGGTAGAGGTCATGGCAAGTGAGAACAAAAAATAACTCCCCTTGAAAACTAATAAATATGTGTCAAAGGGGCCTAACGACTAATCCTAATAAGGCACCCATATAAAAAAAATATCTTTCTAGAAAAGAAGAAGAGGAGAAGGTAAGGCACCCATAAAAGAAACCCCTAAAAAACCTAAGAAAGATGCAAAAAATTATTATTGGAAACTAAAGGTATAATAAGGTACTCATGTACAAACTATAATCTTTCTAGAAGAATAGAAGATATGAAGAAATGCTATCCAACCTTTCAAGACGAAGAACACTGTCGAAGACCACCCTGTGTCAAGTGAAGAATAAGATCCTTGAAGTGACAAGGTGTGGTTCCCATGTAAGGATCGATGTTCCATATATGAGGTGGAAGTGCCAACTACTCCATAAAGGGATGGTGAATCTGAAACATTTCCAAAGAAGGAAGGTGGAATGTCCCTTAAGCGTATAGAAGAGTGTCCGATGTCCAATGAGTCCCAAATCAAAGTACTGCTTTCTGTGAAAAGTTTATAGAGGACCAAAAGTAGGTGGATCAAGAAATAAATCCTCAATATGTGGTAGATGATAAGTGGATGGTGGAGGTGGGTCCCCATCACTATGGAAATCAACCAAGCTAGAAGAGAATTCATCATCATCAGAAGTGAGCTCAAAAATATCATCAAGTCTAGGTGAATCGATGAAGAATCCGAAGGAGGAACAAAGTGAGAAAAAGAGTAGAGCCAAGTGTGATGATAAACTGTACCAAGTGTAATAATAATGTCACTATGAAGCTCTCTTACATGAAATTAATTTGAAGTGAATCAAATGGATACCCTCACTAAGGTAAGTAATCGATACATTGAAAGGAGATTAGTTAAAAGTGAAGGAACACTAAGCACATTGTTGAAAGTTCCACCATTCACTTCAACAGACCCTCTCCGAAAACCGTTGTAGAAGTGTCATCACCAAGTCAAATAAAAGACATTTTACATGGCTCTAATGAATCAAACTCAATGTCAGATGAGGCCATATGATGAGATGCACTTGAATCAATCACCCATGTAGGAGTAGGTGACACAACTGCAACTAAAGCTCTTTCCTTTGTTCTTTCCTTAGTTGATTCTTTTTCTTTTTCTTTTGTTTTCCCCTTTCCATTTTCTTTTCCTTAGAAATTTTGTGAGTTGATGATGAATATGGCTTGAGAGAATTGGGAACTCCTATGTTGTTCTTCTCAAGAAGACTTGTGAGGAGGTAAATATTCTTCTTCAAACATTTTTCTTCTTCATGCCTACCACTATAATACCCACATTTGATCTATTCTTTAGGATATTTATAACTAGAAGAGGAAGTGGAAAAGTTTGATTTAATAGTGGATTGGTCCTTTTTATTCTCATGATCCTTATTGTTTTGCTTCTTCTCTTTTGAAACCCTCAATTTTTCATGACCATCAATGAGAGCATGGAATTTTGTGGATCTAAGAGTACCCATCTGAATTAGCTTATCATATTCTCTATTCAAATCAAGAACAAAATCATCAAAGGAGGGTGTAGTCCAACTTACACCAAGTGCTCTTTTATAGCATGGAAGGTTGAGACTAAGACAAAATAGGTGGGACTAAAGTTTTCAAGGACTAAAAGTATGAGCTCGAGTCTTCCTTATCAAGTCAACATTTTTTTAGTTGTAATCTTAGATATTTGAGTTTGGTGAAAAATTCTTGGAGAGTGTCAAAACTGCTAGGGCTGAGACTAATCAACTCATTTTCCAATTCATGCCCTTTCATTTAATCTTGTTTCCCAAAAAGTTTTTCTAAGGCATCTCAATCTTCCTTGATTGATTTGGTTGTGTTAATATAAAAGCCTAGTTCTTATGATACAAAAAAACACAAAAGACCAAAGGATTCATCACATTTTCAAACCACTTTTCTTTCCTTGTGTCTTTTTAGGTTCAGTTTACAATCCCATAATTATCCGGTAAAGTTTTTGTTTTCTCAAAGTGAGAGACATGATATCTTTCCATTTGTGATAGTTAAATGGGGTAAGAAAAGGAACAGAATTAAGATCCATAGTAGATAAAAGTGAGCAAAGAAAATAGTGAAAAGAAATGAACCACATAAAATGAACACCCCCTAATTGTGGCACTTTATAAGTAGTGCGTTGATTACACCCAAGTGTTCGTGCGACATGAGACGATTGGTCACTCACCTTGTAATTAGAGAAATATCTTACAAGTGTGGAGACCAAAATATGCTCATTTGTGCACCAAAAAAAAGTGAATAAACACCAAATCAAGCAAGAAGGGAAGGAGGCTCTCTTTCTACAAGGTTGTGGTGGACGTGCTCACTAACTCGCAAGCAAAGAAGAGTAATTACAAAGTGAAGAAAGGGCTCAAAAATGAATCCAAGAGGCTTTCAGGACCTAACAAGGTTTCCCAGAAGGTGGAAAAATGCTAAGATGAATGCTACATACTCAACAAATGGTTAGTAGTAAAAATCATCTAGTAACGCTATAAAATGCACTTTGAAATTTGCCCGATTAGTCTATTTTAGATATTTAAAAAGGGAAAAGGGAGAAAATAATGTTTAAATGATGATAAAATTGAATTACTAAATGATAAATTAAGGAGCAAATTAATTAAATAAAGGTTCCTAATTAATTCATTAAATCCTAATTAAATGTAAAAGCTAAATTAAATAAACAACCCTTAATTTAAGTATAAAAGCCCTAAAAATATAGATTGAATTACCTAGGCTCGCAATTGCACCTAAAGGTGCAATGGACACACCAATAAGGGTGAAAATTAAAAAAATAGCAATAGGACCACATATTTACTTTATATATTACACATTGAGCATGTATTGGTTCATTCATATTGATGCCCTGTGTTATGACACATAAATAGATAATAATGCAAAGTATGTAACCAGAAAAATACAACCATCAAGCCGCTGAATGATTGTAGTTTCATCCACTGCAACAATAATGGACAAAAAAACAAAAAAAGAGTGGAAGATATGAGAACAAGAACATGCTAGCAGAACAAAAAATGAGTGGAAGATATGGGAAGCTTTTGACCTAAGTTTCACTTTCTTTGTAAATTATACTTGATGTGAGGTTGTGTTAAAAAAATTAGTGAAAATGGTAGTGAAAATTATTATCGAGACAAAAACAAGAGCAAAGAGGATTTCGGTGGCTGTAGTTTTAAAAGCAGGTAAAGTGCTAAAGGCTATCTATGCAAAAGACCAATATAATTGATGATGTAAGAGCATCCATCAAATCTCTTTATCATTCAGAAATTGTCAACGAATTAAAATTTATACCCACTTTTCCTAGCCACCAAGTTGGTTTTCGAGGTCAAATCTGCCATGGGATATTAAAAAATCCCCATGCTGAATTTCACTCCCCAAATTCTCCGCACCCTATCATTTATTCTAATCCTCCTTTAACTTAGTAAGTTAGATCATTAATGACATCTGTGTAATTGAATGGAACCATTGCTTGTGAAACAAATTTGCAAATGGAAAAGTGAGGTATATTCCTCATAGTTATCATAATCAATAGCCCACCATATATTAGTTAATGTAGCCAAATTATGAACAAACCAGATATACTGCAAATAATATGAACTCCAAAAGAAAATAGATCTCCTTCTTTGTTATTGAATAATGAATTACAATGTTTCCTAAATAGGAAAACAACTCCCAACTCGAGTTGCCAAGTAAACTCTAGCTAACTCTGACTAAATCTACTTTAGGTGGCGGAAATTACTATTTTTAGCAGTTTACTATAACCTGCTATTCTTAGTAAGTTTGCATGCTTATTCCTACGGGCACAGAAATTGCCACGCATCTTCTACATCCCTAAATTAGAGGAATTTCCAACTTTCTAACTCATAATGCAACTAATAGACTATAATTAACTAATGCTCAAAAATAGGAAAAAACCGAACTATAACTTAAATCCTAATTTTCGGCCTCAAGATGGTGGATTTAGGGCCTAAAAACATGTCGAAAACTTGCCCCAACTGGTATGGCTGCGTGTTGCTTTGCATTCGTCTCATCGAAACACATGGTTTCAAAAAAAATAGACTCAAACGTATATCCGGAGCTCAAGTTATGACCTTGTCAAGTTCCTGTATAATAGACGCATCATTAGTTTTAATAGACACCCAATGTGAGACTAGAAGGGGTTACATAATTTTCTTTTTAGTAGTAATTCAACATTTACTATAAAAGAAGTTCCCTTTTGATTGATTGAAATATCACGTTATTTGAACAATAAAAGAGTAAAATGCGATACCATCTCAATCATGCACATACACCGTGCATGGTGATAAAGAATAATTAGAATCAGGCGGGCTAGCTATTCTGTCAATTCCTTGCCAATCTGAAATAACAAAGCCGTACAACCCAAAGAATAGCAATAATAGAAAACACGAATCTCATATTTTGGAAAGGATAACAAGCAAGACCAAGATTGATCATATATAACCCAACACTACCCAAGAAGGAAAACAAATGTAAGAGCATAATGCACTATCTGGAAACGAAGATGCTTCTTTAGAACATGAGAAATAAGGAAACAATTAGCATGCATTTTCTCTCCATTCCAGCTAGAATATGAAACCATGACGGTGGAGACCCCTTTGACAATAGCATCAAAATAGGGAGTCATGTGGATACCGACTAAACCTTTGTAGTTGATAACAATGTTGCTCTCATTAATACCCTTGGTTGTGCCCCCATCACCCACAAAGTGCTTGGCACAAGCTACAACATTTCTCCTAATAGGAATCCATTCCTCACAAAGTTAAATGCAAAAACAAAATTGAAACCTTACCAAGACTGCAACATAAGTTACATGATTGAAATTAAGCTATAGAAACTTTAAAATTCTTTGGAAACCCAAAAAGGCTGCAACAAATCTAATAAGAATGAAAAGTACAGGTCCATTGAACTACGTAGAAAATCAATTTAGAATAGGAAGATGATGTTAAAGCTTACGGGGTGGTCCCATGAATGGGGCTTCTGCTAATACGGGCCCAATGATTTTTTTCCATTTTGTTACAGGAGAAAATGAATCTTCTCTTGTAAAAAAGGAGCCCCTAGATCTTTGTCTGCTGATTTTTAGAGGTTGCTTTGGTTTTTTCTACGTACATGTCATCTTAACATGTAGACTGTCTTGTACTTGGATTCTTGACAGAAGAACAATGGAGGAAGGAAGTCTCACAAACAGGTGTTCTAAGAAACATAAATTGACATTCTTATAATTTTTCACAAATTTCTGTGTAGGTATTGTAATTAAATTTCTGGATGGCTTCTAATTAGGAATTATAAACAAAATGTTTTTAAATTTATTTCTAAAATAGAAATAAAAAATTAACTTAACTAATGTGCAATATAATTTGGTAAAAATAAATCTAACAATATTTTTGCAGCTGCTCCAAATTATTAGTTCCCCAGGTAGCCAGAGCCATCTATTCTTCTTAAACAAACATTGTTCCACAAATTTAAGAGAAGATCCCATTATGCACAATATTTTAATAAAAATATTTGCATAGAACTACCTGCAACATAAAAATAGAAGCAGCAACCCCCTCCATGAGACCCCTACTTATATAGTCCATGACAACACCTGCTTAAAAAAGAAATCTAAATTTTCTCAGCAGTACCAGCTGCAAAAATCTGGATAGTCCCCTACATGATACCTCAACATTATTGTTAGGCTATAGAAATGAAAATATATTTGGATCCCACAAAAGCTATACCATAAGTGATTAATTTGACAACTTGAAGTCAATTAAGTAAAAATGAGCTCATCAAACAAAACTAAGGAGAGAAACGTGGAGCTTAACATCCTGATATGGAATATAAAGCTTTTGAACCCCAATGTAACCGAAGTGATCAAACTGAGAACACACGTCCTCTGGGTTTGAACTAAAAGGATATTGAACCTATAATGGGGAGAGAAGTTAAGAGGATACTATCTTGCTATAGAAACGCAAAAATATTTTGAACCCCTAAAAATGCAACGGAAATGATAAAAATGTGAACTTAAAGTCCATGGAACTAAAAATGAAACTAATTTGGAATAAAAGAAAAGATTAAAGCTTACTATTGTGCTACAGAAATGCTAATATCTTTCGAACCCAACTAAGGCTGAACCAAAAATAATCAATCTCAGAATGTAAAGTAAAGAAAACTAATCAATCTTAGATTTTCAAGTAAATTGAACAAAAAGAACAGAAAATTAGAATAGGGGAAGAATCTTAAAGCTCCTATTTCTTAGCTACAGAAGTGAACATAAATTTGGAATCCCATGAAGACTTGCTTTGAGAGCTCTATGCCCATACAAAAAATTAGTTAGAACAGGAAAAAAAGGTTACTACCCAGTACATGAGGAATTCCTTGGTAGTATTAACAGGAGGTGTCCCCTACAAACCAAAGATGATTTCTATCATGGCTTTCACAAAGGTTGGATCCTCCCTGTAACTCTCTTAGCACTGACCCCATCTGGAATCTCTGCAGACCTGTACGCAGAAACACCTCATGAGTTATTAAACCAGAATGTTGTCTATTTCAAAAAATCCAAGTTTGAGTCTTTAAGAATCTCACAACAATACAAGGAGAAAATGTATAGGGAATGCCCGTTGCTCTGATTTCCAGAGCGGTAACTGCACCGATTATTTTCACCAGATTAGGATCCCTACATAGACTCAAAACAAAATGTAAGAAAAGGTTGTCTTCTCCTTGTTCAGTAGTAGACTTGAAACGCCGAAACTAAAAAATATCAAGCAGACATATCCAAAAATGAATCCACAGTGTGAAAAGAACCTCGAATCTCCAAATTCAAAAAGGTTTTGTATTGGGTAGATAGACCCCTGTTTTGATATAGTGGTTTGAATTGTTATACTTTCCTGGTTGCACCTAAGCCAACATTGCGACGGAATATAGTAGCCCCATAGACATTGTTGTGACCATGCACACCATCAAATCCATATCATTGGGATCTGAATCCTCAGGGACATGGCACCCTTATGAAACTCATTTACATCACTTCCTCTAGACCGCTAAGCACACTCCCTGAGTCACATCACAAAAGGAAAAGAACAGAAAAAACGTGGTTTAAAACCCAGCTGTCTCCATCCATGTCTGTCATGGTACACATTTAAAACCATGTATATCAGGCCTCCCTCTCCACAGTGATCGCATTAAGAGACGAGCACAGCGATTTCATTAAATCAAAAATCCACACCACAAACACAACATGGGAATGGGATGAGCAGGGCAAGGGGGATCAATGGGAGCTCTACAAAATGACAAAAAAATGCATAGTAAAACAACATAAACACCCAGAATTGTTTCCATGGTCTTGCATGCCTTGAGAATCCCAAATCGTTGTTGATGTGAACAGTGCAGGTAGCCTCCCACAATAAGGAACGCCTATGGGCGAATTAAAATACCCCCTAATAAATACTTGACTATCCCACTTAATAATAACACTTAACTTATACTAGCATACCTATATTATATAAATATACGTAATATATGCCAAGAGGTATATATTATATAAATATATAGGTGCTTTGTGAACTTCACCTCTCAGCGTATTTTACATGTCATATTTTGATTTATGTTTTATATGTATGTAAAATATGCCGAGAGGTGAAGTTCACAAGCACCTATATATTTATATAATATATAAATATATGTAATATATACCTCTCGGCATATATTACATATATTTATATAATATAGGTATGCTAGTAGCAACCATTGGAGTTGCATTATGCAGAAAATAATACCAAAAATAAAGTACGAAAAATAAGGGGGAATTTTGTTCGTGCATGAATAAAATCAAATATCTTACAAGGAACATCATAAATGCATTTAAATAAGGAACCTCCACATTTAAAATAAAACACCGACCATATCTAAAACAACAACCCCACCTTATATTCAACCATGACCTTTTTAATATTGTAAAACCCACTTTTAAAAAAACCAACCCAATTAAACAAAATGAAAATCCTAGACTTGAAATAGGAAGCCAAAGCGGGGAAAATGGTTTGAAGGTGGTCAAAGTGGTGTGGTAGGTTGGATGGACTTGTGGCCATGTGGAGGTGGGCCAGCGCAAGGCCCGGGGCGAATGATAAGAACATGAAGGTTGGAAAGTGTGAGTTAAGTGGACTTTGAAGTGGACGGCGAGGAAGACCAAGTTGAGAAAAGTGCATGCACAACAACATGAGGTTTTGAAACAACACGAGATCACTAGAAATATTCCAACGACGGTGAGTGGGCAAGTAGGACAATGCACAAAGTGAAACAGATGGCCCAAACGATGATAGGGTGGTAAGAGCCTAACCGGGGAAAACACAAAGAGGAGGAAGACGGAGGTTGAGGATGCGGTCAACATGATCCCAATGCGAGATAGAAACACACGAGCTAGATCGACTCGGTGGGGAAAATGAAACCAACTTGTGGACTCGGTACATGGATACCCCAAATGCAAGGCAAGGAAATCAACGAGACATATCGGCTTGATGCAAGAGCCAACAATGCAACAGAGCGAGGCCAAAATCGAATCTCAAAGCAAAAAAGGGGCAAAACGATAGTCACACGACTATGGGCAAAGCAATGCAAACATGAAGACATCCAAAGAAGCTCGAATAAAGCCAAAAACAAAGCGATGTGAATGTAACTCAATCGAGAAAAACATCAACTCGACCAAGAAAACAAAGAGCCAATAATGCAAGGGTAGTATGAGATATGAAAGGAGGGTCGACCAACATACAAGGACAAATGAATAACATGAAATGCAAGAAAACAATGCACGACCAAGGTAAGAAGGGAGGAGGCAACAAGGAAATGAAATAAACCGGGAAGGCAAGGAGGATTAAAACATGTCTAAAACTAGAAATTGAAAAAAAAAAATCACTTCGAGTTAAAAATACTAATTAAAAAACAAGAAATGGAGAACAAACCTCTAGATTTAGCTATATCTCCAAACTTAGTTGCAACTAGCTAGATCTGGTTGTGAAATACCTATAACCCACACATGCAAAACCAAAAGATCTGGACAAACTCCAAAAAATGAGATTGTTAAACTGTAAACAAGATCCCAAAGGAAGATCAAAAAATTACATGAGAAGCATGAAAACTAGAAAATGAAGTAAAAGAAACCGGAATCAAATGAGTGCATGTTTATTGAACAATAGCTATGATACCATATTGGATTGCTCTATGTGGATCAAAAGCAGAACCACTGTGCACATTGAACAAGGTTTCACTTCCAATGGTGTCGTGAACACTCCATGTAGTAAGCAAGAGATTAAATCACAAAATGAGAATCAAGTAGAGAAAGACACAAGGTGTCGACATGCTCATAGATAAAAAAAAATAAGAGGTACATATAGGAGTGTTGTGTAACTCTTATGCATGACACATGTACACAACCCTAACTAACCCTAATGAATTATTCTTACTAAGTGAGATGACTAACCATATGAGGTGGAAAAGACATCGAGTGATGACAAGACAAGTCATATACACTCACATTGATTTATAAAATACCAAGGGGGTTTTTAGATTTATCTACCTTCATGTGTGTATGTGATATTTCACACTCCCTTTTCGTATTTTAGTTGTTGAGTTCATCATGTGGCATTTTGGGCACTCGCACTAGAGGATTTTATTGTGCTTTTGTACACACCTACCACATTGACACAATTTGGAGATAATGAATTGTGTTTCTTCACTCGCTAGTAAGCATTAAGGGGGTTGTTATGTACTACCTATGTTTCTATGGTTGTTCAAGTATGTTATGTACCTTTTATTTATTCCCAACGAATGTAAAGGTGGTTATTTTTGTGCTAAATTATTTTTGTGCCAACCTTTATGGGGGTTTTTAAATCATTTTGAATGTCATACATGTAATCAAACCAACCCTTATGTGGTTTTCAAAAATAAAAATATTTTATGCATTTTATTCATATAGAGCATATACTTTAGTCACTCCTTTGGATTTTTATCGATTCAACATAAATTTACTTCAACATCTTCATTGTTCTTTTTTCTCTATCTTTGTACATGGGTATCTCATTAGACCTAGTTTTCGATACCTATATTTATGAGCATAATAATTCTTCTCTTTTACCACATCACCTAAGTTGATCTTAATGATGGTGTTGGTGTGTGTCATATTCACCCATTTTGTGAATTCCATCTTAGGTAGGGTTGCTACCAAGGTGACACTTATTATATGAAAAACATTGGTAAATGCACATTTAAGTGGTAATTATCCTCTCATGTGTAAGAAAGGTGAGTTGTTACTTGGGGAATGATCTTATCACACCTTTCACACAACCTCTTGCTTTTCCTACATAAGGATCCTCTGTGTCCTTGTGGAAAATGATATTGAATCTTAAAGTCATCTTTGAAGCTAGTGGAGATGCAGTCTCTTAGGGAAATGTTGTTCTAGTGTAACCAATGTTGGTTTCACACACATATGCATTATATATTCCCTTTTAGTTCAATACAATGTGCTTTTGTTGGTGAATCTCTTCCTTTCATCTAAGTAATTTGTGTAGATACTGCATTGTGTAATTTTCCTAGGCCATCCTCAAATCCTATAGGATTTTCAACACTTTGAAACAAATAATACCAGTATAATATGGTGTAAATTTTAATGGCTAATATTCGATAATTCATGAATATTTGAGTTTTTGAAATTTAGATTCAACTAATTTTGAGGTGTTAGGTTGCTTGCTATTTCACCTAAATTTTCTCGAGTACAAGTTAATTTTTTAGGTTGATTTTCCCAACGTTTACAATAACAAATGAAATTTTTATATTGATTACCTTTACTGCATGTAAAAAAGAGAAATTTACTATTAAATGACAGCATAATGCTACTTGTTGTAGCATAATACTAATGGCTGATAATTTATATTAGTTGATAACATTTCCTTTTAATTCGTGGCTTTCGCCAAGATTTTGAAAGTCATTTTAGAAATTCGCCAAGTAATATCTATGGTTTATTTTTAGGGAGGTCTTAAAATTTACCCCGGTATAGTATTGTTTGGAAGGTAGTCTATTCTAATATAATTGTTTCAACCCTTGTCATTTTCAATACTCTAATCACTACAACAAGTAAATACTACATGGTCTTCTATATGTTTGAGATCTATTTTTTGCAAGGAGCTACTCTTCAAATAAATGATTTTTTTAATTTAAAATTTTGTTGTGTATTCTTGAATTTCTATATGAATTTGTTAAAAGAATTAATAAGTTGATGTATTTATATATTTTTGAATTCAAATTAGGGCCTTGGCTACACTGTTGATATACACCGGGAGGGAAAAAATGACAAAAATGCTAGAATCCTACAAAGATCCAAAACAAAGGTCAAAGGACCCATACAACCAAATGACTAGAACCTTAGTAGTATGGTTCCATTGATCCGAGAAATATATTATTATAATTGTAGGAAAAGTGTAAAAAACCAATGAGGAGAGAGAAAGTAGAGAAATGAGATATAAAAAGAGAATAAAAAGGAACATGTCAAAATTTGATTAAAACACATGTAATATATTGAATTTGAAAAAATCACATATTACATTCCAACAAGAGCCTAATCCAATCTAGTAATCAATAAAGATACAAATTACACTAGCATTGAATAACATACAACTAGTTCGTATCAAGATTGTGTCTATACTTTAAAAAGGTTTTCAAATGCTTTCTTGATATTAATATCTTTGGGTACGAAGATTTTGAAAAAGTGGACTTAGAATATTTCAAAATATATCAGTGTTATATGATACCATTCCGGGAGTTGAATTGAATCCAAACAACAATGTCTTATTGGTTTTGAGCCACTTATAATTCAATTTTGAGTGGAAAATCACATTTGACAAAATAAAGAATATAAATTGGTAGATATTTAATAAGAACATTAATTATTGTGAAGAGATCCTAAAGTGTTTAAGTTAAGACTACATCAAATTATTTCAAATATATATTTTCTCTAATTTTGATATCCAATCAATAGGTCATTGATTCATTGGTGAAGATGGTTGGCTCACAAAGAGGTCTGCCAAGGATTAATTATCACAAAATGTGAAGGACCTTAAGGTAGTGGTCCCATGGAGGGGGTTGCTTCTTTTTTATGTGCATGTGGTCCCATGAAAATTTTATAATTGCAAAACGACAAATATGGAATCTCCTCCTAAACTTTTGGACTAGCGGTTCTTTGAGGAAGAGTAGTATGAATCCAACATAATTGTGGGGATTAGAATTTTTAACGAGTTGTTGCAGAGAGATTGTAGGGTTTGTTTTTACCAAATGTTAGTTGCACATTAGTTAAGTTACATTTTTAATTATATTTTACAAAAAAATAATATCAACTTTATTTCAATGCCTAAATTTTAGAAGCTATCCCAAAATTTTAACAAAACATGGGATCAATTTGCTACAAAAAGGCTTCTAAAATTTAGTTAGTAATACCTACATATAAATTTGTGGTTTTCCCCTCTATGGAACCACTACCTAACACCAAAAAGAGATGAGGTCGAGATCGTGCCCTCAATGAATTTGGTGGAATGGATACCCCTCGAGGCCTTGATGGCATGGATACTCCTCGATCCTTGGAATAAGTTGGCCTAAAGGAGCCAATTAGAAGGTAGATTATTTTTTTCACCCGAAATCATCCTCTTAGTAAATTTAGTGGAATTGATAGGCCTTGTAAAAAAATTATTCTATGCACGATACCATCTCGATGTAAAGATATCAATTATATGCATATCATTATATGCATTAGTGATACCATCAATGCAATAAAACCAAAAAGGGATGAGGCTAAGATCGTTCTCATGATGAATATATACCCCTTATCCCTTGGCACTAAGCCAACCTAAAGATCAAATTACTTTATACACTTTCTAGGTATCAATATAATATATATTCCTAGAAAAATATCATTTATGATAAACTTCATATATTAGGATAATTTTGTTGGGAAAAAATATTATTTTATGAAAAACTTCATATATTATTAGGATATGTTTGTCCGATAATATTTTTTTTTTTTTTGCAAACCGTCGATTACATAGATATCAAAGCATCTCTGCCCATTATAAATTAGAGATTACATACTGTGATTTACACTTGATGATAAGCGTATATCTATATAGAAGCCTTCCTCTAGTTAATTAGCCACGACTAGGGGGTCCAATCTTTCATAGTCTCCCAGGAGCGATCATGGCCCTATTCACTTGTTGACTCTTCTGTCGGGTAACTCTAGGCATTGCACTCAGTAAGAATTGATCCATGACACTAAGCTAGTCTAAATAACAAATTACTTTGTGTAGTCACAAAATCACGCACTTATTACTACAATTCTACCACTAAGTATGTTGTTTTATATTTGGATCTTACATAAGAAAATTATTCACTAATGACCCATCCCCTAGTCTTATCATCATTTTATACGAGTCATTGCCATAGGTTATCTTTCACATCGTCACTTACCTACAAAGATAGGCTCATCTCTCGGGGAGTATTATCTATCATTATTTACTCAATTGTCATCTCTAGTCTTTGACTAGGGCACTTAGGAAGGGATTGGGGTGCCTGGGAACCCGGTCCTCATTTCTAGGCACCATGGTCCTAGTTGTAATTAGTTCTCATTTAGATGATTGAGGTCGGTCTTTGTAAATTTCCCTCCCATTCCCTTAGGTAATAATCAACATGTGGGGTTATTAGTGTCAAAATTTGAGAAAGAGATTGATATATAAGCACAACATATGTGTTATCTTATGGGAAAACTATCTACTAATAATGGATAGCTATCTACTTAGCACAAGGGACTACATTTGGGCATTATTGCATCACACACATTGCATAGGAAAGGGAAGTCTATTATATTCCATCCACCATTTTTCATTCTATCTAGCTATTTCCTGTTATCTCTATGTCATTAGCGTTAGGGAACCCTAGGCACATCATTGTACACACAAATCACATAGAACTACATTGGGTTTGAGATGTAGTGCAATGCTTAGTTGTAAGACCACCATTGTGGCTGCTAAGGACAGTCTAACCCCTTCATATGCATCTTTCTTTTTTAGGGGTTTGATTCTTTGTGTGGGGTTTTGTAAGTGATTCTTCATTACAATTTTATGACATCATCAGTGAAGCTAGTGCGACATCCACATGATAAAAGGTGATTTATTGCGAATATCTAGCGACCAACTCAGACTCAGGTTCCAAATCCCTCACACACTAGGGCACCCCGGGTGCCCTAGTCCTTCCCAGTGCTCTATTCCTACCGGATCTACCCCCGCTACAACTTTTAGAGGTGTGTTGTACCACTCTGCTCCATCTGTTCATAATCCTATTCATTCCTAGATCCTGATGAGGTAAGTCATTTTCACGTTAGTACCTTCTCCCTCCTATTTCAATTATTTCTTTTAATTTAAAATACAAAATAAATTATTTAACATCCATGGCTTAATTTGTATCAGTCATTTACAATGTTGTAATCTTTAGATTAACTTCTAAAATTCATATTTTAGTTAATCATTTTGGTGAACCCATACTTTAGAACATTTTTCCGCAAGATCTCTACAAACACTAATGGACAAAATCAACTCCTCTCCTTCTTGGTCCATTAAATATCATGTTAGTGTTAATCCTCTTTGTAATGACGTTGATATCACTCGAGCTTATGACTCTCTATAGTAATCTTTCTATGCCCGATTACATTCAACAACAACTCTTAGATGGTCAACAATATGTTCTGCTAGTTTTAAAGATTCTCCCATTGGCATTAGTATTGTTGAGGACCCAATAGCCTTCACTCGTTGTACACCTTGGTATATAGATACTAGTGATTCTCCTTCTAATATTTCTAAGGAAAAAATAGATGATTCTCTTAATGATTATTTAGTTGGTATTGACAATCATTCACATGTGCATATTGATTCTTCTCCTAGTTAGACCAATGCTATTACTCCATCTCATGATTCTCCTACTTCGATATTTATTCTCCTATTTCATGACATACTAATCCTCATACTCCATATTATGTTGATGATCCTATTAATAGTACACTTAATGAAATTCTCCTTTTCGATTCTCTATCGATGATAATGAAGTGGTTTATAACCATGATTCTCCCTCTTTTTATTATACCGCCGAGTGTGAATAACCACCACCACTCTCTCCCGAGATTGCATCTAACACTATGCATGAGTCACTTCCATCTATTATTTATTCTTCTCCTACCATTTCACCTTCTCCTATCACCCCATCTACATCTACTACTTCATCTTCTACTCCCACTATATCTTCAATGGTCGATTCATATCCTAGGGATGCTTCATGGAAGTTCCACTTATTTAATCTATTATAGCTTCATCAAGCACCTACTCCTAGTGTGCCTTTAAAAATGGAATATTCTCTATCCCCTCTTGATGTTCCTATGATCAAAAATAATGGAAATTTGTAACCACTAAGTTACACAATATTTCCATATTCTACTATCCCTTCAAAAGACATCATGTCTCTCATGCATAATATAATATAGGTCGATTAACTAAAAATTGACTAAGTAGTATATATATAGTTAATCTAAGATATGAATAACTGTAAATAAAGTGAATAAATGTGGTAAAGAAGTATACAAGTAAGATAAACAACTATACAAAAATAAATGCTAACCCTACTACAAGAAAGAAGAGGAAATAACTTAGATGATTCGATGAAGTATCGGGGATTGTATCACAGTGTGGTGAAAAAATCAAGAGCAGGAATGAATGTGTAGAAGTCTTGAAAAGAGTGGATATGGACTATTTATCTTGACTAGAGCACTGAAAGAGGACTCAAGTGCATGCAGTGCTCTAGTCTATAATTTGGGCACCCTTTCTATGCAAGAGCTTTGAAACCGGTTTTACAGGGTCGGAAGGTGGTCTGAAACCCTTGCTATGTGTCACATCAACTTATTTGTCCTGTGATAAGTGTCGCCAATACTCCAAGATGAATAAAAGACCTGCAAGACCCCAAAACAAGTATCAAACCCTAAAAAAGAATAATACATATGAAGGGTTCGGATTGTCCTCAACGGCCATAATGGTGGACTTACTAGCGAGGTTGTATTACATCTTAGAGCCGATGTAGTTCTATGTGCAAGTGTATGTGAACATGCCCTAGGTTTCTCTTGTGCTAGTCGCACTTTGTGAAGTAGTGAGCAATAACTATGTGTAGAAAATGTAATTAAATATGTGTATGGAATAGAATAGAATCCCTCCCCCTATGAAGTGTGATACAGATGTCCTTGCCTTGATGATGGAGCTATGTGGATGCAAGTGATCTCCAATACAATAATGGATGTAACTCTAGATGGAGTGATAGTTGTAAGTGATGCTAGGTCCCTCATTATGGTCTCATAACTTTATATTTATAGGTTTCCCTTGATATAATCTCATAATTAACCCCAAAAATGTCAACCATATGAAAAATAAAGATGCCAAATGGATAAAAAGAGACCAAAAAGGGGGGGAAAGTGTGAAAAGGATCGGGACACCCTGGTGCAACCAAGGCGTCCAAGGGTACCCAATCGACACTAAAATGATGGGAAATGGCCGAAATAGAACTGGCATGTGGCTGAAAAGAGGCAATAATGACAAAATAAAATAAAGCAAGATGGCCAAAAGATGGGGTTACTCAAGTACTTTACTCACTCAAGAACCTTCTAAATAGTAGTATGAAACCGAGATAAATAAATGTCTAAAGTGCATGATTTTTCGACTATATTTTGCCCCCACTTTATGTTGGTGAGAGAAAATATTGGTAACATAAATTAGATAGAGATACGTACTTGATTTCCATGAAGAGTGTAGTAGAAATGTGTTAAAAAACTAGAAAAAGTGTGGAATGATAAAAATATGGAGGAGTGTGGAAACTAAAGATGAAAAATGTGATGAGAGTGAACCTAGGGTGTAACATGTGTGTGTAGCTCGCTTTGTGGTGTGTAATGTACCTGCATGGTTAGTAAAGTGTGTGATGTTGTGAATTGTTGTTGTTTGACGTTGTTGTTGTTGTTGCCCCCAATTTGACTGCTTATTTCTCATACAACCAGACCTGTAAGGAGAAAATGATCAAGTAGTCAAATATGTATGTATGTATGTGTAAAAACACAATGTAAAAGACACATGTATATGTAAAATACATAAATGGAAAATGTAAATGTAAATGGAACATGTGCACTTGATCCATGTCGAGAAAGAGAGTGTAGAAGGATATCCTATACTGCGAGTTTTTGGGTGATCTCACGCCACCTTGGCCAAAGAAGTGTAGGGAGGAAATGCTTTGTGTCCTCCAAGATCTAACTGCTTCCCTGAATGTATGTGAAGAGATATTTGTATCGTCCTAGTTTTTGGGTGATGCGACGCCACTGGACCAAGTAGTGTAGAGAGGCACGCCCACTGTAACCTTCAATCTTGTAATTGTTTCCCAGATATTAAGGACACCATGTCCTGTAAAATTTGTTGTGTATGGGGTTTGTAGACTAGTCTGAACCCACTCATTGTATATAACTGAACCAAACTGGTGTATAATCTTTGTGTTAGTATGTAGAAAAACCCCAAATGATGCCCCCTATGGGGGTGCATGCAATGTCTCCGAAAGGAGAATGCAACCCCAAAAGAGGACCAATTGCATGTACTCTATAACTCTTCCCTACAGGGGGAAGGGAATGCACTTGGTAGAAACCAAGGCATGCACAAACAAGGATGGCTAGCCAAAGACAAGTGTTAGCATAAACACATGCATGTAGAAAACAAGTGTAAAGTATGCAGACAATGTAAAAACTACCAAGCATAGTAGTGTAAACACGTAAGAAGAAAAGTAAGCCACACAAAGAGGGTCAAAAACATGGGACATCCCTCACATGATGTTGTAAGACATGGAAGACCTTCATGGCCACAAACAACAAGGAAGTTTGCACCAAAAACATAAGGAAAATCCTGCGCATACAAGAAGCAAACCAAGCGAGATAAGTACAAATAAAGAAGTAGTCATGGAAACATGTAATCCTGCAAAAAAAAGTGTTACACATGGAATGCCCATTATCATGTTAGAGAAATAAACAATATGTAAAAGCATGAATAACCAAGTAATATAAAGTGATAAATACAAAATGAAACAATATCACATGTTAGAGATGAATGTGGATGCCCCTAACGACTAGTGTAGAAAGGGTAGAAGGAGAGCATCCATGTTGTGTGTGAAGGATCTATATTTGCAATCACAACTGGACAAGGGCTTGAACACACATATGTTGATGGTATAGATAATGACATATAAGAAATCACTCTAACATGTGTAGTAAAGTGATCATGTAAAACACTAGTAAACAAGAGTAAATGACCCCAAGATAATGCAATAGGATGTGGATGGATGGAATGGAATGCAATATGAAATGATAGGAGTTGTTTGCCCCCCAAGTGAATGAAAGTGTATGTAATGAGTTTCATTGTTTTTCCCCTCGTAGTCAAGAATGAACTGTAAACAAGAGTGTGTCATTGGGAAATGGTCGAGTAGGATGTTGTGTCTAGCGTGTTGTGATGAATGTGTAAGTGTAGTGATGAGATATGACCTAGAAATGATGTGTGCGTAAACCCTATAGCGAAGCATATATCACAACTAGATGAACATGAAAGTGATTATTTATCCTAAGCGTATATCACTATAAGATGAAATGTAGAATTAGTGATGTAACATAAGATGTATACCACATTGACGAAACAATAGAATAGGTGACGATTTAGTCTAGAGTGTATGTCACTACAAGATGAAAGGGGAGAGTAGTGATGTAACCTAAGGTGTATACCACTATAAAATGATAATATAGGTGATGATTCAGCCTAAAGCGTATGTAACTAGCCTAGGATTGTTGCATGGTGATGAGTGTAAGGTCCATTTGATTGCTAAGCCCTCAGCGAGTCAAGTATGGACGAGGAACTAAAGTGCATCATACGGTGTGACTGCAGTGTGTAGCAGGAAATGTAGTATATGTAATGATGAAATACGACCATGTGATGAGTTTAATGTGTAGATATGTGATTTGTATAATGTAATGCAATATGTAATGTATAAATTTGCATGTAATTTGTATGTAGATAGGCTATTAGTGTAATATGTAGAATGATGTAATGCTAGACTCATATGCGATGAAGACTAGTGTATTATATATAAAATGTATGACATGAAGACGCGTAGTGTATGATGTATGGTATATGACTATATATAGGATGTGAGGCAACATGTATAAATAACCTAATAGTGTATGATGTAAAACGTGTAAGGTGAGGACTAGTATAATGTATGATGTATAAATGTGGAAATGGCACAATGTTGTAGAAAAACATGGAGAATGGATGGTGTATGAAGTGAGATGTGTGATTAAACACCATGTATAATTCCTATAGTGTAGTGTGTGGGGTTCAATGTAGTAGTAATCCCTCAACAATCAAGTGTGAACCGAAGCACAAGAGTGTGTCATCGGGTAATGGCGCTAGAATGTATGATGAATGTGACTATGCTAAGACAATGTGGGGGTAAAATAGGGTAGAACTATGTAAATATGCTAGAACAAAGGGGGTGATTAGATGTTATGCCCCCTGAATGTGTGTAATAATATCATCGTCCTTGGGGTCATAATCAAATGGATAAACATTAGTAACTTGATAAGCAATAGTGTATGGTTGATCACGTAATGAGCCATTGAGGTGCAAGTTGTACATACCCATGGCATATTCCTCATCAGTGAATGGAGGAAGAGGAAAACCGTGCACATACCAACGAGTAAGATTTTGTGTATAACCTAGGAAATAACTATTGCAGATGAAAATGCGTCCAAAAGGCATGGGGAAAGATATATCTATGTGATCAGGATCTAGAGTGCCCCCAATATAATCAAGCCATGATTTTCCTAATGTGAGTGGAGAAGTAGTAGGAGTGCATGCAAGAAAGACATCAAGGTGAAATACATGAAGACCATAGGTAGCCATAACATGAACCAACCCATGATATAAATGAGGGTCATATGGTGGAGGATGGATGTCATCAATAGAAAATCCTAATTGAGCTAATCTTGTGTGTGTACATATGGTTTCTAGTGAAGTAGGGTCAAATGGAATGTGTTCCCAATATGAATTATTGATGAAAAGTGTGCAAGTGAATGGTGGGTGTGCTAAAGTAGGGAATGTATGTGGAGGTGGATGTGATAGATTACATTCATAGACAAGACATGCCCCTGATAAGAAATCATAGCAGTAGTAATAACATGTGGCATAGGAGAAACTACATCTATCATACAAATGGTACTTTCAAGTGGTGGCAAGTGAGGTGGTTCGTCCATAGGTTGGGGATCATTTGTAGTATTTATGTGTGGGATAGGAAGACTAGTATTAGGATCCCGATCACAATACTGAAATGGATCACGGTCACGAAAAATGGTATACTCCATGCCCTCATGTAAGAATTTAACACAGTTATGGATAGTAGAAGTGACAACTTGCATGGCATGAAGCCATGGCCTAGTAAAACAAAAAACTAGGAAATTAAAAATGAAAAAGATAGTGTGGATAGTCTTAGGACCAACAAAGTGATGGGAAATGTGATGTGACCAAAACATGGATGAATGGAACCATCATAGGCACGTAGTGAAACACTAGAGGGACTAATGTCACAAGCAAGTAAGACCTAAAACTTTGAGAAATGACATGGGACACAAATTAAGCTCAGATCCATTGTCAATCAAAGTATGCTTAACAATGACATTATAAATGTGAGAGATAATATGCAAAGGCAGATCATTGTCAAAAGTAGCGAGGTCATCATGAGGAGCAGATGGGAAAGCAATATGCTGAGAGAACACGTCTGCAAAGGTATTATAGACTACATATGGATGAGTGTTGTCAGGAATATGAGTAGTGAGTAAAAGATTAATGATTTTAGCTTGTAATTCAGGATGAAGAAGTAAAAAGTCATGAATGGAGATAGCCATGATGAAGGAACCCTAAGAAGAATGAGGATCCTAGGAGTATGTAGGTCAAGTCAGGTTCACCAAAATGATTAACTAAAAATGGACTAAGTAGTATATAGATAGTTAATATAAGCTATGAATAGTTGTAAATAAAGTAAATAAATGTAGTAAAGAAGTATGCATGTAAGCTAAAAACTATGCAAAAGGAAATGCTAACCCTAATATGAACAAAGGATGATGAAAGAAATCAAATGATTCAATGAAGTTCATGGATTGTGTCGTAGGTGTGATTTGGAAAAATCAAGAGCGGGAATGACTATGCGAAGTCCGAAAAGAGTGGATATGGACTTTTTCTCTAGATAGGAGTGCTTAGAGGAGAACTGGGGCTCATGTGGGTGCTTTGGTCTGCAATCTGGGTGCCCTAGTCTATGCAAGAGTTCTAAAACTTGTTTTTATAGTTTCAAAAGGTGGTCTGAAACACTTGTTATGTGTCACATAAAATTTGTTGTCAAAGAATGAATTTCGCCAATACTCCAATATGAATAAAAAGACCTACAAGACCCCAAAACAAACATGAAACCCTAAAAAAGAATTATGCATGTAAAGGGGTTGGATTTTCCTCAGCGGACATAATGGTGGACTTACTAATTAAGCATTACACTACATCTCAGAGCTGATGTAGTTCTATGTATAAGTGTGTGTGAACATGCCCTAGGTTTATCTTGTGCTAGTCACAGTTTGTGAAGTAACGAGCAATAACTATGTGTAGAAAATTTAATAGAATGTGTGCATGGAATATAATAGAATCCCCCTATGAAGTGTGATGCGAGATGTCCTAACCTTGATGATGGATCTATGTGGATGCAATTGATCTCCAAAGGCAATAGATGGATAAAACTCTAGATGGAGTGATAGTAGAAAGTGATACTAGTCCCTAATTATGGTCTCATAACTTTATATTATAGAGTTATCTAGATCTAATTTCATAATTAACCACGAAAATGATTACCATAAGAAAAATAAAGATGCCAAATGGTTAGAAAGATCCCAAAAAGTGGTGGGAAAGTGCGTAGAGGACCGGGTACCCATGGGCGCCTAGTACTAGCCCAAGTGCCCCGATCGAGGCTAAAATGATGGGAAATGGCTAAAATATACTGGGCATGTGGAAGAAAAGAGATGGTAATGAAAAATAAAATAAAGCTGTTGGTGTGTGCGACATGCCTAGTCATCATCCACATCACCTAGTTAGCCATCTCGCCTTGTGAGAGTCATAGGTCTTAGGAAGTCAAATGACAAGTGTCGATTCATTGTCATTTGTGTCAGTGTGTCATAGGAGTTACATTCCTTATTTGGAATTGTAACTCCTCCTTTAGTGGCATCATATGCATCAGTCACGTCATATGCGTCAGTGGCATCATTGAGGTTCTTTCCTTTTTTAGGCATGGGGGTTACACATCACCCCTATTTGTACTTCCTTTTTCGATCTATGAGCATGAGCAGACATGTTTTCTTATTTGCATATTATTTCCATTGTTTGAATCTTGCTTATTGCATTAGAGCTTGACGTTACCATCAGAGTGTAACTTCATTATGGTGCATTGTTTTCGACATCGGTTCTCGTGAATCCCTCTTTCATGGTATCAAAGCTGGTTTCGATAAAACATGCACTCTTCGTTTATTAGTTGCTTATTACTTCTGGTTTTTTCTTATTTCCTCATGCAAGTTTTTTTATTATTACTTTGGAATCATGCTAATCTGCTTAACAATTTTCTCTTGGTGTTTGTGCATGTGTGTAGGCTTGTATTTTTTTACCATAAGATTTCGTTGGTTTTGGTAAACATCTTGGTGGAAAAACAATTGTTTAGAGATCTTCTTGTGTGCATTGTTTATGCTCAACAGTTACTCCTAAAACCTTCTATCACACAAACATCCTGGTTTTTCCCGTGGTGTTGTTCATGGTTTGCATAGTCGTTGTCTTTGAGTGATCATGAACCGCCTTTATCAACTTGTGTAAGCTGTTTGTTCTAGCTTGACCACCGACCTCTGCACTATTTTCTAACCTGGGTTTCTCTCTACGTGGAACTCGAGTCTCACTATGCAATCTCGTTGTTGGTCAACTCATGCACCGTTGGAGGTTCCCATCTCGTTGAGATTTTTCCTCGGCCTTGCCTTGTTCTACATTCATGTTTGGCTTCATCTGGTCTAGTTCCGGAGGATTGTTACTTCTACCGTTGGTCCGGTCGTTCGAATCTGGTGCCCTGGAATCTCTCTCGCTCAATGACCCAGGATCAGTTATTACTCCCTGTAGATTTTTTTTGGAAAACACGGACCTCTGCTGCTCCACGTGGCTTCAACCTATAATAGTCCTCTGTGTTCCCAACCCTCTCCGGATAACACATTGAACCCTTCCACGTTGTGTTCCTTAGACCATTCACTCTACCGACTTGATTGTTACCTTGGGCGTTTCAACCACCTAGCAACTCGTGCACACTTTTGGTCTTCTCAGGCTCTGTCAACACATTCCTTTTTAGGATTGACTATTGGTAAATCCATCTCACCTTTTAATATTTTAAGGTGATAAACCTTTTTGGCATTGTAATTTCTTTTTAGATATTTTTTTCTTGTTTTATTATCCTTCCTTCGAGTGTTGAAGACGGAGGGTGAGGTCCGGATTGGCAGGAGGCTAATCCCCCTCGCAATAAAAATAAACCCTTTCTAAAATTTGGTGCCATTTCCAATGAGCATACATATGACACCCTTTGCATGCGTTTAGGGAACCTTTTTAATCCGTTTGCAGGCTTATTAGTATTTTTCCATCAATTCTGTGGGAATTATTTTTTGCTATAAATTTTGACTCATTGCTCGATTTTGAGCACTTATTTAGTCAAAGTTGCATGTTTTTTCACACTCTAGATGATGGGATTATCAGTTTTGTAAACGCACTATTTTATAAAGTGCCACATTCTAGGGTGTCTTTGTATTGCTTATTTCAGCTCATTTTGAATCATCTTGAGCATTGTTCTATCCCTTTTATTGCTTGTGGACTTGTGAGCACATCCGCCATAGTCTTACAGTAAAGGGATTATTTCGTGTGACGTGAGATGCTATTTCTCACAAGGATTTCTCTTCCCCTTCTTGTTTTCACTCGTTCTTGTGCTTGCTTACAATGTCAAACTGTGCCCAACGAACCTTGATTTTTGTCTCCACTCTTGTGCGTTATTACACTGATTATAAGGTGAGTGAAAGAATAGTTCTCGGCCTGATCGCATCTCGATTATAATCAACGCACTAAAATATAAAGTTCCAAACTCAGGATGGTGTGATATTGTTCTAGGGTGGTTGTTTCCTTCCTCTCTCCTTCCTTCTTCCTTCGTTGGTTTTATCTCTTCATTATCGATATATCTAAAGTACTGGTGCTCAAACCTTTTAATTTCTTTGACTGGAAATCTAAAATTATATTGGTTTTGTGAAGTAAAGGGTTATATCATGTCACCATGGGGTTAGAGACCAAACCTAATGATGAACCTAAAATATCTAAATGGTTCAACCATTGTGATGAAGCCTTAGGTCTTATTTGTATGTCTGTCTCTTTCGACTTTCTCTTCCACATTGAAACTTCCTCGACACCCGATGGAGCATGGAAAATGCTCGATGAGATGTTTGGGAAGCAAGATGACATGAGAGCGCATGAGTTAGAGAACGAACTACTAGGGTTAAATCCTAGTGACTTTGAAAACCTGTAGGCCTTCTTCTCAAAGTTTTTCCACACTAGACTGCTTCTAAAGGAATGTAAAGTGGAGAAGAAAGACTCTCAATTGATCTTGTCGATTATTTCTAAGTTAGGTCTTGAATACTCTGTCTTCGTTTCAAATTTCCACACCACGAAAGATGCCTTGGGTAGTGCTGGAAAATTCCCTCATTTGACAGTTTTTCGTCCCAACTCATTTGATAATAGGACAAACTCATTCAAATGGGGACTCTAAAATCCAAGTCACATGCCCTTGTGGTGAATAAGGGCAATAAAAATGAAAAGAAGAAAGAAACAAAGGACCAACCTAAGAAAGAAACCAAGACCAACCAACCCCCAGCTAAGCCCAACACTAACACTTCAACTTCTGAGCCTAAAGCGAAGAAGGAAAAGTATAAATGCTCCTATTGTAAGAATTTTGGTGATGATGAGCATCATTGTTTTTGGAAATAAATTGATCACTTAACTCAGTTGCTTGAGAAGAATAAAATAAGTGTTCCTGAATCCGTTAAACAAAATGCTCAGAAGGGCGAGTCTTCTAAAGAAAAGGAGTCTAAAAATGAAAAGAAGAAAGGTAAGGCCCTCGTAGCTAGATCAACTCTATCATCAACTTGGATTATCGATTCCGGTGCCTTGCACCACATGTCTTCTTTAAAGGTTGAATTCTCTAGCATTGAACCATGTGGCATATCCCAAATCACATTGGGTGATTACACTCATTTGTCGGCTTTTCGGTAGTGGATCAAGTAGAGATAGAAGGTGGAATATTTAACCAAGTGTTGAGTGTTCCCAATCTCTTTACCAATCTCCTATCAGTTTACCAAATCACCCACCTTGGTGAAGGCATGCAAGTGGAATTTGGTCATAACTCGATGATCATTCGTGAGCTTAACTTTGACTACAATGTGGCTAAGGGAAAGGCGGATCACCATTCATGGTTGTATACCTTTTCCCACTTCTCTTCTAATTTGACACCCAATGCCTTGCTCAATCATACGAATGAGGTTAGCTAGCTATGGCATGAGTGTTTTGGGAATATAAATTATCATTACCTTGAATAATTGAGCCAAAAAGAAATGGTCAACGGGTTACCCCGAGTTAAGTTTTCTAAAGGTATTTGTGAGGGTTACACCCTCGGAAAGCACCCTAAAAAAAATTTGATAAGGGAAAATCCTGGAGAGCTACTCGTCCCTTGGATCTTGTTCATAGTGATGTTTCTAGCCCCTTTCCATCTCCTTCTTTCACTAGAGCTCTATATATACTAACCTTCATTGATGACTTTTCACATTATACTTGGGTATATTTTCTTAAGCTTAAGTCTGAAGTCTTTGAGCATTTTCAAAAATTTAAGGCTCTTGCTGAGAAACAAGTGGAATGGTCTATCAAGGTTCTTGAACCAAAAATGGAGGCGAGTATGTGAGCAATAGGTTTGAGGATTTCTACACTTTTGAGGGGATTGCTTTGCAGCGTATAGTTGCTTATAACCCTTCCCAAAATGGAGTTGTAGAAAGAAAGAACCAAACTCTAAAGGAGATGGCTACTTGTATGGTTCACTCGAAGTCCCTTCCTCCACAGTATTGGGCTGAAGTAGTGAATTTTGCTTGTTACATTCAGAATCATGTTCCACACAAGGCGTAAGAGGGATGACACCCTTTGAAGCCTGGTTTGGACACAAGCCTGATGTTGAGCACTTTCGAGTCTTCGGATCCAAGGCTATGGCTCGGATTCCCAAGAAGAAATGCAAGGCATTGGATCCACAATCCAAACCTTGTATCTTTGTTAGGTATCCTGATGGCGTGAAGGGATATCGATTGTTGAACCCTACAACCCATGAGCTCTATATTGAGAGGAGTGTGAAGTTTGATGAGTCATCCTTGAATTTTACTTCCACTGAGGTTCTTTTTCCCACTGATTCAGATTCTGACTCATCAGATGATGATGCTGTTGAGAGAGTTCCTCCTCTCCTTGCTCCTCCCGATCATCCAACTTCTAAGTCTTCGATTACACGAAGTATTGATGATGAGTACTTTGTCCCTTCTCACTTGAGTGAAGAATCTTCCAACTCTGAGCTTGAACCTTTGGGACCTCTTTGGGCTAGGAAAACTTTACAGAGTGCTAGAGATTTAGTTGGAGATCCTTCAAATGAGAGATGTATGCGCTTGAGTTTCATTAGACCCTACTCCTTCTTTGCCTCTACTTTTGATCCACCATCTTTCCAGGAAGCTTCGGAATTCTGAGTGGGATTCTGCTATGGATGAGGAGTATTCCTCACTCATAAATAATGACACATGGGATCTTACCCCTCTTCCGAAAGGAAGAAAAATCATTTGGTGTAGGTGGATATATCGAACAAAGTATGGAGCCAATGGAGAAGTCGAGAAGTATAAAGCATGACTTGTAGCTAAGGGTTTCTCCCAGGTAGCTGGGGTTGATTACTCGAAACTATTTCTTTGGTTGTGAAGATGACTTCCATTTGACTAACCCTTGCCATCATTGTTGCTAACAGATGGGAATTCCACCAGATGGACGTTAAGAGTGCCTTCCTTCATGGGGACCTAGAGGAAGATATCTATATGGAACAACCTCGGGTTATGTCCATGATCCATCCCTCGTTTGCAAGTTAAAGAAGTCTCTCTATGGCCTTAAACAAGCCCCTGGGCTTGGTATGCCAAGATGGACTCCTTTTTACTTGCATCAGGGTTGACTCGGTGTCACTCGATCCAAATGTGGATATTCTTGTTATCTCGTTTTAAGTGATTCCAACTAAAATTGAGATAACCATAGATTTTTTTGAAAAACATCCTAAAAATGCCCTTTGAAGGATATTTTTAGGTTTTCGGGTTTCCATCACATGCAAACATGTCTTTTACATGCTTCATGTCGAGTGTCTTCCAAAACCTAAAACCTGATTACATGCCAGTGTATCGGGTTTTTAGAACCCAGGAGCATCGGAACATACCTTACAAAAAAACATGTTACATGCTGCTTGATTCCCGAAACCGAAATGATCCTTTGTATCGAGTTTTGGAACCCAATAGCATCCAGACATGTCTTTTACATGCTTCATGTCGGTTGGTTCCTGAAACCCGATTTGTTAAGAAAACCTTTGTTTTGGGTTTTCAGAAGTGTCGAGCATGATGACATGGCATTAATGCCGAGTTGTTGATTAGTTGGCACACGTGTCGAAGGAGGTGTAATAAATGCTAGGGCTTTATAAATACTCTGATTTTACACGTCATTTCTACCTAACATATTTTTGTTGCGTGGATTTTTCATACATGCTCCTTCGACCTTCAAACCCGACTGAACTTCTTGATCGATTTCATGATCCATCTTCGATCATTTTTCAAATTTCTTGAAGGTATTTTTCTCTTCTTATCATTTTGTGATCTTTGGGTTTTTTTTTGAAGCGTTCTTTCGGTGTTTTTCCTCTTTGTTTTTTCTTGCCTCTTGGGTTTAGGGTTTAGGGTTGTATTCTTCATTTTTGTTGAATTTCCATGAAAACCCTTGTTTAAAAATTCATCCTGGGTGTTTTCTTATTTTCTTCCATGGATATATTCTTGTAATTTTTGAGAATAATCTATAAAACCTAACTTACAAGCTTGGAGGAAATTTTACCTGTTCTGACATCCCAGAAACCCGATGCCTTTGTTTCAGGTTTTACAGGGTGTTTGAAACTGTTTGGTTTCCGTAGTGTATCAGGATTTGCAAAGTGCTCAACATCATCTGACTTCTTCTTGTGTCAGGTTTCTCATATTTTTTGACATCTTCCAACTTTTGCAGAGTGTCGGGTTCCGTAGGCTGCTCAACATCTCCTGATTTCCACCTTTTTGTCGGGTTTCATAAAGTGTCCGACACAACTTGGTTTCCAATATACTCTACAGTGTGCCAAGTTTCACCAAGTGTCTGACAGGTCTCAAATACCGGTTAGTGTGGCGGGTCTGTGGGGTTGCTCAGCAAGCTTCCAAGTCCGATCGTTCAAACAGGTGTAATCTAGGCATTCTTTCTTCAGGACTTTTCATGTTGGATCCTGGATCATTTAAGGATAAGTAAGATAGTTCGGGAAAGATGAAATACAAGTACCGGAAAATGGAATCCCCTTCCTACATATATTGTAATTACGACATCCGAGATACAGAGCTTGGTAACATTGACATGGAAGACTTTTGGAATAGAACCAAGGATTCTTCTCAGAGTCCCTGGATGAAGTCAATAACCAATAGTGGCCTCCCTCTTGCAGCAGGATTCCCAATGTCTTCAATGCCCCGAGTTCATTTTGGCTGTGCTTCCAATTATGACTCAGATTCTCGCTTAGTGAAAAATCAGGCAAGAGAAACCATAGTGAAGTTGGATGGGGGTTACTTTGATGACCTCTTAAGATTACCCAAATTTGAGGAATATGTCGATGTAGATATTAAGTCAATACAGAAATCCTGGGACAAAGATCAAGAAGATTTCATCAGGCATGTGAATAAAAAGTTCTTGATCAAGGCCAAGACAACCATCTCTAGGTTTCCTAAGTTTGTCCCCAGGAGTGATTTCACCCTTGAAATCAGTGACATCATCACCCTGTTGAGTCAAGTATTTGGAATCCCTGAGTCAAGAGAATTTCAAGGGTGGATGTATCAATTCATGGTCCTTATAAAGAAGAACAAACAAGGGATTGATTGGAGTAGTCTTATAAGTAATGAGATTGATTCCCAGATGAAGACAGTCTTGACTACTGGAAAGTTTTATATGTCATCATATGTCACCTATGTAGTAGTTGGTATGAGGAATTATCCAGGGTTAGACGTGAAGGGAAGTAATTCAACCGAACATATATATCGGTATTTCCCTCAGTTGACAATGAAGGGGTATGAGGATCAATTCAGAAGATTGAATGACACCTTCTTTTATGAGAACATCTACATGCTGAACCCTAACTTAAGAAAGAGAAGAGTCTCTGATAAGGCATGGGCCGAACTATCAAAATGGGGTTGTATCTTCTTGCAGTTCAAGAAGTTCACATACCTTTGGGTGGTCATGTACCTGGGTGATCCTTTCCGATTGCCTAGATTCCCAGGTGATAAGCTAATCCTAATGGATCTGGTATGACAATTGTTGGATTTCCACAAATTCTAACAAAGTAAACACAAGGCTACCGTATCCATCCCTATTTCCATCGGAAGGTACACATGCTCGATAGTGGTTAAAGCTAAGAATGTGGTGCACGAGCTTCAATAAAAGTTGAAGAAGCACATGAATCACAGAGATGGATTTGATTTTCGAGGAGCCCTTAAATCGTATGGGACTTTATATCTACATGTTCCCAACATAGAAGATATTTGGGTTGATCTTTGGGATGAAGTTGCCATTCAAAGAAAGGACAATAGCAGGTTGAAAATTGAAGAAATCCAGATGCTAGATTTATCTGACATCCCAGAGGGCACCACGGATAACGAGAGTGTCCTTGACGCCTCGTATGATGGGTTAAATGAAGACCGATATGTATTCCTAGCCATTGATTGGTCCATCACTAAGAAATCTTCTATTGCGGGGAGAGTTACTCAAATTATTGCCCGTAGTAAGGTGTGGCTCATTTCTTGGGGAATGAGTTATAAAGAAAGGAGTTTTTCAAAACTAAATACTTTGGAAGTGGGACCCTCGAAGGGAAAAAAGGAAAAGGATAAGAACCCTTCCAAGAGGCCAATAAAGGTTAAGTTTGTCAGAAATAGAGAAGATCAACCAACTACACTAGTGGTCACTCTCCCACAAACAATTAAGGTTCTTGATTGACCTCCACAACCAAAATAAGGAAATCCTCCTTCCGGAGAAGATATTGTTCAACCTTCCATTCCTCTCTTGATTGGCAGCTCGTCAGAGGTAAGTCTTCCTCTTATCTCTCAAACTCTAATTTTAGAATCATTGCCTCCTCCCATTCAGCCTTCCTTGCCTCATATTTCTTCACCAAGTTCCTCAGCCATGGCTAGTATCTTCTCTGGCCTCTCACCTCTCCCCACTAGACCTCAGTTAACCATGGATATGCCTCCTCCTTCTGCGCCTTCATTCCTAGAGTCCATTGTCATGGACACTACACTTGTAGTGGTCACCACTCCACGAGCTAACCTTCCTCCACCTAAGGATGTGACTGTAACACCTACAATGGGAGAAACTTCTTCCAATATGCCTCAATGGTTAATAGATCAGACTCGAGGAAGAGGAAGGTGGTAGTTCCATTACCAACCTTTGATTTCAGTTCCCTCAAGGTCACTCCTACCAAGTCGGCCAAGAAACCCAAAACAGTTTCAAGGATTTCAGTGGATGCCTCAGGGCATAAATTTGCAGAAATTACTACTCCTATGGCTAATAAAACCAAGGATGATATAATGGTCACAAATTATCAAATCACAAGGGTTGATCTAGGGAAAGTAACAATAGAGGGAGCACAATAGGATGCATAAGATGCCATGAATGTGTTGTGTCAGAAGCTAAAGGAAACTAAGGAAAATAGAGATGAGTTAAAAGAGAAAGTACAACAGCTGACAAAAGTACTACTCAAGCTCTCAAAGCCTCCTAAGTCAACACCATCATCCTCTACTCCTATCAGGTTCGATTTCTCATCGGTACCCATGATCAAGAAGATTAATGAGAAGGGGAGAATGGTTGATGAATGGATCCAAAGGCTTCTCCTACAAGGAAAAGAATTCATCGAGGACATCTGCGAAAGTCTACAAATCCTTGGAGGATATAAAGAAGGATGGAGAGAAAATGGATGATGAATTTTCAGCAGAGGTCGGGAACCTAGAGTTAACTTTTGAAGCTCTCCAAACGCTGAAATAGGTTCCATCCCGCATCTTGGTCGAAGAAGGCATCATTCCACATGGGGACAAAAATTTCAACTAACCAAAGCCATTAGATTCAGAATAAATATTCTCAATGAAGCTTGCAGAAAATTGAGGGAATCAAGAGATCAATTGGTCGATGGCACGAATGACATAGAAGAAGAGCTAGTCAAGATCTGTGCTAAGGTGTTGAGTGAAAGCTCGAGTATTCTTCTGTTGATGATATTTACAAGTAGATCCAAGAATCAATTCAGCATGAACCAACTTATGGATTCATCCTGGAAATCATTGATAGGTTTGTGAAAATTGAACATTCTTTGGAAACCCTGAGGAAACTCAACAAGAGACTGAAAAAGCTTCTGGCAATGCTAGCGATACTCAGGAAACATGTGAAGTTTTGAGTGATCATTCCACCATGCATGATGAAAATGAGATGTAGGGTATAATCTGAAAGTTCTAAGAATTTCGGGACAAGCAGGCTTTGTTGGAGGAAGACAAAGATGATGAAATATAATAGGCACAATGTTGCATGCCATTTCAATCCTGAAATCGACATGTATTTTTTATTTTTGTTTCATCACATAGGAAGCAAATTTTGAATTGGTCTCCTACGTGAGAGTCAAGAAAAGTAGGACTCTCATTAAAAAGAATATTTTCTAGGATTTTACCTATTTTCTCTCAACTCATTTTATTATAAATAAGGGATGCTTATGCATTCCAAAAGGTTGATATTTTGGAATATTGAGATCTCTGTGAAGAAGAGATACTTTGTGTTTTCTTTTAATCATTTGAGGAATAGGAGTTGATGCTATTTTGTAAACTTTATGTTGTGAGATGTATCTTTCTTAAGATATTGTTCTTATGTTCATAATCTTAAGCTATTCTTTATTTAGCATCTTGATTGTTCTAATCATTTCAAACATTACATTTGTTATCTAAAGCTCGTATGATTATTTCGTGCTCTGTGTTTACTCGAAAGAAAATACGTTCCTCTCATTTCCTTTCCATTGTGTTTCTTCCATAATAATAATTTCCTTTCTGATCCATTTCATTTCAAAAGAGCAATATCTTCACCTATTATGAATATGGATTTCGGGATTCTATCCCAACCCCAATGGTTAGATTAGTGTGAATATTGTATATATTATTTCTACTATGTTTTAGATTAGTAATAAACAGGAAACCTCACTTGTCTTTGAGGAGGGATTTAATCCCATGTACTGTGGTTGAACCTCATATTTTGGCTTGACAAAATATCCAACCAATAGTTTTTGGTGACTCCGTTGGGGAATACGGATTGATAAGACTAAGCTTATCCTTTTGGTGTCTAGCGACTCTGTATTTGCCCTATTTTAAAGAAGATCCATTTTCAGTTCAAGATGGCCATGAAGATCTTCAATCGGTCAAGCCGAGCCAGGGGAAAAACTTATCCATTCTTTTATCTTCTTCAACAACATAATTTCAGGCTTTCACCCAATAGTGTTGCATCTAGTTGGGCAAGAAGTTCTTCACCCATCTGAAGAACTCAGATTCCTCAAGAACAAGAAGTTTCTGCAACTTGTTGTGCATTATTCTTGTCGGATATTCATATTCTGTACACACTTCATTTAGAAGAATGGCAACACAACATGTGCCTTGGGGTGCAACTATTGGTCCTCTTTCCCTTACTCCACCATTACATGACCTACCTCATGGATCACGGAAGAATATTCCTAAGTTCAACGGTGATGGAAAATAACATCCTGACGAACACATTGCCTCATTCTTTGTTGCATGCGGTGTTCTTGGGGTTGCTCATGAAGATGTCTCTGTTCAACTCTTCATTGAAACATTGCATGGCGTAGCAAGCAGAATGGTTTTACCATCTCCCAAATGCATGCATTACCAACTGGGCTACCATGAGATTTGTATTTGAAGCAAGGTTCAAACTAGCTGAAGATTCTCATGCCTTGTTAGCACAACTTACACACATGAAGAAGGAGTCTTACGAACCCATGTGGGACTTCATAGCCAAATTCAACAAGCTGATCTGTAAGATTCAGACCTAGTTGTTCCTACTCTTGAAAATCGAAGTGTTTATTCATCAATGCTCCACGATGTAAGATTCTTGTTGAGAAGATATGTTATCCCCGATTTGGCCACCGCTCAAGCTATAACCACCGAAATATAAGATGATCTTATTTGCAGTGGAAAGATCGAAGAGAATCGCTAAACCTAAAAATTAGAGTTCTTCTCGAGTACTACGATCTAATGATTCGAGAAGATGGATAATGACTTGATTGCTTTAAAGAAGCAAATGTCTCAACAAGCAACCAACATTCCTTATCGGGATATTCCTAGATGGAATTTCAACAATGCCAATGGCACTCCCGCAAGAGATAGGAATTGGTTGATCGCTACTCCCACCAGGCTGGCCATTGAAGCTCCTCCTGTCAACGTAGTAGTTGAAATAGTTGAGGAGGATGAGGAACCAGAAGATCACGACTCTCATGAAGCCTTCGAAGCTTCAGGATATGTTGATGAGTCTTTTGACGATTTAGCTGGTGACTCCAACATTGGTTATTTGGAATACGAGAAAGATGAAGATGAGCATGATGGACAATCATTTGTAGTTTTCACTCAATCCCAATCTTAGAACCCCGAAATCTGGTTGAAAGCTCCAAGGATAAAAGTAAGGAAGCTCCCGTAGTTATGGCTAAAAGAGGATCTCCCATCTCAAAGCACAAATTGAAAGGGAAATAACGAAAAAGGTAAATTCACCTTCCAACTCTCATTCTCCTATGCTTTCAAGGCCAGTACCTCGGCTCAGACCAATGTAACCAGAATTAAGCCCTCCATCATTCCTTCATATACCACTTTTGACATCATTGATCACGCAAAGAAAACCAAAATCCAAATGTCGGAAGCCGAATACCTTCAATCCAACCCTGAGAAATTTGAGAAACTTGCCAAATTCATTAGAAGCAAGGTTGTTATTCCTCCATCTTCAAAAGGCATTTTTCCTAGCCCCACTCAGCCTTTACCTCAGAGTAATATGACCTCTACCGCTTCTTCAGGAAAGATTGAACCATTTTATTTGTCTTTACTTATAAATGGTTTCAAACTCAAGCAATTGCATAATTGACTCAGGAGCCTCTGATAATGTTATGCCCACAAAAGTAGCTCATGCCCTTAGACTCACACTGACTAAATCTTATGGGTGATGTTACTCCATGGAAACTAAACAAGTCCCCTTGATTGGCCAAATCAAGGATGCACAGTTTGCATTTGTTGCATTTTCGGAAAAGAGAGTAAAAATGACTATCCTAGTTGCTGATATCTGCTGCTTATGGGATTATTTTGGGAAGAGGATTTTGCAAAGATGTTGGAGGATAAATCAACATGGATTGGACCAAAGCTAAAATTCCAGTAAATGGAGTTCCTCATGTCCTTCACCCCGAAGCACAAGTAAAGTACCTGGTTACTAAATCAGATGATCCTAAGGGTCAAATTCTCTTTAAAGATGCAGGCTTGGGTAATTATTTCTGACATCTGAGGTGCCCTCTATAGAAGTGAAAGAAGAAGATCCTAACACTATCTAGACCCTTGAGTTTGACGGGAGCTATTCAACTACTAGTTTAGGTGCCGGCGTAGTTCTTATATCTCTGGATTTTGAGATCTTTCCCTTTGCTTTCAAGTTACAGTTTGATAATACTAATAACATAACCAAATATGAAGCTTTGTTATTAGGATTAGAAATGGCAAGACAAAAAGGAATCCAAAATCTCAAAGTACAAGGAGATGCTGAGTTGATTGTGAATCAAGTAAGGGGAATTTATCAGGTAAAAAATGACCATCTAAAACATTACAGAAACAAGGTTTGGGACAACATAGAATGCTTCGATGCTTTTTCCATTAAAAAGCGAGTCTTAAGAGATTACAATGATAAAGTTGATTCCTTAGTTGTTTCTGCATCTCTTCTTCTTCCTCACCCATAGTTCAAACAGGACACATATACCATTGAGATTGTGTATCGTCCAAGTGTTCTAGATAACTCAGCTCATTGGCAGGTGTTTAATGATGACCAACATGTATTGTCTTTTCTAGAGAAAGCTGATAATTTAGTGAGCTTTATTTTGAAGGATCAGAATCAGCTTTCCATGAGTCCGTCTCGAATTCATATCAAGAAATTGATGGTGAATTCATCCAACTTAAAGGCAATAAGATTCCAAAGGGATTAGTTTCTCTGGAAGGTCTGTTTGACAAGCATGACTGATTCATTCAAGGTAAAAGGCAAGCTGAAGGTGCTTCCTCGTCAGAGGTAGATCAAGTTAACCTAGGCTCCGTTGATCAACCGCAGATGGTAAACATCGGTAAATGCTATTCTACATAGGAAAAAGAAAGATTCTCTTCACTCTTAAAGAGATATATGGACATCCTAGCATGGTCATATGCGGATCTAAAGTCTTTCAAGCCTAAAGATGTGCAACATAGCATTCCTTTGAAGCCTGAAGATAAATCCTATAGGCAGAAGTAGAGACATTACAACCCAAAGATCTTAGGGAATATCCTTGCAGAAATTTAGAAAATGTTAGATGCAAGGATTATCTTTCCGATCCATCATTCCACTGGTTGCGAACATTGTCCCTATGAGAAAGAAGAATGGTGAAATCTGGATTTGTGTTGACTTCCAAAATCTCAACCAGTCTTCATTAAAGGACAATTATCCGTTGCCCATCATGGACCAGGTATTACAGACTATCACTGGAGTAGAAATGTTATCCATGCTTGATGGATTTTGAGGTATAATCAAGTTGAGGTAGTTCTTTGAAGATCAACATAAAACAACGTTCACCACTCCATGGGGAACCTTTGCTTACAGGAGAATGCCTTTTGGTTTGATTAACTCCGAGCCACATTTCAAAGGGCTATGGACTTAGCTTTCAGAGATTTAATGGGCAAGGTCATAGTTGTGTATTTGGATGACTTGACGGTCTTCTCTAAAAAGTGAAGTGATCATTATGATCACCTGGAATAGGTACTCTTAAGGTGTAGGTGTCATGGGATTTCATTAAATCCTAAAAATCCATGTTCGAAGTGACATAAGGAAAGTTGTTGGGTCATATTGTGACTAGAGAAGGAACCAAGATCGACCTAGAGAGGGTGAAGGCCATTTAAATCCTTACCCTACCCACAAGAAAAACTGGGGTGCACTCCTTTTTCGGGAAGGTTAATTTCCTATGAAGATTTGTACCTGATTTTTTGATAAAACCAAGGATATCCTTGGAATGATGAAGGATAAAATTCCATTTCAATGGAGCACTGAAGGGAAGCTTACATTTGAATAATTCAAACGGGCAATTGCTCACGCTCCTATTTTGGTATGCCTAGACTTCAAGAAAGATTTCATCATGTATAGCTACACTTCCACACATACAGTATCAGCCATCCTGATGTAGGAAAACAAAGAAGGAATTGAAGCTCCCATTGCTTTCATGAGCTGCCCACTAAAGGAACATGAATTGAAGATGTCGCAGATTGAAAAGCATGCTTATGCAGTGGTGAGAGCGGTGAAACATTTCAGGTATTATGTCTTGAGTTCCCACACTCTCGTTCTAGTTCCTGATACCGCAGTTAAATCCATTCTGACCCAACAAGAGTAATGGGGTAACTAGATATTCAAATTCCAAGAGTATGACTTTGACATTAGACCTACCAAGTTGGTACGAGGCGGAGGTGCTGTGCTAATTAATCACGAAAATAATCGAGAGAGAGTGCAAAGAAACTGAAGGTACTTCTTTAGAATTGCCCAAAGTGGTTCACGTAAGCATGGTGATGAATGGTACGTAGATATCACTATATTTTTAACCTATGGTGAGTGTCCCCGCATTTAAGTTTGTAAAGAAAAGAGGACAGCTAAACTCAGATCTGCAATATACATTCTATGGGAAAATGGTATATACAAGAAAGGTATCGATGGTGTATTCCTATGTTGTGTTGATAAGTCTCAGCAGATAAGGTTGCTAGAGTCCTTCCACATTCTAACATGTGGAGGAAATTTCTCTTCTTCCATAACAGATTACAATATTTTATGGGCCAAGTACTATTGGCCTATTCTCTTTCAAGATTCAGCTGAATGGGTGGCAAGTGTGAAGCTTGTCAACATTTCGTTGGTCATCCTAAGCTGGCAGCTCTTCCCTTAAATCCCATGGTGATTGAAGAACCTTTTCACCAATGGGGAATTGATTTCATTGGAGTGTTGAATCCTACCTCTAGTGCCGGTCATAATTATGTCCTCACCACCATAGACTATTTCACCAAGTGGGTGGAAGCTGCTCTAATCAAACAAGCTACCTCTAAAGCTATTTGTAATTTTCTCAAAGAAAATATAATTGTTAGATTTGGTGTGCCTCACAAGATTGTTGCCGACAATGCCTCCAATTTCTCATCCCATGAGTTAACAAAATTTTGTTATGGATTTGGGATCACATTGGCTCATTCATCCGATTACTACCCTCAAGGCAATGGTCAAAGGCTGAATCGAGCAACAAAAACCTGGTGACCATAATCAGAAAGTTGGTTGATGAGAATTAGAGGACATGGCACAAAGCATTGTATGATGCATTGTGGGCGATTGGATTACTCCTAAATGAGCTATTGGAATGTCCCCATTCCAGGTGTTGTATGGAAATTATTTGAGATACCTATCTTTGTAGAATTGCTAGCCTTACAGTTGGCTAAAGCAATTGAGGATGAAACTTTTCAAAGTTCTATTGAGAAAAGGATAATGTACCTAGCTAGGATAGAAGAAGAATGGAGCAAGGTGGTGGATCGCATCACAGACCATCAGATCAAATTCAAAAGAATATTTGACAAGAAATCAAAGCAACGTGATTTCCGGTCGAGAGATCTAGTACTTCTCTAGGACAAGAGAAGAGAACAGAAAGGGATGCATGGCAAGTTTGACTCCTTATGGAAAGGTCCTTTCAAAATACATCAGCTGAATGGTGAAAATAGATTCTGTCTATCATACCTTGATGGAGAGTTGCTCCCTCTACCTTTCAGTGGCCAACATTTGAAGATGTTCCACCAGTAATGCAAGATGCTCTCTTGCATTGTATCATAATTTATTTTCTGTTGTGTGTTTGCTTTCTTTCTTTCCTTGTTTGTTTTTGGTTTTTCTTCTTCAGACTCCATAGCCCAATGGATAAAGCTTTTGATATGAGTTCTCTTCCTTTGATGTCTCAAAGAAAGTCCCCAACTGGAGCTAGCTGTTATCTTGTTTTTAGTGATTCCAGCTAAAATTGAGATAACCATAGAATTTTTTTGACAAAACCTCCTAAAAATTCCCTTTGAAGGAGATTTTCAGGTTTTCGGGTTTCCATCGCATGTAAACATGTCTTTTACATGCTTCATGTCGAGTGTCTTCCAAAACCCAAAACCCGATTACATGCCTATGTATCGGGTTTTGAACCTGGGAGCATCGAGAACATACCTTGCAAAAAAACATGTTACATCTTTGTTTGATTCTGAAACTCTAAACCCGAAATGATCCTTTGTATCGGGTTTTGGAACAGAATATCATCTAGACATGTCTTTTACATGATTCATATCGGTTGGTTCCGGAAACCTGATTTGTTAAGAAAACCTTTGTTTTGGGTTTTTGGAAGTGCCAAACATGATGACATGGCATTAATGCCGAGTTGTCGGTTAGTTGGCACACGTGTCAGAGGAGGTGTAATAAATGCCGGGCTTTATAAATACTCGATTTTACACATCATTTCTACTACGACATATTTATACTGCGTGGATTTTTCGTACATGCTCCTTCGACCTTCAAACCCAACTGAACTTCTCAATCGATTTCGTGATCCATCTTTGATCTTTTTTCAAATTTCTTGAAGGTATTTTTCTCTTCTTATCATTTTTTCATCTTCGAGTTTAGTTTTGATGTTAGAGTAGGTATTTACCTTAGCTCATGTTCACCTAGGTACTTTATTTACCTTTATTATATTTATCCTCACCCGCTTATGTGTGTGAATATTTATTTTATCTTATTTAGATATTATGAGATATTATCTAGTTGTTAGGTATAGTTCTTTCCTTGATCTATGGTATTGAATAGATCCTTGATGTCTAGTTCTCTCTTAAATCTATGGTCTTGACTAGTTCTTTGATGACCAGTGAACCCATTGAAATCCTTAGCCCTTGGTCATATGGTATGGTCATATGAGGGCTTAAAGATTGTGATTCCTACTAGTAGGTGCTTAACTTCAGCCCCCTTTAATTTTATTTGTGTGGTGAAGGCAACAACAATTTATTTTGTTTTAGTGGCAACTAAAATAAATAGTAGAGCATTATATTGAAAAGTTTGTATCTTTTGCTCGGTAACTCGGTTTTGAGTGCCGTTTTTGCAAAAGTGTTTGTTTTTTCATGCTCTTTCCATTGGAAATATTTATTTTGAGACTTTCACTATAATTATAAAGTGCCAAATATGGAGGAGTGTTGTAATCAATTGTGGATGCAATTTCGGCTGAGCCCGACGTCCTAAATTTTTATGTTTTTTTCTGAAGTATGTGGACTTCAAGATATTGTAAGATTTGTGGAAGAAAATAGATCACTCAAGAAGTGAAATTCTCTTCTATAATCAATCATTCACAATAAGGATATAATAATACACTTCCTACATAACAAACTTGCTAGCCTACAACATCACCATCATATTGTGGACAACCATATCCATGCTCCTAGTCCACTTGTAGTTGTTGCTCTTGTACCCACTAACATTGATCTGTCAGTCTTTGAGCCTGAACCTGCTTTTGATGATTCTAAACCTGTGAGGCTTGTTATTGCATGCTCTTCCACATCTGTGCCTATTACAGTACCACATGTTGTGTATCCTACTTCTGCTTAGCTACATGGATTTTTTGAGAAGAATACCACTGCATTCCATTCTCACATGCTCCATTCTGTGGGTTTCACTAGTGGAGTCATTAGCAAACATTCACAGGGTATTATTTCCTCTATTCCACATGTTAAGTGGAATTCTCATCATGACATTGGTTTTCGAGTAGATACTTCATTGGGTTCACACATTGTGAGCTCCTTTTTTGTTAAGCTCGACTCTTTCTGAGAATCATGAGCAACACATGAGTTCTGCACCTTCACTCAGGATTGAGAAACCTGAGATTTTAGCTATTAGACATGATCAACCTGACACACATTCTGATGTTCTTTTGCATGCACCCATTGTGCATTTTACACCAAATCATATGCAGGCATCTTCTTCATCCATCCATGTTTATTTGGGGTGGATATCTAATCACTCGTAGAGGTAACATAGGCATTCATTGAGAGGAATCCACGGGCGTGGCTCCTCATCCATTCAACCTCTTGCTCCACTTTCTATACCTTGTGCATTGTGAAGCTTATTGTTTTGAGCATTTTTCTTCAACGAGGTGTAGTGTATCTCTCTTGTTTGTTGAGAGATTTTGTATCTATATTTTTGACACTTTTGGCATGTTAACAGTATCTCTTATGGGGGATCTATTCTGGTGAATTCCAATGTTATTTTTTCAGTGTTTGAGTAGTTGATTTTGGGAAACTCATATAGATTTGTAGTGTCACTCCACCCATTCAGCAGTATGGGAGGGTGTGGTGTTGATCCTGCTTCTTCGGGTTTCATGTCCTTGCCTTGTTACCTTGGCTTTTCTTGGATCGTGACACTGGATTTTGTGTCCTTGCCTTGTTGCTTTGGTTATTGTTCTTGGATCGTGGCACACCTATTTGTAGCACTTGATTGAATTATGTTTGGTGTTTTTACACTTTCGACATCACTCCGTTGATAATCTCCTTGTATGGAGCTATTCTGGTGGAGCCCAATGTTAGTTGTTTTTGAGTTTTGTGATCGAGCAGTGGATTTAGACCATAATGCACACCAAACTTCTTCAGCATTGTACAATTTTTTTGAGCTGAGCTTCTTGGGATGCCTTGGAGTGGGTCTTTACTCTCTTTACTTTGTTATTACTGGTTTTGGGTACCTTGCGGTGTCCCTTTTTCCCAGTTATTGTACATGAGTACCTCATCATGCCTAGTTGTCGGGAATCATACTGTAGACATGCCACTTCTATTTTGGCCCCTTGCTTCACTTGAGGGGGGGTGTTAGAGTAGGTATTTACCTTAGCTCATGTTCACCTAGGTACTTTATTTACTTTTATTGTATTTATCCTCACCCGCTTATGTGTGTGAATATTTATTTTATCTTATTTAGATATTAGGAGATATTATCTAGTTGTTAGGTATAGTTCTTTACTTGATCTATGGTATTGACTAGATCCTTGATGTCTAGTTCTCTCTTAAATCTATGGTCTTGACTAGTTATTTGATGACTATTTATTTCACGATTTATGGCTTGATCTATGACCTTGGTGGTTCTTAGATTGTTATTCCTTGCCTATTCAAGCAAGTCCCATTCTCATTGTATTTCATTGAGTTCCATAATAATATATGATATTGTTTCTCATTTATTTGGAAAGGTTTTATGAAAAGTTATTACGGTGAATTACTTTCATCTTATTGATCGTAGTATTTGATTAGCATTTGTGTTCTTGGCTTGAGTACGATCTGGTTATCGTTCCTTTTATTTGAAGTGTTCTTTCAACATTTTTCCTCTTTTCTTTTTCTTGCCTCTGGGTTTAGAGTTGTATTCTTCATTTTTGTTGAATTTCCATGAAACCCCTTGTTTGAAAACTCATCCTGGGTGTTTTCTTATTTTCTTCCATGGATATATTCTTGTAATTTTTGAGAATAATCTATAAAACCTAACTTACAAGCTTGGAGGAAATTTTACCTATTCTGACATCCCAGAAACCCGATGCCTTTGTTTTAGGTTTTATAGGGTGTCTGACACTGTTTGGTTTCTATAGTGTATCAGGTTTTGCAAAGTGCTCAGCATCATCTGACTTCCGCTTGTGTCAGGTTTCTCAGATTGTTTGACATCTTCCAACTTCCGCAGAGTGTCGGGTTCCACAGGGTGCTCAACATCTCCTGATTTCCGCCTTTGTGTCGGGTTTCACAAAGTGTTCGACACAACTTGGTTTCTGATATACTCTACAGTGTGTCAAGTTTCACCAAGTGTCCGACAGTCTCAAATACCGGTTAGTCTTTGTAGGTGCGTGGGGTTGCTCAACAAGCTTCCAAGTCTGATTGTTCAAACATGAGTTATCTAGGCATTCTTTCTTCAGGACTTCTCATGTTAGATCCTAGATCATCTAAGGATAAGTCAGATAGGTCAGGAAAGATGAAATATAAGTAGGAAAATGGAATCCCCTTCCTACATAGATTGCAATTATGACATCCGAGATACGGAGCTTGGTAACATTGACATGGAAGACTTTTGGAACAAAACCAAGGATTCTTCTCAGAGTCCCTGGATGAAGTCAATAACCAACAGTGGCCTCCCTCTTGCAGCAGGATTCCCAATGTTTGCTCAATGCCTCGAGTTCATTTTTGCTGTGCTTCCAATTATGAATCAGATTCCTCGCTCAGTGAAAAATCAAGCAAGAGAAACCATAGTGAAGTTGGACGGGGGTTACTTTGATGACCTCTTAATATTACCCAACTTTGAGGAATATGTCGATGTAGATCTTAAGACAACATGGCAATCCTGGGACAAAGATCAAGAAGATTACATCAGGCATACGAATAAAAAGTTCTTGATTAAGGCCAAGCCAATCGTCTCTAGGTTTCCCAAGTTTGTCCCCAGGAGTGATTTCATCCTTAAAATCGGTGACATAATCACCTATTGAGTCGAGTATTTGGACCCCTCGAGTCAAGAGACTTTCACGGGTGGATGTATCAATTCATTTTCCTTATAAAGAAGAATGAACAAGGGATTGATTGGAGTAGTCTTATAAGTAATGAGATTGATTCCCAGATGAAGACAGTCTTGACTACTGAAAAGTTTTATATGTCATCATATGTCACCTATGTAGCAGCCGGTATGAGGAATTATCCAGGGTTGGACGTGAAGGGAAGTAAGTCAACCGAACATATATATCGGTATTTCCCTCAGTTGATAATGAAGGGGTCCGAGGATCAATTCAGAAGAGTGAATGACACCTTATTTTATGAGAACATCTACATGCTAAACCCTGACTTAAGAAAGAGAAGAGTCTCTGATGAGGCATGGGCTGAAGTATCAAAATGGGGTTGTATCTTCTTGCAGTTCAAGAAGTTCACATACCTTTGGGTGGTCATGTACCCAGGTGATCCTTTCCGATTGCCCAGATTCCCAGGTGATAAGCTGATCCTAATGGAGTTGGTAAGACAATTGTTGGATTTCCACAAATTCCAACAAAGTAAACACAAGGCTACCGTATCCTTCCCTATTTCCATCGGAAGGTACACGTGCTCGACAATGGTTAAAGCTAAGAATGTGGTGCATGAGCTTTAGGACAAGTTAAAGAAGCACATGAAGCACAAAGATGGATTTGATTTCTGAGGAGTCCTTAAATCGTATGGGACTTTATATCTACATGTTCCCAACATAGAAGATATTTGGGTTGATCTTCAGGATGAAGTTGCCATCTGAAGAAAGGACAATATCAGGTTGACAATTGAAGAAATCCAAATGTTGGATTTATCTAACACGCGCCAGAGGGCACCTGAGATAATGAGAGTGTCCTTGACACCTCGTATGGTGGGTTAAATGAAGACCGATATGTATTCCCAGCCATTGATTGGTCCATCGCTGAGAAATCTTCTATTGCGGGGAGAGATGCTCAAATTCTTACCTATACTAAGGCATGGCTCATTTCTTGGGGAATGAGTTATAAAGAAGGGATTTTTTCAAAACTAGATACTTTGGAAGTGGGACCCTCTAAGGGAAAAAAGGAAAAGGATAAGAACCCTTCCAAGAGGCCAATAAAGGTTAAGTTTGTCAGAAAGGGAGAAGATCAAGTAACTACACCAGTGGCCACTCTCCCATAAACAGTTGAGATTCTTGATTCACCTCCACAACCAGAACAAGGAAATCCTCCTTCCGGAGAAGAGATTGTTTAACCTTCCATTCCTCTCTTGACTGGTAGCTTGTCAGAGGTAAGTCTTCCTCTTATCTCTCAAACTCTAATTTCAAAATCATTTCCTCCTCCCATTCAACCTTCCTTGCCTCAAATTTCTTCACCAAGTTCCTCAGCCATGGCTAGTATCTTCTTTGGCCTCTCACCTCTCCCCACTGGACCTCATTTAACCATGGATATGGCTCCTCCTTCCGTGCCTTCATTCCTAGATTCCATTGTCACGGACACTACACTTACAGTGGTCACCATTCCACGAGCTAACCTTCCTTCACTGAGGATGTGACCGTAACACCTACAATGGGAGAAATTTTTTCCAATATGCCTCAATGGTTAATAGATCAGACTCCGAGGAAGAGGAATGTGGTAGTTCCATTACCCGCCTTTGATTTCATTTCCCTCAAGGTCACTCCTACCAAGTCAGCCAAGAAACCCAAAATAGTTTCAAGGATTTCAGTGGATTCCTCAAGGCATAAATTTGCAGAAATTACTACTCCTGCGGATGATAAAACCAAGGATGATATAATGGTCACATATTATCAAATCACAAGGGTTGATATAGGGAAAGTAATAATGAAGGCAGCATAGCAGGATGCATAAGATGCCATGAATGTGTTGTGTCAGAAGCTAAAGTAAACTAAGGAAAACAAAGATGAGTTAAAAGAGAAAGTACAATGGCTGACAGAAGTACTACTCAAGCTCTCAAAGCCTCCTGATTCAACACCATCATCCTCTAATCCTATCGAGTTCGATTCTCATCGGTACCCATGATCAAGAATATTAATGAGAAGGGGCGAACGGTCGATGAATGGATCCAAAGGCTGCTCCTGTAAGGAAAATAAGTCATCGAGGACACCGTGGAAGTCTACAAATCCTTGGAGGATATAAAGAAGGATGGAGAGAAAATGGATGATGAATTTTTAGCAGAGGTCGGGAACCTAGAGTTAACTTTTGAAGCTCTCCAAACATTGAAACAGGTTCCATCCTGCGTCTTGGTCGAAGAAGGAATCATTTCAAATGGGGACACACATTTTCAACTAACCAAAGCCATTAGATTCAGAATAAAGATTCTCTATGAAGATTACAACAAATTGAGGGAATCAAGAGATCAATTGGTCGATGGCACAAATGACATAGAATAAGAGCTAGTCAAGATCTGTGCTAAGGTGTTGAGTGAAAGCTCGGGTATTCTTCCTATTGATGGTCTTTACAAGCAGATCCAAGAATTGATTCAACATGAACCAACTTATGGATTCATCCTGGAAATCATTGACAGGTTTGTGAAAATTGAACATTCTTTGGAAACCCTAAGGAAACTTAACAAGAGACTGAAAAAGCTTCCTGGCAACGCTAGTGATACTCAGGAAACATGTGAAGTTCTGAGTGATCATTCCAATGTGCTTGATGAAAATGAGATGCAGGATATAATCCAAAAGTTCCAAGAATTTTGGGACAAGCATGCTTTTTGGAGGAAGACAAAGATGATGAAACAAAATAGGCACAATGTTGCATGTCATTTCAATCCTGAAATTGACATGTCTTTTTCATTTTTGTTTCGTCACATAGGAAGAAAATTTTGACTTGGTCTCCTGTGTGAGAGTCAAGCAAAGTAGGACTCTCATTAAAAAGACTATTTTCTAGGATTTATCCTATTTTATCTCAACTCATTTTAATTTAAATAAGGGATGCTTATTCATTCCAAAAGGTTGATATTTTTGGAATATTGAGATCTATTGTGAAGAAGAAAGAATTTGTGTTTTCTTTTAATCATTTGAGGAATAGGAGCTGATGCTATTTTGCAAACTTTGTGTTGTGAGATGTATCTTTCTTAAGATATTGTTCTTATGTTCATAATCTTAAGCTATTATTTGTTTAGCATCTTGATTGTTCTAATCATTTTAAACATTACATTTTTATCTAAAGCTCATATGATTATTTCGTGCTCTGTGTTTACTCAAAAGAAAATATGTTCCTCTCATTTCCTTTCCATTGTGTTTCTTCCATAATAATAATTTCCTTTCCGATCCATTTCATTTTGAAAGAGAAATATCTTCACCTATTATGAATATGGATTTCAGGATTCTATCCCAACCCCAATGGTTAGATTAGTGTGAATACTATATATATTATTTCTGTTGTGTTTTAGATTAGTAATAAATAGGCAACCTCACCTATCTTTGAGGAGGGATTTAATCCCATGTACTGTGGTTGAACCTCATATTTTGGCTTGACAAAATATCCAACCAACAATTATGTGGTAGGATGACTCCATGCTTATTCTTGTTCTTTGTGTTGATGACTTTTTGATCATGGCTAGCTCTTCCTCTATCATTGATTATGTGAAGATATCCTTGGCCAACAAGTTCTCTATGTATGAATTAGGATTGTTTCATTACTTTCTTGGGATCTAGATTTCACAATTTGACTTGGGAATTATGATCTCACAACCTAAGTACTCTCTTGATTTGCTTGCTTAGTTTCACATGTCTGATTGCAAGTCCTCACCTACTCCTTTTCTTTTCGGGGTCAAGTTGGTTGTTGATTGCTCTTCCCCCTTGGTTGATAGTACCATTTATAGATAGTTGGTGGGGAGCTTGATCCACCTTACTCACACTCGATCGGATATTTCATATGCTATCGAGATCGTATCTAAATTTATGCGGGAGCCTCATGAGTGTATTTAAAATCAGCTAAGTTGATCCTTCACTATGTTCGGGGTACTCACATAGATGGTATTTATTACTTAGGAGGGATTGAGATTGACTTGGTTGGATTTATAGATTCAGATTAGGCCGTGATCTAGATCATCGGAATTCTACCTCGGGCTACAATTTTAATCTTGGTTCAGTCTTGTCACTGGTCCAACAAGAAGTAGAACGCCATTGCTATATCATCGATAGAAGCGAGTACGAGAGGAGTAGTTAACACTGCCATAAAATCAATTTGGTTACAAGGTATCTTGTGAGTTTGGGATCCACTTTCGGAAGTCTACCATTATCTATTGTGACAATATGAGCACTATCTTGATTTGTAGAAATCCAGTTCAACATCAAGCAAACGAAGCACATTGAGATTCACATGCACTTCATATGGGAGATGATACATGAAAACATCATTGACATACAATATGTTCAGATAACTGATCAGGTTGCAGACATATTCACCAAGCCCTTCACTGAGGTGAAATTTCTTCACTTGTGGTCTCTTCTTGGGGTGAGGTCTGCTGCAGCCGCCCATCTTCTTTGGGCTATATAGTCCTCCTCCTCTTCTTCTTTCCAGAAAGATGTTGTTTGTATATGGGCACCTTATCAGGCCTTTAGTTGTCGGGCCCCATTGACACATCTTTCTTAGTTATCTAGGGGAGTCTTATTTTCTATTTTGGCTTACCATGACCTCTTCCTCGGCTTCAATGAAGGGGGTTTTGGTGTGTGTGACATGCCTAGTCATCATCCACATCACCTAGTGAGTCATCTCACCTTGTGAGAGTCATAGGTCTTAGGAATTAAAATGACAAGTGTCGATTCTCGTGATAGAATCTATCATTGTCATTTGTGTCAGTGTGTCATAGGATTTACATTCCTTATTTTTAATTGTAACTCCTCCTTTAGTGACATCATATGCATCAGTCATGTCATATGTGTCAGTGGCATCATTGAGGTTCTTTCCTTGTTTAGGCATGGGGGTTACACAGTAACCCTATTTGTAGTTCCTTTTTTTGATCTATGAGCATGAGTACACCTATTTTATTATTTGCATATTCTTTCCATTGTTCAAATCTTGCTTATTACATTGGAGATTGATGTTACCATCGGAGTGTAAATTTGTTGTGGCGCATTGTTTTCGACATCGGTTCTTGTGAATCCTCTTTCAAAAACAAGATGGCTAAAAGATGAGGGTTAATTAGTACTTTCTTCACTCAAGAACCATCTAAATATTAATTTGAAACAGGGATAAATAAATGTCTAAAGTGCATGATTTTGTGACTACGATTTATTACAATCTCGGAGTTCGAGTCTCTTACTTTAAAAACTAGGGCTTACTATTCTTCTATTGATAACAACTCATTACACGAAACCCTATACCAAAGAAGATTCATAATTTAGAATTTCCCAAGGACTTTATCATGCCTACATTAATATGATTTGAATGTACTAGAGAACCTCACTCACATCTCCAACATTACCGCATGGCTATGGCCTCTCATTCTAATGATATATTATTGCTTAAGGCCTTTCAACATAGTTTTCTTGGTGAGGCTTTCTAATGATACACTCATCTTCCATTTGGGTCTATTAGCACATATTATGATATGAAATATGTTTTTCTATGACTTTTCATCATCAATAATGGCCCTAGAGTAAGTTATTACCGTATACCTACTTTACATCGGGGCACATATGAACCTATCAAGGATTATATATTACACTTCAATGTTTGTATGCATCAGCCTAGTATTCCAACGTATTGATCTAGATAAGCAATTCATTTTTTTCATGGTCCGATTCCCGTGCTCAAGAAATGATTAGAGTATGACACATGTGAGTTATTCATTCTTTTACACTATAAGGTTATTGAATTATAAAAATATATTCTCGCGTCACATATCTTTGATCCTCCATATGTCTCTACTATTTTTGTATCATTTAGCTCACCTATATTTCCATCGATTGAGCATCCTACATAACCTCGATCTCAACTTAGCAAGCAAGCTCAACCCACTCTATCACAAAAGCATACTTCTTCTACTCCAACTTCAAGGCTGAATTCATCTCCATCTACTTCATATGTTATGCATGAGCCATTACACTTCTCTCATCATGCTCGACCTCATAATGTGTTGCATACTTTGTTATAAAAAGTCTAATTCACTTACCCTCTAACCAAAACCATCCACAATATAGACTACAACATCAACATGACCACCCTTATTGCAATTATCATTATATCGGTGATCATAGGGATAATCATTTCTTTTCCCTTCATGAGAGATAACAACAATTAGAGGATAAGGGCATCATTTCCTTTGGCTCTCGCTCACGTGAGTGGTCCATTTATCCTCTACCTCGTCAACACATATCTAATTTTCTTGGTTCATCTTCTCCATTTGATACCTAGGGTATGAGTCATCCACCACCGTAGTTTGTCTCTCATGGACGTTCTCCACCATATCCATACATTTTTGCACCATTGCATCCACCTCATCCATCTTATCCACCACATCATGTTATTACTTCACATTGGCTTCCATAACCCTTAGCATTTGCATATCCCGCTACTACTTTGTATGATATTCATTTTGGCTCATATTCTCACGTTTTTTCCATCCCACATGCATCCACCACTTCGCATCATCTTTTTATTTGGTAGGTGATTACTATCACCTTACCCCCTAATGACACACTTATGATCTTATGGTTCTTTTGGCGAGACAAATTGTCGAGTGGAAAAATTTGTGGGTTTCTTATCAATGCTCTGGGATTCTAGATCCCTTTGCTTGAACACGAAGCTCTGTGTGTGGCCAAAAGGTTGGATATCCAACAAGAACACTATATTGATCTGCGGCAAGGATTGTAATTTATTGCAAGAGATGAAACTTTCTTGAAAGGGGGAAAAGGGGAGTGGGAAATAAGAAAATAGGGATTAACGTTGTAGGTAGAAAATCAAAGTCCTATAACTGTTAACCAAAATTTACCATCACACATATTTATGGAAAGAAGACAATGATGTATTAATGCTACCGACTAGAGGAAACCATGCATACAAAGATGCACACATTCATATGTCTCAAAAAACTCAAACATTTTCCTTTCTTAACATCTCAACAAATTTGTGCATAGTATCGAAAAGAGGAAACATATGCAAGATGGGAGAAGTGGAAGAAATTATAGCTTTATTTAATGTGTAGTGATGCATACAAAGCTTCAATTAAGATCTATAATTCGAAATGCTACCAAAGCAGAAATTTTCTCCAAAAATTAAAATCCCTTTTTCGAGTAGATAAGTGTTTGTAATCCATGGAATTCAAGTTCATAGATGGAATTTTCTTCACTTTAAACAATGGTTTACTCATCGTTGTCTCGTGGCTTGTTTTCTCAATATATACGAGATATCTCAATCAGGTGTCTTTCGACACTTAGTTCATGGTTTATGTTTTCCTATGTGTAATGTGTGAGGTGAAGTTTGCAATTAACATCATCATACTATTCATGGTGTGTTTCATCAAGATGTCCAAATCAGCATAACAGTGTGACAGTGTTGCAAAGAGTCATGATAGGGTCAGTTTCAAGATTCAATCTTTCCAGAGGGGATTGTCATGAGTAACGCTCATGGTCACCAAAGGTTTCATTCAAAAATGTTTCTAAACATTTAATTCATGGTGTCCGCATGACATCTAGAGGATATTTATCATGGTATGAATCATTCACAAGTTCACAATTCATCATTGCATCTGAGCATTTCACCAATTCATCAATGGAGTGGAGTTAACTTTCATCAGAGATGGGGTGTTCTTCATCCATGTTGTAAAGCATATTCTTTTCTCCCCTTCTCCCTTTCTCCCTCTTCTTTCTCTCTCCATTCTAATTCTTCGTTGGGCCTCATCATTGTATTTTTCTTATTCACTTAAGTGACTTATTTTAATATTGTAAATTTTTTTCTCAAAATTATAAGAGCAATACTTAATTTATCTAAAATGAAAAGTCACAAGTGGAATATGAAACACAAAGAGTTGAATGAGGGAGGTGAGGGGTCAATTCAAATTTTTATAAATTGGGATGGCTTCTCCATTCCAAAGGATTATGAATTTTGAAGAACTTCTACTCTGTAGTATTGTGAATTGTGATAGCTTGGTTGAAGCTTTGTATTCATCACTTCACATGAAATAAAAGCTACACTTCTTCTATTTCCCTTCCTTGTGTTTCCTTTATTTCTATCGTGTATGCACTTTGTAAGCATGGTGATCAAAGAGAGATTTGAATCTTCGATGAATGAGCCTCAGAAAAATTTGTGTTTATCTGGGGTTTTTTTGTCTCACTAATCACTTAATTATTTCTTTCTTCTATATTGGATGTTGAACTACTTTGGTTATTGGGTAATAAACTCTGCACACAACAGTGAAGAATATTCCTTAACTAATTACCCCCTTTTTCCCTCAACGCTATAATTTCCTCCCTTGAACCCCCTATACAATAACTTTTCCATAGGTTTAGTGGAGGTTCCCTCTATGAATCCAGGCCAATTTGGCCACCCACAACATTTAGATAGGATTAATATTAGTTACATGTAATAATAGGAGTTGTACCATTCAATGCATAGTGATGTAGCCTTGTGAACGATGGTGGAGACACCTAATCTTTCCACCCAACAATTTTTTTCACCAATATTTTTTTGTGACTCTGCTAGGGAGATATTTTCCTAAGTGTGCCCAAAAAAGATCTTTTCCTAAAATATCAAAAAATATTAAAAAAATTATATATTAAAAAAAAATCATATTTAAAAAATAATCATTTTGAAGGCACCTCTATCAAGGAATGAATCCCTATCATGTTCCTTTCTTGCACCATGAAGAAATTTCCAGATTGGAGTGAAGTACCAATGAGTGAAAGTGATGAAGAAGAAGAATATCATGACCGAGAAAAGAAGATTGTTGATCAACCATGGTTTCGGACTAGTCTTTGCAAAAGGGAAAATTCAAGGATGGTAAAAGAGACTCCTACTTCAAGTAATAATCTGCATTTAGACAAAGGAAAGAAAATAGAACTTTCTAGTGAAGAAGAAAGTAGGGAGATATTGGAAAAGATTCAAATAAAATACAAGATAAGGTATAAAGCTGAAGAATATGCCAAAGGTAATACTCTCACTTATGCACAATTAAATGAAAATATTGGGGCCATGTCTTCAATCACCCTCCCTAGGGATGATTTCCTTGCATATAGGAATGATAAAATGGGAATCTTAAAACTTGAGTATATGGAAATAATCATGAGAACTATGCAAAGAAATAACAGTCCCCAAATATACCTCAAAATGTTAAAATATGCCAAAGCTTTGCATTTTATGTACGAGAAAATTGAAGCATCTCATTGCAAGGAAACAAGAGGACATTGGTCTTATGGAAGAATATCTTGAGGATCATTCGTACCATAGGTTTTTCATCCTGAAATTTTTTTGAATGATCTTTGAAGAAAATATTATCCTCAATCCTCCTGATGAAGTTAAAATCAGCATTCAAGAAGATGATGAAAGACGCGATGGTGTAGGATCCACTGAAGAAGACTCTTGTAACCTCACACAACTCACAACAAAATTGAGAACATTATCTTTCTTCTGCCACTCTATAGATGACTTCCTTGCATATGGTGATGAAGAAATGAATACTTTAAAAGGAGAATACATGGAAAGACTTCAAAGTATAATAGAAGGGAATTCCAACCTTGAGACCTATCATGAAATTTGGAGGTATGTTTTGGCCCTGCAAAGTAGGTATGAACACCTTGAATCACTTCATGTTGTCAACAATGAAGAAACTCAAGAAGATCCTAAAGATTGTCCATACTATGAGGTGTTCATTCCTAGAAGATTCTTGGATGCTCCTGAAGAATATCTTATCATGGAACCTTTCGATGAAAACCAAAACAACGTTGTGGAGGAAGAGGTAGAAGACATGTAGATAGAACCATCATTCAGAAATACTCTCTAGCTCGAGGCACAACCCATATGGGGAATAATATATTCAATAAATGAAGATTCTTGTTACATAATGGATTATTCGATGCTATCCGAAGACTCCACCAATGAACAAGAAATGCAATATGACTAGTTCGAAGTAAGCATGAATAATATCCTTTCAAATTTTTATCTTTTGATCCGTGATAGAATCGAGATAAGTGAAGAAGTGCAACAAATCTGCCCCGCATCCTAGATTCAAGATGATAAATTCAAAATGGTCATGGATGATATGATATTCCTCTTAGAAATAAACTAACACTTAATTCATCATATGAGTTAAAGTGATATTGTAATAAAGTAATTTTTAATTACTTAAGTTAGCTTAGATAAAGTCTATTATTAGTGAGTTGTCTTTTAGTCGTCTTATCCCTTGGTTTGTGGGATAATGTTCTATCTTACATATTTTGTTCCCGGATGATTTCCATGAAGCAAAAAAGAGGTAGTTAGGGGTAATAAGACATTCCTACATATTTCCTTAGATTAGTTGATATTGTTCTATGTATTGTGGAAGAGATAGAAGTTGTCTAATATCTATAAATATTGCAGCTCTCTCTTTTGATTGTAATTCTTGATTTAGATATTAATAAAATACACAAGCACCGTCTTGTTTTTGTGTAAATCTTCTGTGCCAAATATTCTTTTCAAGTATTCATTATCAATATTTACCTCCTATTTTAATTCTTCAAGCAATGTAAATATGTTTCATGAAGAAATGGTGATAGTAAAGGAATCAAATTATCTTCCCGATTCAGTCATGGATGATCGATGGAAGAATCCCAATCCATTTTCAAAGCATAGGAGAATGAAAAATTTGAATGTAACTTCTTCTCACTTAAGGATTAGAGTGATTATCATGGTGAAGACAAAACCTTTCATCTTTCATACGAGGAAGAAGATTCCATAATTAATGATCAAGATGGAATTGAAAGTCCTTCCAATATTTCCTCCTCAACATAGTCCCATCAAGAGGATGATATGGATTTTGAATTCGAAGGATTCTCGTTACCATAAATCATGGACCTCTTTTCCCTATTAGAAGGTGTGATGAATCAAGTATGCCTATGCTTACAAGAAAGTGAACCTTGGGAAACAAAAAGCATGGAAGGAGTGAATGAGGATGCACCGAATGAATCATGGATGCGAATTGATCATATTTTCAATCATATCTTGATGGAACAACATGAAGAATCTCCCAATGAAAACAAAGATGATCCTATGGTGATATTAGAATAACCATCTATACAAGACATCTTGAAGGCTGTAGAAGAGACCAAAGATCCTCAACGTTGTCTTGAACTCTTGACTCGAGCTATGAAGATACAAGATAGGTATGAGTCTATTTGTGCTTCTCATTTTGACATGCCAATATTTGATGTTGAAATGGAGCAGTTGGATGAGCTTAATGACTTCCCCAATACCTTGGTTGAAGAGAGTAAATGTAAAATAACGTCTTTCTCTTTCACATAGTGTGAAGAATTTTTTGAGTGAAAAAAAAGGAAGGTTCTTGAATCTCCTTTCAATATCCTCAATCTTGAAAATAAAATATTTGTCATGGAGGAAGATAACAAAGAGAATAGTGAGATGATTTGCATTGAACAAATTTTTTTGGAGAAAAGTGAAAAGTTGTAAGATTATCTGGAATTTGTGTTAAATCATACGCTTCTAACTACTTCAAAATACTACACCAATACAAGACAAGAGTTCATATGGAGAAATGCACTCAAGGGTAACGAATGCATCTATGCAGAAATTAAGGGTGGTAATTTTTAGAATGATCTCAGAATGAGCCTCGAGAGGATTGATATTAATAACACTTTCTCATAACAATAGAAAGGAATGTTTAGAGAAGTTCTTGAATGGAAAGGAAATCAATTTTCTCTCACTCTTATTGAGGACCTTGCTGATGTAGGAGATGATTTGAAGTTGCAGTTCAAAGAAGATGAATGTTTTCATGATAGGATAAATTTTCCCATTCTTGAAGACATGGAGGAAAAAGGCGTCTCATGGTCGCAGGGTGTCAGTGGAAACCTCAAGATAAAAAATCTTGAAAAAATAATAATTATTCTTTGGATGTGAGAGAATTCTCTATGAAGTATTAATACGAAGATGAAATCTTGGTTAGTATTCTTCTTCTCAAGCCATGTAAATCCATCAATAGACCATGGTTTGATCCGATAACAATATTTGTGTCTCAAACACCACATTTCAATCCTTTTATCCACGATGGCATGTATTTTTCCCAACCCATTCTTTGAGTATGTGTATATTATTTTCCTACTTCTATAAAGATCCCTCCCCTGTATATAATTTCACTTTCTGTTGTGTGTTGTTTTCCTTTTGGTGTGTTTCCCTTCCATTTGTTTATGTGTGTGTGTATGTGTTAAATAAGGGGAGTTGTATAGCCTATCTTTCTAATGTCTCCATATAGCCCAATGAATACGACACTTGCCCATGAAGCAAATTTAGATTATGAGATTCTCATGCAATTTACTCACTACACTTGATCCACAATATGTCCCCAAGCTAGAGCCAACTATTATCCCGAGAATTTTCATGTTAAAATCTACCCGAAAACAGACAATTATACCGTAGTGTTGAAAAATTTAAAACCATAACTTCCCAAGACACCCCAAGGTCAGTCCATCCTCAACAATAGTCCTATCCTATCAGTCAAATTATCCCTATGTGAATTTCAAGTATTCCCTAGGTGATTTACAAAAGTAAAATCAATCCCCATATGTGATTTAGGATCTTCGGAACATTCAAGCTTTCAAGAGGTTTAAAGAGGGACTACCATCAGCCTTCCTAAGAATCGTGTATCACCCCCTGGAGTATATAAAAGGATAAAATCCATCATAAAGGAGTATTCAGGGGTAAGAACATAAAGGAAAATATTTTTGAAGATTTGGAAGTCTTGGGGCTAGTTAGTCGAAGAAGGTTCTCGGGCCTAAAAGAGAATACACTCGTAAAGAAGCACATGAGCTTCAAAAAAATATTCAGGAGCTTTGTGAGGATTTTAAATCCCAAAAAATTACCTATGGAAATTATTTTCCATGCCCTAAATGGTGAAAAATATGGGACATCATGAAACATCATACACTTTCGAGGCAACTCATTCTTCTAGCGCACAATGGGTAGTCCCGATAAAGAAGGGGAAATTGGGAGGTATTGATTATATATTCAAGGCTTGAGACCCTCATAAATCATCTCAAATTTATCTTTCTAGTTAGGATAAGATAATTTTTTTCCCAAAAATTCATCTAGGAGCTCGCGATATTGCCTCCGCAAGTTGGTCCCAAGGTGCAATTTCTCATAATTAGCCATTTTTCCGAAGGACACATAGAATTCTGTGGTTAAGGTGGAATTTCTTGTCACATTTGTCCCTTTACAAAGGGAAATAAAATTCCCCCTCCCCCCATTTAGTCTTTAGGTCACTAATATGACCATGTACTTATCCCATAGCTCCCATTGACCAAGTTTGACCTCGTGTGCCAACCTACCCCGCATGTTTGCCAAGTGTCGCCACCAGGATGAAGAGGAAATTCATGTCCCTTTAACAAGGGATGAAAGGGACACAAAAATGTGCCCAAACCTTTCCCCTTCCATTTTTGCATTTAAATAGCAGGAGTTAGCCATTTTTGTTATTTTCTCCCACACACCTCCATACCCTGTTGAAACTCTAGCAAATTTTTTATAGAATCTAGAGCTTCCATATTTGAATCCAAATGAGATCATGAAATCCTCCATAATATTAAGGAAAGAAAAATCTATATTTTGATGAAAGAATAATGAGCTCAAATAGATAAAAATAGAAGTTTTGCTAAAAAACCTCATAGCGAAAACAAAGAAATTCTCATATCTCACCATCCGGAGCACAAATTGAGATGAGATCTTTTACAGAGATCCTAATTTTTGAAGGATGTCATGATGTAGAAAATGGTAGATGGAATGATGCATTGGATTATTTTCTACAACAAAAACTCTTATTTGTGATGTAGCTCACATTCGTCAAATTTCCCGCCAATCCGGTAATTGGATCGAGTTAAAAATTCACACATAGATTTAAAGATAAAAATACCTATAAAAACCTTCATGACTCAAATGATGGCTACCATGGTAGCACCATGCCCAAGCCCTTGCAAGGTAAGATTTTCATTTTTATTTCCATGCATTTTGGTAGGTGAAATCAAGTGAAATTTGGGGGATAAGATCTCGATGATAAGATGAATCCAAAAATATATGTTCCATTGTAATCCAAGCACCAGAGACACACTTACTAAAAAAGTAAGCCTTCTTACATGGGTGGCTGTTATTTTGGGTAAGTCATCATAAGAAGAAGTCTGCGAAGGAAACATGATACACCAATGAGGGAAATGAGGTCGAGATATATCAATTAGTCCGAAAGATAGTGAAATCCACCACTTACTAAAAATAGTAAGTTCCCTATATGGGTACCTACTAAAAATAACAAGTCATTCCAAGAAGTGGTCGAGGTGAAGGCAATATACAAAGGAGTAAATAAAGAAGCTAACCTCATCAAGATGATCCGAGAAAGGTAGAAATCACCACTTACTAAAAATAGTAAGCTATCTCATAGGAACTTGCTATAAATATTAACTTGTTCCAGGAGGCAGATTCCACAAAGGGAAGGTACATAGATAAATAATCTAGTTAGAAACATCAGTTGGAGTTGGGAGAGGTAGATTCTTCCACTTACTAAAAATATTAAGTTCCCTATATGGGTACTAACTATAAATAGTAATTCATCACAGGAAAGCAGTTTCAGAGGGGTAGTATACACAAGGGTGATCCAAGAAGTGAATTTTACCAGTTGAAATCAAGAAGATGGGAAATTTTTCATTTACTAAAAATAGTAAATCCCTCTTTTCAGATCGAGAAGTGTTTTAGAAGCCATGGAATTCAAGTTCATAGAAGGGATTTTCTTCACTGTCAACAATGGTTTACTCATCAGTGTTCGTGGCTCTTTTTCTCAAGCAGTGTATACGATAGATCTCAATAGTGTCTTTCGACACTCGGTTCATGGTTTATTGTTTCCTCCGTGTAATGTGTGAGGTAAATTTTCTGTTAAGATTTTCATATTATTCATAGTGTGTTTCATAAAGATGTCCAAATCAACATAACAATGTTACAAAGTGTTGAAGAGAGTCATGGCAGGTCAATATCAATATTCAATCTTTTAGAGGGAATTTTCATGAGAGATGCTTGCGGTCACCAAAGGTTTCATTCAATAGTGTTTCTAAACATTTATTTTGTTGTGTTGGCATGACATTCGAGAGGATATTTCTCGTGGCATGAAGCATTCACGGAGTTCACAATTCATCATTGCATCTGAGCATTTCACCAATTCATCAGTGGTGTGGAGTTAAATTTCATCATAGATGGGGTGTTCTTCATCTATGTTGTAAAGCATCTTATTTTCTCCCCTTATCCCTCTTCTCTCTCTCTCTCTCCATTCTAATTCTTTTTGGGCCTCATCATTGTATTTTTTCTTATTCACTTAAGTGACTTATTTTAATATTGTAAAAATATTTTCTCAAAATCATAAGATAAATAGTTAATTTATGGAAAATGAAAAGTCACAATTGGAATATGGAACACGAAGAGTCATATAAGGGAGGTGAGGGGTCAATTCAAATCATTATAAATTGGTAGGGCTTCTCCATTTCAAATGATGACAAATTTCAAAGAACTTCTATTCTATAGTATTGTGAATTGTGATAGCTTTGTTGAAGCTTTTTATTCATCACTTCACATGAAATAAAAGCTACACTTCTTCTATTTTTCCTTCCTTGGTGTTTCCTCTATTTCCCTCTTGTGTGCACTTCGTAAACATGGTGATCAAAGAGTGATTTGAATCTTTAATGAATGAGCCTAAAAAAAAATTGTGTTTATCTGGGTTTTGTTTGTCTCATTACACGTTTCATTGTTTCTTTCTTCTATATAGAATGTTGAACTACTCTAGTTACTAGGTGCAAAAATTTTCAATCTACTCATGGTAGTAATCTTCCTTAACTAATTTCCCCCTTTTCCCTCAACGTTGTAATTTCCTCCCTTGTACCCTTGTATAAGCACTTTCCAATAGGTTCAGTGGAGGTTCTTTGTGTGATCGCTAATAAATTTTTCCACCCACAACATTTAGATAGGATTATGATTGGTTACATTCAATAATGGGAGATGTACCATTCAATGCAGAGGGGCGTAGCCCCGTGAATGTTGGTGGAGACACCTAATTTTTCCACCCGACAAATTTTCTCACCAATGTTTTTTGGCAAATCTACTAGGGAGATATTTACCTAAGTGCACCAAAAAAAGATATCTGGCCAAAATATCAAAAATACAAAATATATATATATATATATATATATATATATATATATATATATATATATATATATATATATATATATATATTAAAAAATGAGATTTGAAAAAAATCATTTTTGAAGGTGACTTCGTCAAGGAACGAATCCCTGTCATTTTTTCCCACACCATGAAGAAATCTATAGATTTTAGAAAAGTACTAATTAGTGACAATGACGAAGAAGAAGATCGTGACAAGGAAAGAAGATTGTGGATCAGCCATGGATCCGAACAATATTTGCAAAAGGGAAAATTTGAGGACAAATCAAAGAGAATCCTACTTCAAACAATGATTTGCATTTAGAAAAATGAAAGAAAAACAATTCTAGTGAAGAAGAAAGGAGGGAGTTGATGGAAAATATTCAAAGAAAATACAAGATAAGGTGTGAAGCTCAAGAATATGCCAAAGGTAATACTCGCACTTATGCAAAATTGAATAAGACCCTTTGGGCCATGTCTTTCATCACCTTCCCTTGGGATGATTTACTTCTATATAGGAATGATAAAATGGCAATCTTAACTCTTGAGTATATGGAAAGAATCATAAGCACTATGTAAGGAAATACATGTCCCCAAATCTACCTTGAAATTCTGAAATATGTCGAAGCTTTGCAAGATATGTACGAGAAAATGGAAGTAACCTATAGTAAGAAAAAAAAGAGGAAATTTTTCTTATAGAGGAAGATCCCGAGGATCATTTGTACCACAAGGTTTTCATCCCTAAAATTTTTTTGAACGCTGTTGAAGAAAATCCTATCCTTGAGCCTCCCAATGAAGATCAAATCAGAATTCAAGAAGATGACGAAAATTAAGGCGTTGCGCAGGATCCGGGAATGAAGACTCTTGCAACCTCGCACAACTCACAAAAAAATTGAATGATTTAAAAGGAGAATACATGGAAATACTTTAGAGTATAAAATAAGGGAATTCCAACCTTAAGACCTATCATGAAATTTGAAGGTATGATTTGGCCTTGTAAAGTAGGTATGAATAAATTGAATCACTTCATGTTGTCAAAAATGAATAAACTCAAGAAGATATTGAATATTATTTGCACTATGAGATGCTCACTCCTGAAAGATTCTTGGATTCTCCTAAAGAAGATATTATCATGAAACATTTTGACGAAAACCAATACAAAATCATGGAGGAAGAGGTAGAAGACATGTAGATAGAACCATCATTCACCAATTCTCTTTGGCTCGAGGCACAACCCGTAAGGGGGAATAATATATTCGATAAAGAAATATTCTTATGCCATAATGGATGATTTGATGCTCTCCAAAGACTCCATCAACAAAGAAAAAATGCAAGATGGCCGGTTCAAAGTAAGCATGAATAATATCCTTTCAAAGTTCGATGTTTCTTATGAGTGCATTATTTGGCTCATTTATATCATTCTGCGATTAGTAAATTGCCACTTAGATATGATTTTCTAATGCATGGGGATGCTTTGTATAGTTATTTCATAGCGAGTTTGATGCATTTTCCTTGCTTTTGTTCATGAAAATTGATTACTGTATAAACTTCCTACTAACTATCTTTGTGAGGAAAATGTGATGATGTGTGTAGGGAAATGATGAACGTTTTGTTGCTGATGTAATTACGAAGTCCGAGTTTGGAGCTAGAATACAAGAGCAGAAGACTTTTTCCACCAGTTGACCTATCAGTATGGGACTTGTTTCTAACTGTCCCATAGGAATTTATGAGTTTTAGTTAATATTGATTAGTGGAAGATGTTAGTGCCACCTATTATGGCGAATTCTATAACCGTTTGTGTCTATATTAAGACACCTTCTTAAGAACATGGTTAGCTATTTTTTTGGAGATACTTTGCAATATATCATCTATGGTATTCAGAACTTTCAACTTCATATGTTGTCTACGATATGGAACTTATTTAAATTAATAGAAGTAAATGTCATTTTGGAGATCTAAAGCTACTGGTAATTCCTCTGTCCCAAGGGAGAGCAAGGGCCCACTCAACCAAGGAGACAAGAGGTTGTTTTATGTTCACATATGCATATGGTTTTCTGATAAGTCTTACTACAATCCTTGTTTTAGTATATTTCATGCAATCTTTGGTTGAATGTATTTGTTTTCCTTACCAGCACTTTTATCTGGAATATGTGTTTTCTTTTATGCAAAGTCTAATTAACATGTGATCTTACTTTTACTAAGTTCTAGCTTCAATTATGTAGTTGCAATTCCATTTGTTTGAGTATTGTGTGTGTGTATTTCAATTTCAATTAGAAGTGTAGCTTTTAGACTTCCTTTCATTGCAGTAGATGAATTCCATAGATTTACATTAGGTTTCCGTAGATTAGTAACCAACTTAAAAGATCTCACAACACCCCCAATAGAAATCCCAATCTGGGAATCTAGTTACATAAAGCTCCATTGCATATAACCTAGGACACATCCTTGGTTTATAATGACACTAATAGGAGATCATGTTAGTTAAATGATTGGAGAACACAACGACCCATCATTTTTGGCCCATAAAACACCTAGAATCATTTTTGAGCATTCTGTATCCTCCGTCCAAAACTCAACAATGGGGGACCATGGGAATAATGGAGACCACCCCTTGGGTCGGACCTTTAATTACCCCATTGTCTTAAATTAGGATGATGGTGCACCCATGAAAAATATCTCACCATCCATCCTCCCTATATTTCGAGGCATGTCTATGGAAGACCCTGATCAGTTCTTGTTTGAATTCAAAGTTCGTGCCAGACATATGACTACAAAACGGACAATCAAAAACTCAAACTTTTTCCTTCCACTCTCAAAGACTCTACTATGAGATGGTTCATGGGGTTGTCCTCTAACTCCATTAATTCTTGGGAAGCCATGGAGACAACCTTTTTGGATAAATATCAAGACTACTATAGGGGAAGGGATAGGAAAGAAGAGTTCTTCCGATACGACAAAAAGAAGATGAAAATATAGAGGATTATCTAGATAGATTTCTCTTTCTCCACCGACGAAGTGGTTATGAGTTACATGTAGACATTACTAAAACAATTTTTCTTAAAGGACTTGATGAGGAAACCAAGGATTCCCTCCATCTCATGGGAGGAGGAGATGTGCATAAACTTACCATGGAACAAATCACTGAGCTATGCAGAAGTTACTCCAGAACACGAGGGGGTATAAGAAACAAAAAGACATCCAAACTTACTCTGGGTACCTCTGAACTTCTGGAGGAAATGGATAACATGAAAACAAACATTTTTCTACGTTAACATCAACCATAGATGGACTCAAGGCCAAAACCAATCCTACCAAAGAACCTCTAGACATATATTTCCCTAAGTGTAGGAAGAGACACCCCCTAAGAGAATGTCCTTTGGATGTCACAGACATGTGTTTAATCTGGGAAGTGGCTGACTGCAACACTAAGCATTGCACCTTCTTACCACAGTTGAAAGGAGGCTTGAATGTTGTCTCTCAAGATGATGCAGAGTTAAAATTTGTTCAAAGGACAAATAATTAGGTTGGATTTCCACCTCGACCTACTCAGAACCCCTGGAGGATGTCATGGCCTAATCAGGCCCCTCAGCCTACTTGGGGACAACCTGAGTGGAAAACATCAAATTGGATGACTTATCCACATCCACCACCTTAGATGAATCCCTACACTCAACCAGGTTGGACACCACCAACCTCAAGCAAGTCCATGACACAACCAATAGTGGGGTCCTCAACAAAATCCTAACCAAAACCAGCCATGGACACCACCAAAAAAATTAATCATCAACGGAGATTCTAGCAACCACAGAAAGATTTAATGGACCAAACACAATCCTACCAATAACTCAGACAAGCAACACAAACACAACTTCCAGCCCAGCTAGTAGAAAATCCTAAAAATCAGCACAGACAACTACAATTGATGAAGCAGGACCAAGTAACAAAATGTAGATTAATACTATTGGTAATTTGTGAGTGATGTCTAGAAAAACATTAAATCTTCCTATTGTTATTATGGAAATTCCTGTAGACAGTAATAAAGAAGAGACACTTGAGGAAAATACATGACTTGCACCTTCTTCATAAACACAAAACACTCGGAATAATCAAGGAAATAATGAAAATACCCATAAAGCTCCTTTCCCTGAGCGGTTACAGACACTCAAACTACAAATGAAACAATGCTAGTACAAGAATTGAAAAAAGTGCACATTGAGGTCCCACTTCTGCAAGCAATAAGGGAAATTCCTGAATTAAACCAAACCATTAGAAATGAGTGTATAAAAACACCAGGGAGGAAAAAGAAATACCCAAAAACTATTAGGGTGGAAGGAAATTTGGCTGATTTAGTAGCTGACAACCTTATTTCACCAAAATATGGGGATCCCGAGAGTCCAGTTATTACTATTTGTATAAACAATTAGTCAATATCTAATGTTTTGGTGGATCTTGGTGTTGCCATTAATGTCATCACAATAGAAATGTTTAATTTGTTGTCCTTAACAGGACTACAACCTACCAATATTGTTCTTCAACTAGCAGATCAATCCATTGTTGTACCAGATGGTGTGGTCAAGGATATAATGGTCACCGTTGAATCCTGGGAGTATCCTGTAGATTTTATGGTCTTATAGCCTAAAGCTCGAAATTGGGATATCTAGTTATCTTGGGAAGACCCTAGTTAGCCATTGTTGTTGCATATATTGACTGTAGGTCAGGAAAAATGACCATTCTAAATGGGCAGAAATCCAAACATATTTCATTATACCTCTGCCTAGCCTTATGTGAATGCTTGTGACCATGTATGGGTAGATTATTTGGATACTAACTCTCTGAGTTCTTATTTGGCCACCATTCCAAAGTGTAAAACCATATGGCGGAAGTTGTTGAGTCACATACACTGGCTGATGCAAAGGGCTCTGTGACTACGAAATCAGCACTCTAGCTATGGAAATCAGAACTCTGACTATAGACCCATTTTATCTAGACATGTCTCGATGCTATTTCCTTGGTAAGTAATACTTCTGATGAGTCTTGTAAAGAAATCTATGCTTATAATTTGGAATATTCAGTCCTTGATTTCTATTGTCCTTTGACCAAGATTTTGTCTCTTGACAATATACCCATTCTGCACATGCTTCAACCCCATGTTTTCCCATTGAATTCCTTAATCACCAATGCAAATCTCACTCTTTTGAATGATACCAAGTAGGTCCTGTTGGCATAGGAAAAGAGTTGACTTTTGACATTGATTTAGAGGACAATCGAAGCCGTGGTTCTCGAAGTTTTGAAGAAACATTCCAAAGATTTTGTCTGGGATTACACTGATATGAAGGGAATTCATCCTAACATTTGTACTCACCATATCTACACTGAGGATGTCAAACCTATAAGGTATCCATAATGGAGAATTAACCCAATGCTTAGAGACATAGTCAAAGGCGAGATAGAAAAATTGCTAAAAGTAGGATTCATCTACCCTATATCTAATAGTCAATGGGTCTCCCCATTAGTTATAGTTCCCAAGAAAAATGGTAAATGGAGAATATGTGTTGACTATAGGGAACTTAACAAAGCCACCAAGAAAGATTATTTTCCCCTTCCTTTTATTGACTAGGTTCTGGAAAATCTTACTGGTAAGAAATATTTTTCTTTCTTGGATGGGTTTAGTGGGTATAACCAAATTAGTATTACCCCTACTGATCAAGATAAAACTACCTTTACTTGCCCCTAGGGTACATTTTCTTATCAAGTCTTACCTTTTGGAATTTGTAATGCACCCGCTACGTTTCAGAGAGCAGTCTTGGCCATCTTTGCAGATCTTACTAACGATTGTGTTGAAGTTTACATGGATGAATTCACTTGTCCATGGATTCAATTTTTGACGAATCTATAAATAACCTTCAGAAATTATTGAGCGAGACATGAGCAACACCAATTATCTTTGAGTCATGAAAAATGTCTGATGATGGTCGATCAGGGAATTGTCTTAGGTCACCATGTTTCTGCCAAAGGTATAGTTGACCCCAAAAATATATCAGTCATCACTCAGTTACCTACACCAACCGATTAGACCGACATCAAAAGTTTCCTTGGTCACGCAGGTATTATCGGCAGTTCATAAAAAAATTAGTGAACTTGTTGCACCTATGTTCTCATTCATAACAAAAGATTTCATTTTTGAATGGTCCCCTCAGTTCCATCAGGCATTTGATTCTATCAAAGAGAAGCTGGCCACTACCCTAGTCTTACAAGGCCCTAATTGGGGGCAACCTTTCCATAGGTAGCCACGAGTGTTGTCTTTGGGAAAAAAAGATGCAAAAGATCACATGTATGCCATTTACTTTATCAACAAGAACCTGAATCCTATGGAAAGAAATTACACTACTATAGAAAAGGAATTCTTGGTGTTGTATACTCCTTGAATAAATTTCATCATTACATCACTGGGTATAAAATATTTGTTTATACTGACCACTCTACCATTCGATATTTGATGAATAAACCAATGGTTGGAGGTAGGATTATTCAATGGTTACTCTTGTTACAGGAATTCAATCTTACCATTATTGATAAGCCAGGAAAATCTAATGTTGTTGTTGATTTCCTTTCAAGATTGAATGTTTCAGGTAATGATGAAGCAGTCCAGGATCAATTTCCGATGAACATTTGTTTTCTATATCAACTAAGACTCGTGGTTTTCCGATCTTGTGAATTATTTAACAACAGGGAAGTTTCCTACCTATTTCACTCATAAGGAGAAACGAAGACTGGTTAAAAATAGTGCAACATATAAATGGTGTAATGGACTTTTATTCAAATGTTGTCCTGATATGGTTCTTCACAGGTGCATTCGAGAAGATGAAGTACATGACATATTGCGAGCTTGTCATGATGAGCCAAGAGGTAGACATTATTCAATAAAATGAACAATTCACAAAGTCCTTGGAGCAGGGTACTATTGGCCTTCCCTCCACAGATCCAAAAAATATGTATGGCAGTGTGATGCATGCCAACGAATGGGGAAGCCCACACTTTCAATGGAAATGCCTCTTAATCCTCAGTTGGTCTTAGGACCATTTGAGAAATGGGGAATTGATTTTGTTGGACCTTTTGATCCCCCATATTTTGGGAAGGAATACCTCTTGGTATGCATGGACTACGTCACTAAATGGGCTGAAGTTCAAGCATTGGCATCTGCCAATGAGGATGTTGTTGATTTTTTGTATAATCAGATATTGCTATGATTTGGTGCACCTAGGGCCATTGTATCTGATCAAGGTCCTCAATTTGTTTCAAACATGATTGAGGCTTTTTGGAAATATACCAAATTAAGCACCGAGAAATCGTCACCCTATCACCCCCAATCCAATGGGCAGGTGGAAGTAACCAATTGAGAACTTGAGAATATTCTGACTAAAGTGGTCAGTGCTGACAGAAAGAATTAGGTACCAAAATTTCTGAGGCAGTTTGGGCCTATAACACGACTTGGAAAACCACTACTAGTTTTTCCCCCTATGAGTTGGTATTTTGGAAGAAGCCATTGTTACATGATGAGTTTGAATTGCGTAACTAGAGAACAACACTAGAAGTTGGAATCAATTTGGATGAAGCACAACATGAATGAGTGATGTAACTGAATGAATTGGATGAAATGCGGATGGAGGCACAGTAGCAGACAAAAATTCTTCAATATCAGAGGAAGACCTGGCACGATGCTCATATCAAATCTAGGACATTTCATGAAGGGGACTGGGTCTTATTCTTTGATTCCAGATATCAACAGTTTAAAGGTAATTTACGGACACCCTGGTTGGGCCCCTATCATATCAACATAGTGTTTTATAATGGCTCTGTGTGGCTATTACAAATCGATGGTGACAAAAAAACTCTTCTTGTGAATGGACACAGACTTAGGATTTACCAATGACCTCTTGACAAGAAAAATTTCACTAGTGACATTATGGTGAGGCAACTCTTCACCCCTCGAGCCTGGAGTAATTGTTTCCTATTAATTTCAATAAAGGAGGATGGTCATGATTTCGATATTCTTCCCTTAGTTGTTTTGTTTTCAATAAATGTAGAAATCTTCATTATTTAGAAGCCACTAATCACATTTAATCTCAGACTGCAGGATGTGGGAATCTATGGATATCAGACGCTGAACTTGGCATGGGTAAGTGCATCCTAACTCACTACAAATATTTCCTTATAAAGCAATCCCCCATGCGTGCACTTGTCATAATTACATCCATCATGCAATGTTCAATATATTTATTGCAGATATCCTTCCAAATCGACGCTACGGTATGACGGCATAAGGGTGTAATGAGTCATGATTTTCACACACATCATATGCATCACATTCTACGAAGAAGGAAAGGTGTCAATTCAGTTTCAAACGATGGGATGTGCACCGTCTCGCATATCATAAACTCTCACATGATGGATGGTCTTGCCCACCTTTTACGCCGCCAAATTCGCTCTGATTTTACGTAATTCAAGGATTCAAGTGTAATTCAAATTAATAGTTCCAAGCTGCTTCCTACCATTGCTTCATGAGTATTGAGCATATCATTCTACCTGCCATCACACAAAGTGAATTTGAGCATGTCTTGTTCTTGTTTCTCTACTATCTGGATTCATTCGCCTTCAGCATGGGACAAAAGAAGAAATCTGAGCCTGATTCTCTGGACCCATTACTTAGGAACGCGTTGCACTTTTGTAAGTGTTTTATGATTCAGGTTGGCTTGAATTCATCGGAAATTTGAAGGTTTTGATGAGGGTGTCATGGAGGAGTTCTTGGAAAATTTTGAAGCTACCTGTTCACGTGTTGGAGGGAAACGAGTTGAGATTACCAACCAGGTAGTTTCTGAACTATCCGACTTACAGATTTTGGTTTGAAAGTAATGATGAATGCTCCCCTCAAATACTTTCTTTCTTTGTTTCATGAGGAGGGTGAGGCATTCCTTGAGGTTATCCTTACCCCCTAGGGTGTTCAGAAAAAGGCGTTAAACAGATAGCCTTCCGACATTTGGAGAGAGATGGCCAAATGGGTTAACATGTATTTTATATGTGATAGCCAACCCTCTGTGCTAGGTGGTGATGCACTCAAAATTATTATTCATTTGAAGAAAGGATGCATCAACCCAGCCCTCAGGGTAAATTTACCTGAATACTTAGCGAGACACCGTTATCAAAGTTGGCCAAAAATACAATTCTGGAGGAGGCAAAGTAGTGTTGAAACACCCAGGGCTAATTCATTTATTATGCTCACATCAAGTATTTTTAAGCCAAAGAGGAGGCTTGAAATGATTATTGTGGGGGAGGGTTCCAAGCCAAAACAATTAAAATCAGGGCCATCTTCCACACCTTGGTCCATTCCCACAGTAGCCTCTCACCCTGCACATAAGAAAAAGGAGGAACTTGGTGCTCCAGAGCATGTGGACAATGCACCAAATTGGGGGCCAAAAGGGGGTCTTAAGTGGACACATTTTTCTAAAAATAAAAACTTCAACTTGTACGAGTTTTTGAAATAGTTACACTCAAAATTAGAAGATGTTGTAGAAATATAAATCATAGAATTTTGAGTCTAGTTTCTAAGCTACTAAATTTTATTGAAAATAGATAAGTTTAAGTGGGTCAAACAAATGAAATACCAACATGTGCTCCTAATTTTGTTAAAAACATAATAGAGTGACTTTCGTGCCCCCACCATTTTTTTAGCACCATTTAGTATTTTTGAAAACCCTTTGGTAGAAAGATAGCTAGGAGCATCTAGTTTGTGTTAAAATTTATTTTAGATTTTTTTAGTGAATATTTTTTATTTATGATTTTTCTAGTACAAAAATTTTATGTTTTGAAAAATAACAGAGCTCGACCATGCCCCCCCTAACTACCTCAAAAAATATCAAAAATTAGATTTTTTTTTAATATGTATAGAATTATGCCTAGTTTGTGCCTAAAAACTTTTATTCAATTTTGATGAGTAAAAAAAAGATACACGAAAAATATAGACATGTTTAAACTTCAAAAAATAGCTATAAAAAGGCATAGTTAAGAAAATAAATAATATGGAAACCTTGTATTTGTTAGAAAAATTGAAAAATAATATTTATACAAAGAAGAAACTCTGCTTTACGTCGTGGTATAATTTTTTTAAACAAATCAATCATTTGATGTTGATTTATCATGACAGAAGTTAGATTTTTGTGTTTTTTTGCAAAAACACGCGGTTTGTTGTGTTTGTGCAGGTCCATGCCTCAGGCTTGGGGATCCAAACCTGGATCCCAAGCCTTGAGGCATGTGTTGGAAAAGGTAAAAAGAATAAACGTGTACGTGTTATTATTTGTTTATATATTGTGGCCCCCAATGTCCCTTTCATCTCTTTCATGGGAATTCTGCATACATTCTGTTTGGTCTGCAATTTTTTTACATTCTTGCATGATTTTTTAGTAGTTCATTTTGTCCCCTACCCCACTAGTTGATTTTTTCTAATCATGGGTGATAAAATTCGAGCTAAGGACAAGAGGAAAGTCAAGAACAAGACACCGAAGCAATTGGAAGAGATGAGAATAAATAAATTGAAGAGAATGCAAAAACTTCGTGCAGGGAAAGGTACATCTACTATATCAAATGTAGCTAATGTATTAGAATATGGGGATGAAATACATAATGAAAATGTAGAGAATAATGATTTTGCAATGAATAATGATATTGAATTGAATGACAATGTTGGTATGGATGAAGAAATTGATATGAATCCAATTGTTGAACCCTTACCTGAGAATCCAAATGTTAACCCCAAAATTTGTATGAAAACATTGAATGAAGAAAGTAACCTTGTAAAAATCTTCACCTCTAAGAACACCTCCTTCCATTTTGTGAAGAAAACCAATTCACTTAATTGAAATTGATGAAAACATTATAAAACCAATGCCTAAAAAATGTCTGAAAGAAATGTGAGAAGAAAAGCTAGTGGAATTTGGGATAATTACTTTGAGAATTTAAATGACACACAAAGATGTCAATTATTTGTTACATTGATGAAATTAATTAAGATGAGACCTATAATGAAGACCATGGGGTTAAGAACATCTAATGTTGTTGATCAAAATGTGTCAATTGTTGAAAACATACATAAAGCATACCAATCGTAGGTGGAAAGACACCAAAGATAGTAATGCTACAACATGCACTTACTAATTGTATAGTAAGTGATAAAATATTTAATAAATGCTTGATTAGAAAAACAAGTAGTGCTTTGAAGCTAAACAAAAAAACACTAATGAAAGCAATAGAGAGACGTAAACGTCTTGAGTCAGTCAATAACATTGACTATTGGGATTTCTCTAGTAGACTTCCATGAAAAGACAAGAATACATATGATATTCTAAAATAATTAATTGTAAAATTTTGGAATGAGAACACAAGGGTGTCACCGAATAGAAGAGATATAGTAAAAAGAAGAATAGGTTCTCGTAATCGTGAATCGTGTGCAAAAATTTATTAGATATGACTCAAACACAATTGTTCTCTAAGTTTAAGAATGAAAATCCACAAATTAACATTAGCCAAAGATTCTTTGAAATGAGCAAACCCTTTTATGTGAAAATCAATCACTCACGTACCACTTGTTGTTGCAGGCATCATGTTGAATTTTCAATGCATTATGATTTTTTTGTCAAATACGTCATGTTTTTCATATTGAAATCATGTTGCAGGAGTGTGGATTAAATGTCCCACAAAATATTTCAAGGGAATTTATTTCGACAATATTTTGTGAAAAATCAACTAGACAATTTTTTTATAACAAAGCATGTTTGGATGGAATGTGCAATGTATGTGGTGGCTTGCCAAATCTGAAAAGTTGTATCCATGAGGAGAGTATAGATTCAATAGGAAAAGAATTGGTTGGTTTCACCAAATATAAATCGATGGCATATCAATTAAAATATGGAAAAGAATCTAAGAGGTGTGAGCTTGTTACAAAACAATTACCTGTATCAGAATATATGGTCAAATTCAGAGAGAAATTTTTTTATGAGTATGTAAGGCACACACATAGAGCTCGATGGTTGGATGAACAATTCAAGTTAAGAAAGGACACATTCCCACTTGGTACTATTGTTTTAGTAGTTGAATTTAGAGAATTACACATTGTAGCCACAAATGGAGGTTCAGTCTCAATATTATAACTCAGTGCAAGTTGTTATTTTTGTGCATATAACATTCATGCACTCTCCAAAAGCACTGAGAAAAATTGAAAAATATTAAGAGAGTATCATTTCTACATCAGTGATGATTGGACACATTCTACAAAATATGTACAAGGGTGTTTCCAGGTGTTTTATGTGAACTTGAATGAGAGGAACATTAGTTTTGATCAACATTACATTTGGTGGACAACTGCACATCACAATTCAAGAATGCACATGATGTTTTATTGGCTAAGAAGGATGCACAAAGAAACAAATGTACAACATATCTAGAGTTTTATTGAGGTAGGGCATGGAAAAGGAGAGCATGATGGTGCATGAGCATGTGTGAAAAGAACTTGTAAGAGAAGAGTTAAAGTTCAAGGATGGTGCTAAATTTACAGATGCAAAAACATTGTTGATTGGTGTGTCAAGAATATGGGCCATGAATCTCAAGAGAGATCAATGGTTCGTAGATATTTTTGGTTGATAGAGGAACAACATCTGGAAAAATTTGAAGATTGTATGACAGTTGTAGGATCAAGTGATATGCACTCATTCCATAGTTCAGATGCAAATGCTTGGACTATTTATACTAGGTGCATGGCATGTTTTTATATATCATGCATTGATTTTACATGGAATGAATGTGAGTCACAACAATGGGTGGATGAATGGACTTGTAGACCTCTAATTCCACTGACACACATCAAGTTCCATGAGCATTACAACTTGCAGGGTCTTCAGATCAAATGACAACATCACCTGACTTTGACCAAGTCTCTGATTTAGTGCAACAAGGTACATACATATATGTACATGCCATGTTTTAGATTTATAAATTATTAAATGGTCAACTCTTAATGTATTTTAAATTTGACTGAACAATTTTACTTTGTGATGTAGGGCACGTTTTTGCAGTTATTGCGATGGAATTTAACGAAGAGGGAACAAACTACTTCTTGTCTCATTTGTGTAGAGGGAAAAAAATTGACTTCCATAGTCATTGATGGTGAAGACCTTGAGTATCCCATTGGGTTAGTGGTAGTCACTAGAACTTGGCTTCGACGATATCCTATCAAAAAATCAAACATTTGGTTGTTTGAAGACTATGAAGTACATCGAAAGATACTTCACTATTCACATTTGGTCCTTACAACAAATATTAAATTGATCAAATATCGAGGTCGCCATTAAACAAGAATCTGTGGAAGGTTCATGAATCAGATCATGAAGCAATTCTTGCTACTGTCAAGAGTAGAGTTGATCCTTGTGGTTCATTGGATTGAATTTGCAAAGGTATGTTCTTCATGAATTTAATTTGAATATTTACTTAAATGATTTTGTTTAAATTTTGTATGATTTAAAATTCTATTTAATTGCTTACTAACATGTTTATGTAGGTTAGTGGTGCCAAAAAGCTTCCACCTTCACGTGGTTGGCACTGTCAGTAGAGAATTTATTATTCTCGAAGCCAAGTGAAGCTAAGAGAAATTAAATATTAGAAAGGAACAAAAACATAAATTCTCATTTCACCACCTATATTGTATGAACCACCTATATTATTCAAGTGATTGGCAATGGACAACCTTACACTGACTCAGACTGCAATATTTTTGTGTTTGCAAACAATAAGACAATGATAGAACCAAATGGAGATGGATAAAACTGCGATAGGATTTTGTAGAGGGCCCCGACATGGAGGTTTGGATCTGACGAGACGTCTCTAGGTGCCACGGAGTCTGAGAAATCATGTCAATGTAGTCCCTTAAGAGCCCTAAGACCAAAACATGCTATATCTTCGACGGGTGATTTCTCGGACTCCATGGCACCTAGAGACGTCTCGTTAGATCCAAAACCTCCATGTTAGGTCCCTCTACGAAATCATTTCACGGTTTTATCCATCTCCATTTGGTTCTCTCGTTGTCCTATTGTTGGAAACATTCAAAAACACGTCAAAATAGTGTAGTCTCGAGTCAAGTCATAAGGCTACCACACGCTATATTTTACAAACAGTAGCTTGTGGGACCAAACCATCTATTCCAACATGTCCGGATGGCTGGTGAATGCTAGTGGAGGCTTTTTTTGGTTCCCTACGCTCCCCGTGCTTTTGGCTACCTCGTTTGGGCGTAGTCTCTTAAGAGCCCTGAGACCAAAACACGCTATATCTTGACGAGTGATTTCTCGGACTCCGTGACACCTAGAGAGATGTCTCATTAGATCCTAAACCTCCATGTCAAGGCCCTCTATGAAATCCTATTGCGGTTTTATCCATATCCATTTGGTTCTCTCGTTGTCTTATTGTTTGCAAACACATGAAATAGTGCAATCTAAGTAAGTGTAAGGCTACCAGACACAATACTTTGAAAAACAAGCTCTTGGCACCAAACCAACTATGCCAAACATGTCAGGTGGCTAGGTAAACACTAGGGAGGCTTTTTTTGGTTCCCTACACTCCCCGTGCTTTCGGACTACCTCGTCCGAGTGTAGGCCCTTAAGAGCCCTGAGACCAAAACACGCTATATCTTCGACGGGTGATTTCTCGGACTCCGTGGCACCTAGAGACATCTTGTTAGATCCTAAACTCCATGTTAGGGCCCTCTATGAAATACTATCACTATTTTATCCATCTCCATTTGGTTCTCTCTCATTGTCTATTGTTTGCAAACGCGTGAAATAGTGTAGTCTGAGTCAGTAGTGTAAGGTTGTGATGCAATATATTTTGCAAACGGTAGCTCGTGGGACCAAACCATCTATGCCAACACATCCGGATGGCCTAGTGAACACTAGTGGAGGATTTTTTTGGTTCCCTATGCTCCCGTGCTTTCGGGCTACCTCGTCTCGGGTGTAGTCTCTTAAGAGCCCTGAGACCAAAACATGTTATATCTTCGACGGGTGATTTCTCAAACTCCGTGGCACCTAGAGACATCTCGTTAGATCCTAAACCTCCATGTTCGAGACCCTCTAAAAAATCCTATCATGGTTTTATCCATCTCCATTCGGTTCTCTGTTATCCTATTGTTTGCAAAATGCATGAAATAGTGCAAGTCAAAGTCAAATAAGGTCATGAGACACAATACTTTGCAAACGAAAGCTCTTGGCGCCAAACCAACTATACCAACATGTCGGGGTGGCTAGGTGAATGCTAGGGGAGGCTTTTTTTGGTTCCCTACACTCCCGTGCTTTCAGACTACCTCGTCCAGGTGTAGGCCCTTAAGAGCCCTGAGACCAAAACACGCTATATCTTTCGACGGGTGATTTCTCAGACTCCGTGGCACCTAGAGACGTCTCGTCAGATCCTAAACCTCCATGTTGGGGCCCTCTACAAAATCCTATCATGGTTTTATCCATCTCCATTTAGTTCTCTCATTGTCCTATTTTTACAAACGTGTAAAATAGTGTAGTTTTAGTTAGTATAAGGTTGCAGGACACAATACTTACTTTACAAATGTGAAGCTCTTTTGGCCAAACAAACTACGCTTGGTGAACAAGAGGATATTTTTTGTTGGGTGATTTCTTTTAGACTACCTCATCTCGGTGTAGGCCCTAAGAGATGAGCTATATCTTTGATGGGTGATTTCTTGGACTCCATGGCACCTAGAGATGTCTCATTAGATCCTAAACCTCCACATCGGGGCCCTCTATGAAATCCTATCATGGTTTTATCCACATCCATTTGGTTCTCTCATTGTCCTATTGTTTGCAAATGCGCGAAATAGTGTTTAGTTGAGTCAATATAAGGCCAGACGCAATACTTTGCAAACGGAAGCTCTTGGTGCCGAACCAACTATGCCAACATGTCGGGGTGGCCAGGTGAACACTAGGGGAGGATTTTTTGGTTCCCTACTCTCCCGTGCTTTAGACTACCTCGTCCAGGCGTAGGCCCTTAAGAGCCCTGAGACCAAAACACGCTATATCTTCGATGGGTGATTTCTCGGAATCCATGGCACCTAGATACATCTCATTAGATCCTAAACTCCACATGGGGCCCTCTACTAAAAAATCCTTTAACGGTTTTATCCATCTCCATTTGGTTCTCTCAATGTCCTATTGTTTCCAAAACACAAAATATACGTCTGAGTTGAGTGTAAGATCTGCATAGACGCAATACTTTGCAAACAGAAGATCTTGGTGCCAAACCAACTACGCCAACACATTAGGGTGGCCAGGTGAATGCTAGGGAGGATTTTTTTGGTTCCCTACTCTCCCATGCTTTTGGAATACCTCATATGGGCGTAGGCCCTTAAGATCCCTGAATGACTAGATTGGCTTAAGAATGAATTTGATAGGGGAATGTCTAAGAACACACGGGAGTTATCAATCACCTAGTAAATATTTCTTGTTTAGTTTGAATGGGAGTCAGCTAGCCTACGGACTTAGTGACCTTCCATTCATTGATAATTTATGCTATGATAAACCCATGGATGCTTTCAAAAGCACCTTCAAAAGGATAGGGGTAGTCATCAAGCATAGTGAAGGGTGTGATGTGATTTCCAAACAACTTGAAATACATACAAATTTAGAGGTAATAACATGAATTGGATAGGATTAGACAATCAAGAATCATTGAGTGTCTGAATCAGAATGTCATTGCATCTGGAGACATTCTCAAGCATTGGAGTAATGTATATGGAGAGACATTCTCAAAATATCAATAGATGAAAGGCATCAAATTGTGATGACTCTCGGGTGTTTTAACAGGGGAGAAGACTAAGAAGCATAAAGAATGTAGTAAGTGCATGATAAGATAGGAACCAAGTACAAAGAGACCATGAGCAAGAAGAAGCGCAAGTAAGGTAAATACACATATACACATTGATAAATTGAATGAATAATTACTCAGATTAGGTAACTCTTTATATACATACATTATATAAATATTGATTTCCAAAGTTTGATGCATATTATACATTGAAAATGCTAGTACATGTACATCACCAATAAATGAAAAAATAATCCATAATGTCTTAAATATTGTCAAGTGCACATCATATTAGTTTCATGCAAAAATAATCTTAGAAATGTAAGGTCTCATACAAAAATATCAAGTTCCAAATAGTATTTTAATGTGCATAATAAATATAAAAATTCCCAAATAGGTCATATACCATCAAGTTCAAATGCCATATAGGTGTACATATAATGCCATGCACATAGGCATACAAAAAAATGTCATGTAAGACATATATATTTCCTAATCATCAAAATCTATCCCTCTCTTGGCCTTGCTCAAAGAAGGCCCTCCCTTAGACGAAGATGGAGATCTATGAGATGAATTTGGATCATCCGAGCCCATGCTACGAGTCCTCTTCCACTAAATACTCGCATGTAGATGAGCCTATAAATGCAAACAAATTTTTTGTCAAAACTTAATTTATATATGTTTTCAACATGTATTTAAGACCATGCTAGAATGAAAGTATTTACATAAATACAAAAACTTACCGCAAGTTGTCGATCACACCAAATTTTCATCTCATGCTCAGATGAGTCATCGAGCTCCTGGAGTATGAACGGGGTATGAAGATGATGAGATGGAGGAGTCTCATGCCCTCGAAGTCAAAATGGAGGGGGTTGAAGTTCCCTGCATACACATAAGATCAGAAAATCTAACATCAGAATTAGAAAAAATAGAACTAAGTACATGTATGTGTAATGACAATATTTTAACTAATTTTATCAATATAGAACTATTGTTTTTACCCCGCCATGCCTGTGAATCAAATGAATAGGGCTACTATCATCATGAGTAACTCCTGCATATACACAATGAAGGACATTATTAACATAATTTAATAATTCTACAATGAAAGACATTACTAACATGTAATTTAACATAATATGAATTACATGAGAAATTTAACAAAATTTACATGTTGTTTGAATACCTTAGTGAGTTGTTGCTTGTAGATGAAATTGCAGCGGCAACACCTTTCTCTACTTTTCACAGAGATGGTGGGGTGTCTAGTGAAGTCAACATCTTTATCAAACATGTATCACGTGAGTTAGATGGACATACAAGAACATACATATATTTGACTTCAAAAAATATATATATATATATATTGCATGTATGTGAAAATTTTACACAATTAACATTCTAAATTACCTCTGTGAATGTATGTGTATGCATGGTGCTCATTCGCCTGTGTGGTGGGATGAAGATGTGCCTCCCGCTGCATGTGTAATATCAATGCATGTACATGTACAAATACAATTATTTCAAAAATTTTAAATATATATAAGTAAATCAAGTACTCTAAAATTTTTGTAACACACATAATAAAACATAACAAATACCTACAAAGGTGATGCTGATGACTATAATCCAAATGTATCACTCAAAAAGGCATCTGACATAGTGACATTATCATGTGCACCCCTAGCACCAACTCCACCAAAATCAGTACGCATGAAAGTATCATCCTCCTCGGGCCCCAAACATATGCTACCACATGATGAGCAAAAGATGTGGCCTCATGCTAGTACTCCATGAGGGAATACTGTGTACCTCCATGAGAATCTTGGCTTAGAAATATCCCTGTATGTCGAATAAGGGTCATAGATAGCCCCTGAAGTGCATGGAGTGTATCAATCTCTATTGTCTCCTTCACTGCTTGAGGGAAAATCTCAGGGTGAGGGGGCTTTTGTGTGGGGACTCTACCTGTTGAATAGGTGCACATTGTGCACCTGGTCGATCTTGTGTAGATCCTTTTCCTCAGCCCTAGAAATCTCAAAAATCAAAATAATTTGGGATCTCGTTGAGGATAAACTTGCAATAGAGTTTCCTAGAAAGTATAGTGGCACCTCATTGTTATTACAAGGTGGAAAATCAAACACCATCCACCATCGGTCCCTAAAAATTATTTTTAATCAAATTATTATTGCACCAATGGATGGGAAACCATTTACATGACAATGAACAAGAAAATTAGTGTGGGGGTTTGTGAATAAGGTGCATATGAGGTCTTTTGTAATTTTTTTTTTCTTTACATCCACATATGACAATTTGTTGAAATAATAAACCCTACAACCCTCTCTGTAAGTTATCCAATGATAAATTTTCCTCATTGCCGCATCAACTTGATCAAGCAATGCCTCCAATGTGTGTTTGAAAGAGAGGTGTGGTGGGGGTTTGTAGATTGTGAATCCCTCATTCTTTTGATTAAATCCTCAATTTCAATTTTGTTTTCAACTATGTGGGCTGCTAAATTTTCTTGACTACCCGGGGATGTTGAGAAATTTTGGGAGGGTTGGGAGGGATGACAGGAATAATAGGGTTTGGTTGTGGTTGATTCCCTCGACCTCAAACTGTAACAATAAAAAAATGTATTCAATTCAAATTTTAATCTATAATTATCATATTTCAATGCAATTTTGAGAAAAGAATTATGCCTACCTCTTCTCCATGGCGCCATCATCGATTTAGATCTTCCGGTGATCTAGAAATGATCCTTTGAGCTTGAGATCCATCTGAATGAAAAAACGCAAGGGCACGGTTAAGCTCTGAAACTCACATTTGAGGGAGATAAAATGATAGAGGCTCGGGCCTCTTTTTTATTTATAGAAGACATAATGCATATGCGTTATGCTTTGGTAAATCCCAAACCTGAGAATTTAAAACGCGTACACATTTTTACTTTTTCAGGTTTTTGTCCACTTTTTGGGCCCCCAACTTCATGCACTTAGCCATCTTGAAGTTCACTCCATTGCTCCGAGAAACTACTTTGGTACCGAAACCCTTTAATCCCTTTCCAACGCCTGTTGCAATGGACATTGATCATCTCGGGTCATGTCAAGCTGCCAATCCTCATAATTATCTAGAAGAAATCACACTCCTTAAGGCCCAATTAAAAGGTATGGAGGAAACAAACTTGTCTTTACAAACTGAATTTACCCAATGCATAGTGGAGAAAGTTAGAGAAATAACTGCTTTACAAATTGAAGTTAGTAGCTTAAAGAGACAGAAGGATAAAGGTCTTAGCATTTTGAATGATTTCCACTAAATATCTCTTCGAATACGTAATTAAAAATGAAAAGAAAAAATGAAAAGGGGATATGGAAGTTATCCACGATGAAAAACAAAAGTTTCTCTCTCTTTTGGACTTTTTCTGTCCTTTGGATTTTAAGCTCTTATCCTATAGGAAACCCTCCTCAGTTTACAACATGTTTATTCAGGAGCAGTTTTATTCTTGGCAGTTGTTTCAGTTGTGTTGTCAAGCACCTTACAAAGCTCCTAATGGCAATACTTTCTTATCTGTTTACAAGTCCAGTACACCTGAAATTCAAAACTTGCTCTATGAATTTTACCTCCATAATATGTTAGTTACCAATGTCCCTGAATTTTTAATTAACTTATTTGTGGGGGATTTTCAATTAAAATCCTTTCAGTCCTTGCTACAAAATCAGATCATATGGGGTGAGAAAATGGATATTTTCAATCACATGACTCAAACAATAGGTTTCTATATCCGTCCTACACATCATACTGATGTGGATTTGCGGAAAAACTTTAGATATCTCTACTACCAAGTAGGTATTGGAGAGAATACTTCAAAAATCCTACTGAAATGTGTAGAGGATTTTGAAACCTATAGTCAAGTAGCACTTTGGGGTGGCTAGGTAGGCTTGTGACAGGAGATGGGACACTTTGAGCTTGCCATTGAAATGCAGGGAGGTTATTTCCCCTCAGAACTTGAGTTGGAGTATGCGTCGAGTGATGCCCTCATTACAATTATAAGACATTCGTCAGAAAAAACTAGCAAGAAATACAATGATGAATGGGCAAGACTTCAGGTGTGTCCACCCCTCCTCTTGACTCCTACTACCACTTGGAAAAAATGCTACACAATCAAACGAGAGTTTTCTGGCTGGGTCGAGGTCACTTCAAATACTCAAGGATGTAAAGGTATGAGGAAGAAATATGTTGATCAGTTCGAAGAGTATGACATGGCTCAACAGCTTGGTCACAGAGTAGGACATAGATAGGTTGCATTGGGACATGAAATAGGTAAAGTAAGGGGGAAATGATGAGTGCATTATTTGGCTCATTTATATCATTCCTACGATTAGTAAATTTCCACTTAGATATGATTTGCTAATGCATGGGGATGCTTTGTATAGTTATATCATAGTGAGTTTGATGCATTTTCCTTGCTTTTGTTCATGAAAACTGATTACCATATAAACTTCCTACTAACTGTCTTTGTGAGGAAAATGTGATGATGTGTGTAGGGAAATGATGAATGTTTGTTGTTGATGTAATTACGAAGTCCGAGTTTGGAGCTGGAATATGGGAGCAGAAGACTTTTTCCACCAATCGACCTATTAGTATGGGACTTGTTTCTAACTGTCCCATAGGAATTTATGAGTTTTAGTTAATATTGATTAGTGGAAGATGTTAGTGTTACCTATTATGGTGAATTCTGTAACTGTTTGTGTCTATATTAAGACACCTTCTTAAGAACATGGTTAGCTATTATTTTTGGAGATACTTTGCAATATATCATCTGTGGTATTCAGAACTTTCAACTTCATATGTTGTCTATGATATGGAACTTATTTAAATTAATAGAATTAAACATCATTTTGGAGATCTAAAGCTGTTGGTAATTCCTCTATCCCAAGGGAGAGTAAGGGCCCACTCAACCGAGGAGACAAGAGGCTGTTTTATATTCACATATGCATACAATTTTCTGATAAGTCTTACCGCAATCCTTGTTTTCGTATATTTCATGCAATATTTGGTTGAATGTATTTGTTTTCCTTACCAACACTTTTATTTGAAATATGTGTTTTCTTTTATGTAAAGTCTAATTAACATGCGATCTTACTTTTACTAAGTTCTAGCTTTAATTGTGTAGTTGCAATTCCATTTGTTTGAGTATTATGTGTGTATTTCAATTTCAATTAGAAGTGTAGATTTTAGACTTCCTTTCATTGCAGTAGATGAATTCCATAGATTTACATTAGGTTTCCATAGATTAGTAACCAACTTAAAAGATCTCACAACACCCCCCAACATAAATCCCAACAGGAACTAGTTACATAAAGCTCCATTGCATACAACCTAGGACACAACCCTAGTTTATAATGACACTAATAGGAGATCATGTTAGTTAAATGATTAGAGAACATAACGACCCATCGGTTTCAATCTATGATAGAATGGAGATATGTTAAGAAGTGCGGGAAAGATGCCCCGCATCCCGATTCAAGATGATAAATTTAAAATGGTCATGGATGGTTTTTCCTCCTATTTTGATTCTTCAAGTAATGTAGAGATGTTGCATGAAAAAAGAAGACAATCAAGGAACCAAATTATTTTCCCGGTTCAATCATGGATGATCTGATGGAAGAAGCCCACTCCCTTTTCAAAGCACAAGAGAATGAATAATTTGAACACAATTTTTTCTCATTCAAGGAGTAGAGTGATCATCACGGTGAATACAGAACCTTTCATCTTTCATACGAGGAAGAATATTCCATAATGAATGATCAAGATGGAATTGAATGTTCTTCCCATATTACTGCCTCAACATGGTCCCATCAAGTGGATGATATGGATTTTGAGCTCGAAGGAGTGGCGTTACCATAAAGTATGGACCTCTTCTCCCTATCGAAAGGTGTCATGAATCAAGTATGCATGTGCTTATAAGAATGTCAACCTTGTGCAAAAATCACGAAAGGATTCAACAAGGATGTGCTTTGAATGAGACATTAATGCGAGATGGATGAGATTTTAAATCATATCCCGATGGAACAACATGAATAATGTAATGAAAACAAAGAGGATCATGTGTCTATCTTAGAAGAACCATCTGTGTAACATCTTGAAGGCTATATAAGAGATGAATATCCTCAACAAAGTCTTGAACTCTTGACTCAGGCTAGAGAGATACAAGATAGGTATGTGTCTATTTGCGCTTCTCATTTTAACATGCAAATATTTGATGTTGAGATAGAGTAGTTGGATGAGCTTTTGACTTCCCCTATACCTGGTTGATGAGAGTAAATTTGAAAGTACGTCTTTATCTTTCACAAAATCTAAAGAAGTTTTTGAGTGCAAAATAAGGAAGGTTCTTGAATCTCCTTCTAATATCCTCAATAATGAAAATAAAAATCTATTATGGAGCTCTCTTTAGATGGTCGTTTCAGCTTTTGATAGATAAACGGAGGTCCTGGGCACGACTACGAGTTTGAGGCCATCCGATGGAGAAACGCATGCGGCTAATGTGAGTAGGGAGGGAGTCGAGTACCAAGAGGATCTCCAAGGCGGAAGGTTGTTACGCAAGGTTTTGACCGAGTAGGGGGTGCTCGGGTTAGGGAGGGAGTGTGGGACAAAGCTAAATGGGAGAAGATGGAAGTTGTTCTATGCCCTAACCCTAGGGCTTCAAAAATGAAAATATTTCCGGAAGCTGGGGCATGGAAGGAATGGTGAGTGGAACTGGGGTGGAGATTCAAGAAACCATGGCTTGGGGCATCATCAGAAGGCTTCTTCATTCAAGGAGACACTGGAAAAAAGGGTGACAGTTCCTTGGGCATACATACGATAAAACCGGACATACCTAGTTGATCCATTGAGGACATAGTTGGATGAGCTTTATGACTTCCCTATACCTTGGTTGACAAGAGTAAATGTGAAAGTACATCTTTATCTTTCACAAAATCTAAAAAAAAATTTGAGTGCAAAATAAGGAAGGTTCTTGAATCTCCTTTTAATATCCTCAATAATGAAAATAACATATCTATCATGGAGCTCTCTTTAGATGGTCATTTTGGTTTTGATAGACACGAGGTCCTGGGCACAACTACAAGTTTAAGGCCAGTCTAATGGAGAAAACGCGTGTGGCTAATGTGAGCAGGGAGGGATTCGAGTACTAAGAGGATCTCCAAGGGTAGAAGGTTGCTACACAGGGTTCCGGTTGAGTAGGGGGTGCTTGGGCTAGGGAGGGAGTGCGGGATAGAGCTGAATGGGAGAAGATGGAAGTTTTTCTATGCCCTAACCCTAGAGCTTCAAAAATGAAAATATTTTTGGAAGTTGGGGGCATGGAAGGAACGGTGAGTGGAACCGGGGTGGAGATTCAAGAAACCATGGCTCGGGGCATCATCAGAAGGCTTCTTCCTTCAAGGAGGCACTAGAAAACAGGTGGCAGTTCCTGGACATACATACAGCTAAAACCCAGGCATACTTGGTCGATCTAGCTGAGGACATCCCTTCCCTCACTATAGAAAATCCAGAAGTTGAAGAATATTTCAAAAATTTAACACGGGATGCGGTGGTGGGTAGGTTTAATGGATTTTGGCCTTCCTCCACAGCTTTGTACTAGTGGGTCTTCAAAAATTGGACCAATAAATGTGAAATCTCTCTCTGCTCCAAGGGTTTTTTCATTGTCCATTTTAGGGAAACTGAAGATTACCAGCGGTGTTTGATAGAGGGACCCTGGTTCTGGGGACATGCGGGTCTATTCATCACTCCATGGTTCCCAGATTTTAATCGAATACTTATTCGGTGACCAAAACACCAGTTTGGGTCAGGCTTCCTAACCTTCCCTTACATCTGTGGTATGCCCTGGAAGATATTGGAAACATCTTGGGAAAATTTATAAAAGAGGATATGGATAGAACACATTCGGGCTTGTGTTCATTCGCTCGAATTTGTGTTGAACTTGATTTAAGAAAAGGATTACCTGATCGAATCAACCTTAAGTTTGGTAATTTTCAGCACACCTAGGTCTTAGATTATGAGAATACCGCATTCCAATGTAGACTGTGTAGAAATGCAGGAATTTGCAAGCCTCATGTCCCTTCAATAAGAATCAGAAATCTGAAAAAGAAAATGGATCAAAATCTTTGAATGGATGGGGTTCTGTAAACCCAGATTTGGTTTCTGCGTCAAAATTTAAAGATAATCCATATAATCCTTCCTCCGATGGTAAAACAGTGATAGAGAAAAATGATACAGAGATGGGATTTCAGGAAGAAAACTTGGTTGGAGGTGGCATAAAAAGGGGACATACTTCAGAAAGTTCGAATCGGATCAAGATTCTGTGCCAGGTAATTTGATGGCGTTGGTGAACCCCAGTGATCTTGCACTGGTTATCTTGTCGACCTTGGAAAATGGCAAGAAGTAAAGAGGCGTAAAAATAAAAAAGGATGCATGGGTAGCATTGACGATTATTTTCCATCCTGGGGGGAAGTAATTTAAGGATTGCTCTATCTTTGGTAAAGTCAGTATGCAACTATTTTTTGGATTTTGTAGCCCTTTTGTTTTCCAGAGGATTTAGCCTCTTCTTTTAAATAGGGAATGGGTCCCTTCAACCCACTTTATCAATAAAAAACATATCTATCATAGAGGAAGATAAAAGATAGAATAGTGAGATGATTTGCATTGAAGAAATTTATTCAGACTAAAGTGAAAATTTGTAATATTCTTGGGAATGTGTGCGAAATCATCCGATTCTAGCCACTTGAATGCTACACCAATGAAGAACAAGAGTTCATATGGCAAAATGCACTCATGAATAAAGAATTTCTCTATACGAGAAATTGAGGGTCGTAATTTTTATAATATATCGAATGAGCCTCTAAGAAATGGATATTTATAACACTAGCTTAGAACAACAAAGTGGTATGTTCATAAAAGTTCTTAAATGAGAAGGAAATCAATTTTCTCTTGCTATTTCCAAGTACCTTACCTGATCTAGAAGATGATTTGAAGTTGCGGTTGAAAGAAGATGAATGTTTTCATGACAAGAGCAATTTTCCCACTCTTTACGTAATGGAGGAACAATGTCTCATGATTTTTGGGTGTCAAGTAGAAACCTAGAGATACAAGAGCTCAGAAATATAATGAAGTATTCTTTGGATGCCGGATATTCTTTACATAGTATAAGTACGAGATATGGAATCTTGGTTGGAATTTTTCTTCTCAAGCCATGTAAAGCCATAAAAAGAGCATGGTTTGATATGATAATAGTAATTGTGTCTCAAGGACCACATTTCAATCCTTTATTCCATGATGGCATGTATTTTTCCCAACCCATTTCCAAGTATGTGTATATTCTTTTCCCACCACCGTAAACATACCTCCCCTTGTATAAAATTTCTCTTTCCTATTGTTTGTTTTTCCTTCCATTTGTTTTTATGCATGTGTGTGTGTTCAATAAGAGACTTGGCGTAGCCTATCTTTCTAATGACTACATATAGCCCAATGGATAAAGCACTAGCCCAAAAAGTAAATTGAAATTCTGGGATTCTCATGTTATGACCTTTTTGTACTCGATCCACAACATTTCCCCAAGCTATAGCGATCTATTGACCTAATAATTTGCATGGGAAAAATCCACCCAAAAACAAGACAACTATACCATAGTGTCGAGAAACTTTGAAACCATAACTTCCCAAGACACCCCATGGTTAGTCCATCATCAACACCTATCCTATGCTATCAGTAAAATGATCCCTATGTGAGTTTCAATTTTCCCTCTAGGTGATTTACTTAAAGTAAATTCAATCCCCTAGGTGATTTAGGGTCTTTTGGAACATTCAAGATTTCAAGCAGTTTTAGGAGGGGCTACCATCAACCTTCCTAAGACCTATGCATCACCCTTCGAGTAGATAAAAGGATAATAAGACCCGTGCATCACCCCTGGAGTAGATAAAAGGATAAAAATCCATCATAAAGGAGTATTCAAGGGCTAATAACATCAAGGAAAATATTTTTGAAGATTTAGGGATGATTTGGAAGTCTTGGGGCTAGATTTTTGAAACAGTTCTCGGGCCTAAAGGAGCATACACCATAAAGGAGGACTTGAGCTTCAAAAAAATATTTTGGGATCTTCGTGAGGATTTGAAAGCCCAAAAAATTAACTATGGAAATTATTTTCCATGTCATAAATGGTGGAAAAGATGGGACATCATGAAATATCATATGCTTTCTAAGGCAACTCATTCTTCTGGCGCACAACGGGCGGTCCCGAGAAATAAGAGGAAATTTCAAGGTATTTCTACAATATTCAAGGTTTGAGACCCTCACCAATCATCTCAAAATTATCTTTCCATTTAGAATCATATAAAATTTTTTCCCAAAATTCATCCAGGAGCTCGAGATATCGCCTCTGCAAGTTGGTCCCAAGGTGCGATTTCTCATACTTAGCCATTTATCATGAAGGACACGTGGGATCCTGTGGTTAAGGAAGAATTATTGTCCCCTTTTTCCCTTTGCAAAGGGATGAAAGGGACATAAAATTTCCCCTCCCCTCATTTAGTCTTCAGGTCACTAATATGACCATGTACTCACCCCATAGCCCCATTGACCAAGTTTGACCTATGTGCTCACCTACCCCACATGCCTACCAAGTTTCACCGCCAAGATAAATAGTAAATTCATGTCCCTTTCATCCCTTTATAAAAGGGATGAAAGGGACACAAAAATGCACCCAACCCTCTCCCCTTCCATTTTTGCATTTAAATAGCCGGAGTTATCTATTTTTGCTTTTTTATCCCACACGCTCCATACCCTACCGAACTATGGCAAACATTTTACAAAATCCAAAGCTTCCATATTTTCATCCAAATGAGATCATGCAATCCTTCATCATATGAAGGAAATAAAAATCTAGATTTCGACGGAAGAAAATGAGCTCAAATAGAGAAAAACAAAGTTTTGCTAAAAAAACCTTCATAGCGAAAACAAAGAAATTTTCATATCTCACCATCCAAAGCACAAATTGAGATGAAATATTTTGCAGAATTCCTAATTTTTGAATGCCGTCATGATGCAACAAATGGGAGATCAAATGATGCCCTGGATTAATTATTACAACAAAAACTCCATTTTTTCCCTAGCTCACATTCATGAATTTCCCGCCAATCCGGAAGTTGGATCGAGCTAAAAATTTACACATAGATTTAAAGTGAAAACCTATCCCATTGGATCTGATTTCATCGCTATCGAAGGTGAAAATAAGACTTTTAAAAATCCTTCATGACTCCATTAATAACTACCATGGTAGCTCCATACTTGAAGCTCCTACCAAGTAAAAGTTTTGTTTTTTTATTTCCAAGCATTCTGGTAGGTGAAGTCAAGTGAAATTCGGGGGATAAGATAATGATTATGAGATGAATCCAAAAATATGTGTTTCATCATAATCCAAGAAATAGAGACCCACTTACTAAAAATAGTAAGCCTTCCTACACAAGTGGTTGCTATTTTGGGTAAGACATCATCATAAGAAGCTGCAAAGGAAATGGGATACACCAATGAGGGAAATGAGGTCAGATCAATCAATCAATTTGGAAGATAGTGAAATCCACCACTTACTAAAAATAGTAAGTTCCCTATAAGGGTGCCTACTAAAATTAACAAGTCATTCAAGAAGTGGTCAAAGTGAAGGCAATATACAAAGTAGTAAATAAAGAAGCTAACCTCATCAAGATGATCTAGAAAGGTAGAAGTCACCAAATACTAAAAATAATAAGTTGTCTCATAAAAACTTATTATAAATAGTAAGTTATTCCAGGAGGCCGATTCTATAAAGGGAAGGTGCACAAAAATAAATTTTCTCAAGTTAGAAACATTAGTTGGAGTTAGGAGAGGTAGATTCTTCAACTTACTAAAAATAGTAAGTTCTATATATGTACTAACTATAAATAGTAAGTCTTCACATGAAAGCATTTCAGAGGGATAGTATACACAAGGGTGATCCAGGAAGGTAATTTCCTTTGTCGGAGCCAAGAAGATTGGAATGTTTTCATTTACTACAAATATTAAATCCCTCATTTGAGAGCAAAGAAGTGTTTCGAAGCCATGGAATTCAAGTTCATAGAAGTGATTTTATTCATTGTTAACAATGGTTTACTCATCAATGTTTGTGGCTCATTTTCTCAGTGTATACGGTAGATCTCAACATTTTATTTCGATACTCAATTCATGGTTTATGTTTTCCTATGTGTAACGTCCCGAGGTGAAGGTTTCATTTAACATCGTCGACTGTTCATGGTGTGTTTTATCGGGATGTCCATGTCAAGCATAACAAAGGTGACAATGTTCCGCGAGAGTCATGCAAGGGTCATTTTCAATATTCAATATTTATAGTGGGGATCGTAATGAGCGATGCTCGTGGCCACCTAAGGTTTCATTTAATAGTGTTTCTTAACATTTAGTTTGCATGTGTCTCGCACAACATCCAAAGGATATTTCTTGTGGTATGAAGGGATCACAGTTCACAATTCATCATTGCATCTGAGCATTTTACCAATTCATCAGTGGAATGGAGTTGACTTTCATCAAAGATGGGGTATTCTTTGTTCATGCTGTAAATCATCTTCTTTTATCCTCTTCTCCCTTTCTCCCTCTTATTTCTCTCTCTCCATTCTAATTCTTTGTTGGGCCTCATCATTGTACTTTATCTTATTCACATAAGTGACTTATTTTAATATTGTAAAAATATTTTCTCAAAATTATAAGAGAAATACTTATTTATGGAAAATGAATAGTCACAAGTGGAATACATAACACGAAGAGTCGTATAAGGAAGGTGAGGGGTCAATTCAAATCATTAGAAATTGGGATTGTTTCTCCATTTCAAATGATGAAAATCTTGGAAGAACTTCTATTCTATAGTATTGTGAATTGTGATAGCTTTGTTGAAGCTTTTTATTCATCACTTCACATGAAATAAAAGCTACACTTCTTCTATTTTCCTTCTTTATGTTTCCTCTATTTCTCTCTTGTGTGCACTTTATAAGAATGTTGACCAAAGAGTGCTTTGAATATTTGATGAATGAGCCTCGAGAAAAAAATGTTTTTATCTGGGTTTTGTTTGTCTCACTATCCACTTCATTGTTGTTTTCTTCTATATTCGATGTTGAACTACTCGTGTTTCTTTGGGTGTGAAAATCTGCAATCTACTCATGGTAGTAATCTTCCTTTACTAATTCCCCCCTTTCCATTAACACTGTAATTTCCTCCCTTGTACCCCTATAAAATCACTTTGGCACAAGTTCAGTGGAGTGTCCTTGTGTGATCACAGATCAATTTGGCCACCCATAACATTTAGATAGGATTAGTATTGGTTAAATTCAATAATGGGAGTTATACCATTCAATGTAGAGGGGTGTAGCCCTTGAATGTTAGTGGAGACGCCTAATTTTTCAACCCAAATAATTTTATCACAGAGATAGTTTTTGGTGACTATTTTTGGGAGAGATTCTATTAAGTGTACTGAAAAAGATCTCGCCCAAAATATCAAAAAATACCAAAAACATTATTTATTAAACAAAAATCAGATTTCAAAAAAATCATTTTTAAAGGTGACTCCATCAAGGAACGAATCCCTATCATGTTCATTTTTGCACCATGAAGAAATTTCTAGATTGGAGTGAAGTACAAATGAGTGAAAATGATGAAGAAGAAGAAGATTATGACCGAGGAAAGAAGATTGTCGATCGCCATGGCTCTGGACCGATCTTTGTAAAAGGGAAAATTTGAGGGTGGGAAAAGAGACTCTTACTTCAAGCAATGATTCGCATTTAGACAAACGAAATAAGAAAGAAATTTCCAGTGAAGAAAGTAGGGAGCTGTTGGAAAATATTCAAAGAAAATACAAGATAATGTGCGAAGCTCAAAAATATGCCAAAGGTAATACTCTCACTTATGCAAAATTGAATGAAAATCTTGGGGCCATGTCTTTCATCACCCTCCTTGGGATGATTTCCTTGCATATAGGAATGATAAAATGGGAATATTAAAACTTGAGTATATGGAAAGAATCATAAGAACTATGCAAGGAAATACCAGTCCCCAAATCTACCTCAAAACACCGAAATATGTTGAAGATTTGCAAGAGATGTATGAGAAACTTGAAGCATCCCATAGCAACGACAAAGAAGAGGATATTTTTATTATGGAGGAATATTCGAGGATCATTTGTACCAAAGGGTTTTCATCTCTAAAAGGTTCTTGGTGATGTCAAGAAAATCCTATCCTTGAGGGATCCCGATGAAGATCAAATCAACATTGTAGAAGATGACGAAAGACAGAAACTTCAAGATCCACTAAAGAAGACTCTTACAACCTCACACAACTCATAATGAAATTGAGAACATTATCTTTCCTTTGTCACTCTATAGATGACTTCCTTGCATATGGTGATGAAGAAATGAATACTTTAAAAGGAGAATACATGGAAAGACTTTAGAATATCATAGAAGGGAATTTCAACCTGAGAACTATCATAAAATTTGGAGGTATGCTTTGGCCCTGAAAAGTAGGTACAAACACCTTGAATCAATTCATGTTGTCAAAAACAAAGAAACTCAAGAAGATCTTGAAGATTTTCCATACTACGAGGTGTTCATTCTCAAAATATTCTTGGATGCTCTTGAAGAAGATCTTATCATGGAACCTTCCGATGAAAACCAAAGCAACGTCATGGAGGAAGAGGTAGAAGACATGAAGATAGAACCACCATTCAGAAATTCTCTTTGGCTCGAGGCACAACCCATAGGGGGAATAATATATTCAATAAAGGAATATTCTTATTGGATAATGGAATATTCTTCGAATCTGTACCAATGAAGAAGAAATGCAAGATGACCAGTTCGAAGTAAGCATGAATAATCTCCTTTTAAATTTTGATATTTCAATTTGTGATAGAATAGAGATATGTGAAGAAGTGTAGGAAAACCACCCAACATCCCAGATTCAAGATGATAAATTTAAAAATGTTCATGGATGATTTTCCTCCTATTTTGATTCTTCAAGCAATGTAGAGATGTTGCATGAAGAAATGGAGACAAGATTATGGAACCAAATTATCTTCCCAATTCAATCATAGATGATCTTAAGAAAGAAGCCCACTCCCTTTTTGAAGCATAGTTGAATGAATAATTTGAACACAACTTATTCTCACTCAAGGAGCATAGTGATGGCCACGGTGAAGATATAACCTTTCATCTTTCATATGAGGAAGAAGATTCCATAATGAATGATCAAGATGGAATTGAAAGTTCTTCCCATATTTTTGTCTCAACGTGGTCCCATCAAGAGGATGATATGGATTTTAAGCTCGAAGGAGTGTCATCCCCACAAAGCATGGACCTCTTCTCCCTATTGGAAGGTGTCATGAATCAAGTATGCACATTCTATTAAAAAAGTGAACCTTGGGAAACACAAATCATGGAAGGAGTGAGTGAGGATGCACCAAATGAATCATGGATGCGGATGGATCAGATTTTCAATCATCTCCTGATGGAACAACATGAAGAATCTCCTAATGAAAATGAAGACAAGCCTATGGTGATCTTAGAAGAACCATCTGTGCAAGACATCTTGAAGGTTGTAGAAGAGACCGAAGATCCTCAATGCAGTCTTGAACTCTTGACTCAAGCTATAGAGATACAAGATAGGTATGAGTCTATTTGTGCTTCTCATTTTGACATGCCAATATTTGATGTTGGGACGGAGTAGTTGGATGAGCTTGATGAATTCCCTAATACCTTGGTTGATGAGAGTAAATGTGAAAGCACATATTTCTCTTTCACACAATGTGAAGAGGTTTTTGAGTGCAAAAGAAGGAAGGTTATTGAATCTCCTTCAAATATCCTCAATCTTGAAAATAACATCTCGGTCATGGAGGAAGATAACAGAGAGAATATCGAGATGATTTCCATCAAGATAGTTATTTAGAACAAAGTGAAAAGTTGCAAGATTCTTGGGACTATATGTGAAATCATCTGATTTAGTCACTTCATAATACTATACCAATGCGAGAATAAGAGTGCATATGGAAAAATTCACTAGAGGGTAAATAATGCCTCTATGCATAAATTGAGGGTGGTAATTTTGAGAATGATATCAGAATGAGCCTCAATAAGATGGATATTGATAACACTTTCTCAAAACAACAAAGTGGGATGTTTATAGAAGTTCTTGAACGGGAAGGAAATAAGTTTTCTCTCACTCTTTCTCGAGTACCTTGCTGATGTAGGAGATGATTTGAAGTTGCAGTTCAAAGAAGATAAATATTTTCATGAAAGGAGAAATTTTACCACTCTTGAAGACATGGAGGAAAGATGTCTCATGATCACAGGGCGTCAAGTGGAAACCTCAAGATACAAGAGCTTAGAAAAGATAACAAAGTATTCTTTGGATGCGAGAGCATTCTCTATGCACTATCAAAGTATGAAGATGGAATCTTGGTTGGTATTCTTATTCTCAAGCCATGCAAAGCCATCAAAAGAGCATGGTTTGATCCGATAATAGTCTTTGTGTCTCAAGCACCACATTTCAGTCCTTTGTTCCATGATGGCATGTAATTTTCCCAACCCATTGTCGGGTATGTGTTTATTCTTTTCCCACCTCTATAAACATACCCCCGTATAAAATTTCTCTTTCCATTTGTGTGTTGTTTTCTATTCGGTGTGTTTCCCTTCCATTTTTTATGCATATGTGTGTGTGTGTGTTCAATAAGGGAAGTTGTGCAGTGTATCCTTCTAATGACTCCATATAGCCAAATGGATAAGGCACGGCCCACAAATCAAATTGAGATTCTAGGATTCTCTTGTAATGTCCTCACCGTGCTCGATCTACAACATGTCCCCAAGCTAGAGTGAGGTCTTGACCTGAGAATTTGCATGGGAAAAGTCCACCTGAAAATAGGACAACTATACCATAGTGTTGAAAAATTTGTAAGCCATTACTTCCCAAGACACTCCCAGGTCAGTCCATCCTCAAAACCATTCCTATCCTATTAGTAAAATGGAACCTATGTGAATATGAGGTGTCCCCCTTAGTGATTTACAAAATTAAAATCAATCCCTCCGAGTGATTTAGGATCTCTTGGAACATTCAAGATTTCAAGTAGTTTTAGGAGGGGCTACCATCAACCTTCCTAGGACCCATGCATCACCCCTGGAGCAGATCAAAGGATAAAAATCCATCATAAAGGAGTATTCAAGGGCTAAGAACATCAAGGAAAATATTTTTGAAGATTCAGGGAATATTTGGAAGTCTTGGGGCTAGTTTGTTAGAAGCAGGTTCTCGGGCCTAAAGGAGCATACACCGTGAAGGAGGACCTGAGCTTCAAACAAATATTATGGGAGATTCATGAGGATTTTAAAGCCCAAAAAGTACCTATGGAAATTATTTTCCATGCCCTAAATGGTGAAAAATATGGGACATCATGAAACATCATACACTTTTTGAGGTAACTCATTCTTCTTTCACACAACGAGCGGTCCCAAGAAATAAGGGGAAATTTTGAGGTGTTTCTGATAGATTAAAGGTTTGATACCCTCACATATCATCTCAAAATTTTATTCCTAGTCAGAATCATATAAACGTTTTTCCCAAAATTCCTCCAGGAGCTCAAGATATCACCTCGCAAGTTGGTCCGAAGGTGCGATTTCACATACTTAGCCAATTTTCATGAAGGAAAGCGTTGCATCATATGGATAAGGATGAATATATTGTCCCCTTTTTCCCTTTTCAAAGGGACATAAAATTTCCCATCCCTTCATTAAGTATTCGAGATCACTAATATGACCATGTACTCATCCCATAGCCCCCATTGACCATGTTTGACTTTGTGTGCTCACCTAACCCGCATGCCCGCCAAGTTTTGCTACCAGGATGAAGAGGAAATTGATGTAATTTTCATACCTTTATAAATTTTTCTCACCAACAGACTTCTTACAAAACTATTGACGGTTTTTCTCTAAGAATCTTTCATCATGCGCTTGTCATTTTGTTTAGCGCACTCAATCATTTCTCGATGACACACTCTTACTTTACTTTAGTTCATTCTCGCATACCGAGGGGTATTAACTAAATGAATATAATCATCCATATCCTAGGGGCATCACTACTCTTCCCCATTATATTCATCACTTTAACATACTACAATCACATCACAATAACATTACCAAACACATTGATCATGACACATCAATTTTGTATTCATACATTACCTATTTTTATATACATTCCACTCTCATTATTACAATAACTATGCATCACAAATTCCATTCAAAAATACACACATCACTCACTTCATCAAACATCACATATTGAAAATAAAACTATGCTACTTTATCTATCATCATTCTCATTACACCATTTTCTATCAATACCAACATCATAAATACGCTTTGACATCAATAACCATGACCGATATAAAAACATTCCATACATTACAGCCACAATCACTAAATCATACATCATCAATCACATTACGACATCAATACATAATGAAATAAATGCACATATCAATAACATTTGTCCATATATATCAAATACAATTATAATTACAAAACCATTTCATCACTAGGGGAAACTCTCCTACGTCATATACAATAATAAAAATCAAATCTCATCATCACTATCACTCTTGGGTACTGCAAGAGCCTTAGAACTCAATGCTTTGTAACTAACTCTACGCCACTATTCGTTGCCTCGATACCTCTCAACCGACATCCGTATTAGGGTAACCTTGGTAGATTATTATATAAAATGATGCTGCAAATCCACTTATCATGTAAAAACATCTTGTGCCAAAGGACCACCAACCACCGTCTCTCGGCTTGTCGAGTCCGCTCACGTGCCTCATCCCCGCTCACCTAGAAATACCATGTCATCTCTACTATTATGGCCACTTTGGCTTGAATAAATGGGCATCGTATCCCGTGATATCATCCACACACTTTAGTATCCCTCCACCTAGTACATCGGTCGACACATTCCATGTTAATGTGCGAGATAGATGTGTCCAGATCGAGGACCATTATGCATCATCTATAAAACACCGCATTAGGAAACCATCGATATCATATAAGAAATATGTAAAACACACAACATAACTATACAAATACCCATGCTCTGTTATAGCCGTTGTTGATTTTGGGGGCATGTTCTTCTCCATCTCCCTTTCCCCCTCGGTAATCTCACTACATCCCTAAAAATGGGAAAAATAACAACCATCGATGTGCCACCCACCATACATGGTACTCCTCCTGTACTTCCAACATCATCTCGTATTAATTGGATCTATTGTCGTATCTACCTTATCCGACTAAGGAGGTACTAGCTGCTCTCTTGTGGGCCGTAGTTTATCTCTGTCCCTCTTCAAGCACTACGATAGCTCACAACCATATATATGACTCTGGGGGCACATCCTAAGCCATATCAAACTATCACAATACTCTCTCTACCAAGAATAGCTCGGCTACCCCAGGAACCGATCCTTTAACCAAATATTTCTCCATAAGTATTATATATCTATAACATCCTCGACCATCCTCCATAATCATGGTATGACCTACATATAAATACCTCAGCCCTATCCTATCTATCATTTCCCTTTAGGTATTATATTCCATCTTATGCCCACGTACATTAACCCGCCTCCTCGCAAATATCTCTCGGCTTAATCCTCTCTTCCCGTGGACCTCTAACTTGTCTCAACACTGCTATATGCTCATACGCCCATACATGCAATAGTGTAGTCACACCTATGCCACCTCCATGTTCTTCATGTGTGAACCTATATAGATCTATGTATAGGTGGGTCAACACACATCATGCCCAAACATATCTAGTACTCTTCTCTTCTATACGATGGAAAATGTTCATGCAACTTATATAAGATGCCGACACCACCTCCCTCTCTGCGATAGATGAGGTAAATACCATGGCTATAAAATTCCACAAATGTGAAATCCCGGACCTCAAAATATCATCCAAACTGATATGGGCCTCTATAGGTACTCGAGTATCCACAAAATATCATCTAGCAGAAACTTGCATCTATCTCTCCATATCCTCCAATGGTATAACTGTACCCTCTCTCCAATAATTGGCAATTGTAGTATCCGATACACATCCTCCAACGTCACGGTCATCTCACAAGTAGGAAACCAAAATGTATACATATGCACACACCACCTCTCACACAATGTCACAACATAAGAATATTGTGGGGAAAATTCCCCATCCATGCTATGTGTCGTAGGTTGGCATGGTCCATAATAACCAAATCATCGTCTAACATGCCTAACCTAAGAAAATTTCTCAAGTGACGACCTCCGTGAAACTCCTCAAGTAGATATCCCTTTCGCACAACACAAAACGACAACAAACGCAATGTTATAACATTATACAAGTCCAAACATACTCGTTCATCACATTAAAAATATCATTTTCACCATTAGAGATTAAATACATGCTCTATGGACTTGGGCACCCAAATCCAAGACTAGGGTACCAGGAGAAAGACATTAGCACTGTGTCCTGGGTGTTCTTGTCCTGTGGGTCATTAGCGCCCTTATCGCTCTTATTTAGGTCTAAAATTCTGAAAAAATACAAATCTCAAATTTACAAAAATTCAACTAAAACGACTACCGCACACATTTTTCAAAAAATCCCCACTTACCAACTCGCCATGTGTGTGTGATCCTACGACGGTCACTACCATCTCAAATCGACTAGGAAGTGCACTTTGCTCTCACTTGAGACATCCTTACACACTTTGAGATTGCTATCACTCTTACACAAAAGATAAATGAAGTGACTAATGACTTTTCCACCTTACTATTTATAGTTACCTTTCATCACCCACTTTACAATTTTTATGATATCTCGAGTGTTTTTACTCCAATTTACACCTAGTTTGTAGAATTCTTTTCAAAATTTCACCTACCATCATACTATACACATTATGCATGTGTTATCTCTCTGAAAGTTGTCTTTCAGTCAATATATACACATGTTGGTGATATCTATCTATCTTGTGCTTACTTTTGGCTCAATGTTCATTCTTATCATCACTTCCCCTTTTGCTAAAAGGAGGGGCATATAATTGGGTTCATCTCATAATTCCCCTTACACCACCAATCAATCATTCAAAACTATCAATGTGTCATTTTCAAACAATTAATAATCCACCATTCGATAGTTCACACTAATGACAACAAATGTACAATTCCTTTACACGACATTTCATCACTTCCCCTAATGAACTAACTTGGGGGCAACAAGCTTTAAAATATTTTCATGTGATATTTAATTAATTTCTACCAATTCCCCTAATGACCTAACTTTGGGGAAACAAATGTACAATTTATCTATATGACATTTCATCACTTCTCCCCTAATCACCTAACCTAGGGGAAACCAACATAAAATCTCTCTAGGAGTAAACAATCAAAACAAACAATTAATCAATCAATCAATCAACACATTCAAATCTCTAACAATCATACTATTTAATCGATATAACACAACACAATCCACCTCCCAGATGACCTAACTTGGGAGTTACATTCGTTGCTTTCCCAGATGAACTAACTTAGGGAAGTTATTCTATACTTGGTGTTTGATTCCATATGAACTATCTTGGAAGCCATTATACATCTCACGTTTTCTTCCAGATTACCTATCTTGGAATCTATCACATTACAATGACACCCATGGAGTGGGGGCAAGGTGCAAGAGTTCCTTTCTTGTACCACTCCTATATGGGTCAACTATTTGATAGAAATTATTTGAATCCAAAAATCACAAAATTTTTGATATGAGTCCGTTTACAATGGCTAGATCTTGAGGATGTATTTAAAGGTTGGAGAATAACACACATTTCTCCCAACACTCTTCCTCTAGTGGTAGGATGCCCAAATCCTCCAGTTGATTATTCTTATATACGTAATCGGGTTGGGAACGATTACTCCCTATCCTATATCATCTTCATCATAAAAATTCAAAAACATTAATCATCTAGCAATTTAATCATCACTCACATTTAGTGCACTTCATCACATTATTATGTCTCGACTTTGTTTCATGGATCAACATATTGATCCATGGTTCAACATGCTATATGGTTTTTTTGCCATGCTTTTTATACCGCATATGAGCATTCCACTACAACATGGGATTCTACAGATTTCTCTCAGGTACCAGGGAAAATTTTAGTGGCGAATATTCGTAATATGGCGAATATTCCATTTTGAAAATTTTGAAAAGGTGAATTTTGTGGCACGGACCGGTGACTGTTCGCCTAAAAATTACACTTTAATTTTTTTAGGGGTCACTTCACCTACCCTTAAAAATATCCCCTATATAAACCTAGATTATTCGCGGAGTAGAACACTTCTACTTCACATTTTTCAACAATATGATATATCCCGTATTATAGACGCCGACAATGGGGGGTAAGTTATCGACGCGCGACAAGGAGGGTTTGCAAACAAGGAGATATGTAGATATTGACGCATAGTAGACGCATGACAAAGATTTTGTCAAAGCGACATGGAGTTTTTTTCGATGAGCAAGAAGAGGCGAGAGGTTGTAGACGCACGATAGGATATTTTTGTCGTGCGTCAAAAATGCGGTGACAGCGCGTCAGCAAAGCCTTAGTGACGCGGCGTCAGCGAGGCCTTAGTGACGCGCGTCACTAAGGGTCCGCTGACGCGCGCTACTAAGGCCCTGTTGAAGCACGCATCACTAAGGCTCGTTGACGCGCGTCACTAAGGTGCATTGACGTGCGTCAACAGGCCTTAGTGACACGTGTCAATAGGCCTTAGTGACGCTGTTAGCGTCGTCAGCACCTTAGTGACATGTGTCACTAAGGTCCGTTAACGCTAGCGTCACTAAGGCTTCGCTGACGCGCCACCGCATTTTTTTGACGTGCGACAAGGAGGTACAATAGATATTGACGCATAGCAGACGCACGAAAAAGAGTTTGTTGATGCGCGACACGGAGATTTTTTTATGAGAAAGTAGAGGTTGGAGGCTGCAGATGCGCGACGGGAGATTTTGCTGTCACGTGTCAAAAAAATGTAGTGATGCGCGTCAAAAGACCTTAATGATGCGCGTCAACAGACCTTAGTGACGCGCATCACCGAGGATGCTATCGGGACAAGCACCCTCGGTGGACGTGCGCCAATAGTCTGGTGATGCGCGCGTACTACAGTCCGCCGACGCGTCACTAAGGTCTTTGACGCTGCGCCATCGCATTTTTTTGACGCGCGACAGCAAAATCTCCCGTCGCGCGTCTGCAGCCTTCTGTCGTAGTGCTTGATAATCAGGTGAAATTTTTTCATACAACCCCCAAAAAATTTGCCTTCCCGTGAAACCGGTTTCGGGATATTCGCCAGGTATTCTCCACCTCCGATTTCCAAGAGGTCTCTTAAAATGAACCCCTGTCAGTGTACACATATCTATCTACTTTATCTTACCGAGATTTCTGCACACCAACATAAAGTGGGGGAAAATGTAGTGACAAAATAACACACTTACTACTACAATCATATCGCTAAGTATGTCATTTTATATATGGATCTTTTATAAGAAACATATTCACTAATGACCCATCCCTTAGTCCTATCGTCAATTTAGTCGGCCATTTTTGTAGTTTTTCTTGCGATCACTTACCTACACATTTCAATTCGTATCTCAAAGAGTATTTTTTTTCATTATTTACTCGGTTTTCATCTTTAGTCTTTTATTAGGGTTCATAGGAAGGGATTGGGGCGCCTGGTCCCGATTGAATCGATTCCGATTTAGATGATCGAGTTCGGTCTTTGTAATTTTCCCTCCCATTCCTCTAGGTACTAGTCGGCATGTCAGGTAATTAATGTCAAAATTTGAGCAAGAGATCCCTATATAAGCACAACATACATACTATCTTATGAGCAAACTATCTACTACTAAGGGCAAGCTATCTACTTAGCACAAGGGACTACATTTGGGCATTATTGCATCACACACACTACATAGGAAAGGGAATTCTATTCTATTCCATCCACTATTTTTCAATCTATCTAGCTATTACCCACTATCTCTATGTCATTGGCGCTAGGGCACCTTAGGCACATCATTGCAGACATAAATCACATAAAACTACATCGGGTCTGAGATGTAGTGCAACACTTAGTTGTAAGACCACCATTGTGGCTGCTAAGGACAATTCGACCCCTTCATATGCATCTTTCTATTTTAGGGGTTTGATGCTTTTTGTTGGGTTTTGTAGGTGATTCTTCAATGCAGGTTTATGGCATCATCAACAATTCTAGTGTGACATCCATGTGACAAAAGGTGAGTTATTGTGAAGATCTAACGATCAACTCGTAATCGGGTTCCGAGCTCTCTCATAGACCAGTGGTGCCTATATTTTAGACCAGGGCACCCCAAGCTTCACATCCTTCCCGTGCACTCCAAGATCGCCGGATCTACCCCGCCGCAACTTCTAGAGCTGTGTTGTATCACTATTCTCCATTCATTCATCAACCAGTTCAATCCCGAGATCATAGCGAGGTAAGTAATTTTCGAGTTAGTACCTTCTCCCTCCTATTTCATTTCATTTAAAATACCAAATAAATTATTTAGTATCCATAACTTAATTTGTATCAGTCATTTACATTGGTGTACTCTTTAGATTAACTTCTAAAATTTATATTTTAGTTAATCACTTTTTACACTTTCTAGTGTATCAATACAATATATATTCCTTGAAAGATATCATTTATGACAAACTTCATATATTAGGATATGTTTGTTCAAACAATATATTATTTTGTGACAAACTTCATATATTATTAGGATATGTTTGTTCAAATAATATATTGTTTTTTTTGTTTGGAAACCATCGATTACATACATATTGGCATCTCTGCCCATGATAAATTGGAGATTACATACAACTAATTTACATTTTATGAGTAAGCATATATTTATATCGAATTCTTCCTTTAGCTAAGCAGCCAAAACTAGGGGAATCGATCCATCAAAGTCACCTGGGAACGATCCGGCCCTACTAGGGGGCATCCAATCTATCTACGGGACATCCAATCCGTGAAATTCACTCATGGAACAATCTTGACCCTATCCTCTTATTGACTCTTCCTATCAAGACTTGATCCATGGTGGGCTTAGTCCAAGCCATTCAATCCATGGTGGGCTCATTCCAAGCCATTCAACTTCACCAAGAGACCAAAGACCCTTCGATAAAAAATAATATATTCTTTTGTGACAAACTTCATATATTATTGGGATGCACATACATGATAATAATAATTAATCATGGGTCAATGAATTACAGATCCAAATTCATCTCCTTGTTAATTCACAATAAATGCAACTACATTACCTAATCCCCTCATCTACGTCATTAAAACCGTAAAGAAAAAATACTAAAAAAACTTCTAGGGATAGTCTGGTCATTATCAAAGCTTTAAAGAATTAAACACAAGGGATTAAATTCATATTTTATTCCTTCAATAAAGAAGGAATGTTTTTGGTTTTAAATCTTAAATAAGTTAATAAATTGTAAATCTTAAATTCATTCAAGAGAAATGAATGCAATTAATTTCCATTCTTCTAATTTGGCCATTCTCTAAATTATTGCCTCAATTTTCTCCATAATGTAGTGCTTTCTTGCTATTTAAGTTTAGAGAGATTTTAGGTTTAAATCCAGCATGATTGTTACCATTTTAATTTGCTTTGTTTCTAAATTATTTATCCATTAATGTAGTTCTTTTTTGCAATTTAAGTTTAGAGAGATTTTAGGTTTAAATGCACAATGATTGTTACCATTTTAATTTGCTTTGTTTCTTAACTATCCTTCAATAAGGAATTAGAGTTCGGCACCTTTTCTCTTTAATTTTTTGTTTTTTTTTTGGTTTTCTTTCCAATTATCTATAAGCATGCATGCTACAAATATTTCACTCTTACTTTGCATAGGTTTTTTTTTTTTTTTTTGGAATATTGTGTTGTTTGGGAGTTTTCTCTTATCAAATTTCAATTCATTAGATGTAGGAAAAATTGAGCGAGTAAGAGTTTGCAGAACCTTAGCTGAAGTTTATTGGGCTTTGAATGTGTGTTTTCTAGACATAAAATTGAACTACCTACAAAAAAATTTCATTATTGCAAGGTAAGGATTTCAAACTCAACTATGGTTCAAGCAGTTTTCATTATTGCAAGGTGAGTTTCTTGGGAATAAATGAGTTCCATTCATTGATTGCTGGAGATTTAATGTAGCATTTGTTGTTGGTTAGAGTAGTTTTTCCAGATTGTTTGTTATCAGTCTTTATTTTTAAAATACATTCTTCAAACTCTGATTATTGTCTTGAGAGCTATAGTTCAGATGTGGGCTATTAGTTTTCATGGTTTTGGAGTGCTCTAAACCAAGGCTTTGTTTATTCACTAC